>OY804608.1:21024101-21517463 GCA_963680895.1 Fragum sueziense | reverse complement strand
TACGACAAAGGGAGACAACAATTCTAAAAACAGGTTTATTCCTGGGAAACGATGAACAAAATATGAAGAAAAAAAAATTGATGACCGGACTATTATAGCCTAAGATAAAGCGAGAATGTAGACCTTCAAACTTTAAAACCACTTTAAACATAGAATATCCAACAAGTAACCAAACAGATATCCAAGGACGGCATTAAGGAATCAAAGTGCCGAGAGCACTGTAATTGGACGTCTCTGATTGATTGAGCGGGATTGTACATGGACGAAAGATATTTTATTCATTCTTCTGTGTTTAATTCTATAAGATCGGTTTCGGATATACGAAATCGGCTTTATTACCAGAAAACCCTTCTCATGCTTCAATTTGATTTGATTGCCGTTTCAAGACAACTGATTTGTCTCTATGAATAATCACTATTAATTTGATTACCCAATTCAATTAAGGCCATGTGATTAGCACTTTTGTCTTCTGTTTCGGTTAACTATGAGTGTTGACGTCAGTTACACCTTTCGTTGATTTTATAAAGGACGATACAAAGCAAAGCGATTTATTCAAAATGTAAGCCAACGCGCTACATAATTGAAAGCCGCGATAGCTCACTTGGCAGAGCACTCACCTTGTACTCTTTACAGATGTCTATATCTCGAAGGTCCTGGGTTCGAAATCTACTCAGACATTGTTCTTTTTCATCATATTTTTTTCGACTTTTATTTCCACCATCGTTAGGGAAAAAACGACCGCAGTGATTTAGAATCGATCTAAACACAAATTCAGCGACATAAAATAATGAAACGCCGATCATTTACATACAATTCCGCTCAATCAATCAGAGACGTCTCCAAACACTTTGATTTTTATTCGTGTTTAGAGTAAAAAAGAAACAAAAAACACGGCAGCAGTTTTCCCTGGTTGTGGTTACAAAACAAATTCAATACATACTTTTCCTGAAACAAAATACCAGATGAATTGGGGCACCTAACCATGGATTCCTCATACCAGTACTACCGCAGCATCCTTACATCTACAGATGTGCATACAAAGAAGAAATTGGGAACGTGTCGTCGGGAAAATGGCAGTAGATTACAATACGCAATTTAAATCTTAATATCATTATCAACGAACATTTGAGAATAGCAGTGTCCTTATCTGTACACATATTCACCCGGTCATCAAGGTACCATTGTGACTGTTGCAGATCCATTGCTTCATCTTCTTAGCTCAATACACGTAAACGGTTCAATTAAACGTAATAAATACAGATCGCTGTCACTCGACCATAGACTAGTAATAATCATATTTGTCATGATCATTGATCAGTATGTAAATAGGTCGTGATACTGTCGAATACCAGTGATACAGATGCTGGAGATTAAGAAAAACTCGTAAGAGCAACTATTTTTCTGAATAGGTCGATATAACTAGCGTCTCATTTGAGGCTGTTCAGATGGAACCCCGATTTGTCATCGAGTCGAACCCGAGTTGCGAAATAAACTCACTCCCCGATAATCAATTTTAAAACACTGTTTCCAAAATACGTCTCGTGGAAACCCCGTTCCTTTAAATATGTCAAAGACTTTGACAACAATGATCAAAGAAAAAGAATTTATCATACACAATACGTGCATTAAATTGAGTAATCATCCTTAAATGTCTATTTTCAGTAAACACTTCAAGACAAACAAACGTTTAAATAACAAACGTTATACGGAAGAAATAATCCGAACTGGTTTCGAACCAACGGCGTTCCAAATTTCATACTGAAAAAAGGTTGCGAGGTTAATCCTTTCCCGTTTGAACTATCGCTGCTGCTGATGGTATAGTATGCATGTATCGCTTTCTTAAGATCTTACCCTTTACACAATATTACGAAAGTCAAATCACTACAAGAAGATGGTTAAATAAAAAAAGATCGTAAAGTTGGTTAAGACGTGGGATGAATTGAATCGGTCGATGAATCTTATAGTGTTTGTTAGCGAACACATAGAAAGCAGGAAAAGATACGACAGTTTTCCTGTATGGTAGCAAAATCTGTTTTGAATTTTGGTCAACTGGCAATTGAGTCTGAGAAAGGGTTTTTTGGTAATGAAAATTCATTTCGCCTGTCGAAAAGTGGTTATAAGAATTGGACGTCCTTTCGGACGTCCAATTAAAAAGCAGACGGCTATAGTTTAGACCGGTGTAACAGTTTATCTTGGCTCCCCTGGGCAGCTTGAAAAACCAAAGTTTAATGTGTTTGGTCAAATTAATTGTTCGCCTTTTTGGCTTGGAACAGGGGCGGGGCCAAGATAACCGGGCCGGGGTATCTTGTTCCATACTCTAGCCGGAGTATCTTGACCCCCGCCTTAAATCTATTTCCAGAGTCTTAAAAAATACAAACCAATGTCTATAAATGTTATGCCTACTATTAAATGAAAAAGAAAAAAAGTTTAATGTGTTTGGTCAAATTAATTTTTCGCCTTTTTGGCTTGCAATAGGGGCGGGGGCCAAGATACCCCGGCTGGGGTATCTTGGCCTCCGCCTAAAATCTTTTTCCAGGGTCCCCCAAAATACAAATCAACGTTTATAAATGTTACGCCTATTGTTAAATGAAAAGAAAAAAAAATTTAAATGTGTTTTGGTCAAGTCAATTTTTCGCCTTTTTGGCTTGGAATAGGGGTGGGGGTCAAGATACCCCGGCTGGGTTATCTTGGCTCCCGCTTTAAATCTTTTCCCAGAGTATTAAAAATAGAAACCAATGTCTATAAATGTTACGCCTACTGTTACATGACAAGAAAAACCAAAGTTTAATGTGTTTGGTCAAATGAATGTTTCGCCTTTTTGGCTTGGAACAGGGGCCACCTTAAATCTTGTTCCATAGTCCCCAAAAATATACTAAAGGAAAAAAGAAACGCAACAAAGAATAAATTTGATCTTTCGTTTTGTTTTTGTCTTTCTCAAAGTCATCCTAATTCGAGTACTTTTTTCAATGCATAGTAAAACTTCATCATTTGACTTTCTAGTGTCAAAATTTCATCAATGTCACATGTTTTACGTGCCATAAATATGAGGGATTAAATCCAAACGAAAATCATTGCCTTTTGTCGAGTCGACGTGCATCTACACAAATCAACAGAGTTTTATGTAAAGTTTGGGTATTTAAAGGTTTGCACTTGAAAAACGTATGAACGTCTATTTTGACGTTAAATCACAGGTAAGACAGGTTCTAACGTAAACATGGGATCAATATCAAGATACAGTACCCTGTAATTATCAGTAACAACTTTGACTCAATAACATATACACATTAAGAGAAATAACAAAAAAATAATTGTTGCGTATCTTCTTTCCTCTAGTATATAAATTAATGTCTATAAATGTTATGCCTACTGTTAAACGAAAAGAAGAAAAAACAAGGTTTAATGTGTTTTGGTCAAATTATTTTTTCGTCATTTCAGCTTGGAATAGGGGCGGGGGCTAAGATATCCTGACTAGGTTATCTTGGCCCCCCGGCTTAAATCTATTTCCAGAGTCTTAAAAATACAAAACAATATCTATAAATGTTTTAAATGAAAAGAAAAACAAAGTTTAATGCGTTTTGGTCATTTTTTCCTTTTCAGCTTGGAATAGGGGCGGGGCCAAGATAACCGGGCCGGGGTATCTTGACCTCCGCCTTAAATCTATTTCCAGAGTCTTAAAAAATACAAACCAATGTCTATAAATGTTATGCCTACTATTAAATGAAAAGAAAAAACAAAGTTTAATGTGTTTTCGTCAAATTAATTTATTGCCTTTTTGGCTTGGAACAGGGGCGGGGCCAAGATACCCCAGCAGCAGGGTGTCTTGACTCTGCCCTCTATTCCAAGCAAACCAATATTAAAGAAAACTATTTATAAATAAACCATGACCTCCGGACATACGAGTCAAACTGAACAGGTAAACCAGGTATGTAAACGTCGTGGTTTTAAGAAGGCGTTTACCGTTAGATGTAATCACAACACCACTCTCACACAGGACAGTCAATAGTAAAAAGTACATTTGAGTCTCAATGTTGATGGTACCACTATACCTGTTTGATTGTTTTTCTTTCAGATATTATCAGAAATTATCAGAATAGAATTAGTCATTTTAAGATAAATAAGAACAATAAATTAAGGCAAATTTCAGGTGGGGGCCAAGATACCCCGGCTGGGGTATCTTGGCCTCCATCCCGTATCATAGCAGGCTGAAGGTAAATTTCAGAAAACAATGACAGAAAACAAGCTGCCAAATGATAATCATAAAAAAAGCGGCTAAAATATATGATAAAAGCAGATTTCAGGAGGTATTAGCCTATTATAGACAAGTAAAATGTTGAACTCATTAGTTGATTTCAAATTGGAAATCAGTAATCAAACAAGCTGGCAGGGTGGAGGCTAAGATACCCCTACATGCTACTACAACTTCAGTAACTTACAGTGGTTACTAAATGGAGAGTTTTGTCGAAAATACAAGTAGTTATAATTGCGGAGAAAAGAAAAGTTGTCGGTAATCAGCACGGTTTTTTTTTCGTTTTGAGTAATCATTTCTAAACCTTTATTTTTCATTTATAAGGGCGTGTCGCTTTTTATTTTCAGGTAGAACAAACATGAGATATACTCACGTCATAAGACAGTTGTCACGTTTCAAATAACCCCAATTTTCACATTTCTAAATATCTTTTTGTTTTTGCATATTCACACGCATCCCCGATGGCTCCTTTTTTAAACCTCAATGGAGAATTACTTGTAAGATTGTGGCTTCAAAACAGTATTTTAGGAAACAAAGTTCAATTATGTTCAATTATAATGGCTGTCATTTCTGCATAACTGTTGAAACACAAACAAAAGTCTCACTTCAATTTTGCAGACAATCATTCTGTTGAAATGATAGAGGTCTATGAAAATTTGGCAATACCTCAATATTATATGTTTGAAAATAACCGGAAGTGGTTGGTGGGTAAAGTGAAGGAAAACATTTTCTTTGTTTGGAACTTGCTTAAGACCAAACAGAAACAACATTTTAATGAATATAGCATTTGAGAGGAATTAGTGGTTGTTTAGGCTAAAACCGAAAACCGTTATTTTGCTAGAGTCTTGGTTGTACATGTAATGAAAGTCACTTATTGCCTAATTGCTGAATAAAAACGCACGACTGCTTTCGATACTTTCATGAAGGCGTTTTTACTTGCCATGCTGCAATGCATTTATTTCAGTATGATTTTGAATAATTCTAAAATTGCCGACCATTTTCAGCAGACAAATGGCTACTTTTTTATGACGGGGGGGGGGGGGGGTATGTTTTTTTTATTTGTTTGAATACATGTATCACAATGTTGAATCAGTGAATGATAGATAATGAAGAGATAATATCAAATTAGTAATGAAAACATTGGGCACTGACCAGATTCCGTAACCGTCCCAAACATAGATCACGGGTCATTAAGATGTTAATTATTGTCTGCATTCGTAAGAGTTGGTCCCGTCAAACTATAGGAATGGTTCTCAAAACAACAAATTGTCCTTATATGAAACTATACTCCTCACAAAAAGTTAAGCAACAAAGATGCTTTTCTTTCTCAAATGTGTTTTATCACATCTAATGATCTAGGTTTTATACAATACAAAGTTGGGGTCTTATTACACAAATTACGTTAAATGATTAGGAAAATCACCAAACAATAACAAAGATACAGATCCTCGAAAACCGTCCGGACGAAACAATGGTGCAAAACGTCACTCGCCAGCAGTTCAGAATGTGTAAAAAATTGTTTTCCGGCCACTTAAGGCCTTGATCGAGCATCGAGTACCTGGTATGACCCCTACGATGTTCAACACATGTCCGGACACACCTTGGCATCAAGCAGATTTGTCTGTCGAATGTCCGTTGTGGATTGATCCTCCATTCTGTCTTCAAGACCTGTTGCGGTTCATCCAGAGTCTGTGGGCGAAGATGCTGACCATAGACACGCCCTCAAAGAATGTCCCATGCATGTTCTATCGAATTAAGGTATAGAGACGTAGCAGGCCAGTCTAAATGTCTGATATTGTTGGTCCACAGAACTTCAGTCACAATTCCAGAACGATAGGGACGGGCATTACCATCCATTAACATAACAGTTGGATCTGTTCACTGTGCCAGAAGGATGATAACAGGCGTGATGATCACGTAAATGCACCTTACACCAGTCATTGAACCTCGTCTGATGACAACCAGCTATGTTCTGTGGCATACACTGATACCTCTCCAGACCATCAAACTCCCACGTCCATATTGGTCGTGTTCAGCGATGTTACAGTCGGCAAACCGTTCATTACCGTTTCTCCACACACGTGTCATGCCATCATTAGAAACAAGGCAGAATCTTGACGAGTCAGTTAAGAGTTTGTGACGCCAACGAGTGACCCTCAGTTTTGATGTTGATGTTCCAATATTAATCTTTGCCGTCGATGTTTTGGGGGAAGTTGGATCCATTGAAGTGGTATCCTGGACCTTAGACCTTCTGTGTGAAACATGTTCCTCACGGTTTGGATGGAAAGTCTGTTTCTTGACACCCTCTGAAGGTCATTTTCCAGCGATCTGGCCGTTTTAAGCCAGTTCCAACGGACTAAGGTTGCAACATAACGGTCTTCACAAGGTGTTGTTACTCTTAGACGACCTGAACGTGGTCTCTCTGACATCTGTCCAGTTTGATTGTATCGGGTTATTGCTCTTCAGTCAATACTGCGATGAAATTTAAAGTGAATGGCAGCAGCAGTCTTGGTTGCCCCACCCTGTAGCATTCCAACAATATGAGCCACTTCAATTGGAGTCAAGTGACATATTGGCATGATTCAAATGTTGATGACATCAAAGTTGTCAAATTGACGCGTTTTAAGCACATACGGAGCTAATGCCAAGATTGAAATCCGTATATATGCGACACATTTTGCATGCATGTTTTGGGGGTGAGTGTGTTCTAATCACGAGATAGCTGTTTTTGGAGACGATAACATTCAGTATTCTTTTAAGTGTGTTTAAGCATAGATATGGCTTTCCAAATAACAAATCTGTGCAAAAATTCCCGCGTGTATAAAAGAATATTGAGAGAATTACTTTTGTTGCTTAACTTTTTGCGAGGAGTATATTTTATCCAGTTAACCGTGACGTTATTTCGGACAAACAAAAGTATTTCAACAGGTTTTGTTATAAAATCTCGTAACTACGGCTTGATTCAACACTGACGGTTTATCAAAACATAACAGAATACATAGCCTATTTTTAGCACAAAATTCATTGCTATTTGAAAGCTGCTATAGACGACAAAATGGATGTTGATACAGATAGGCCTACGTGTACAATGGTGAACAGAAACATTCAGTTCAAAGGATAAAATTCTAGTTGTCGTGATTTTCTTCTTTTGTCTTTTGTTTTCCTTTAACTCTTTCCCAAACAAGACTATAGGTCTGTATCATCGACGATCTTACGATCGCGTTTTTGTGTATCAAAATGACTGATTGGACGAGAAATCGCAATCTCCTTCGCAGTTATCTCCCCTGAATTTGGATTGTAATGTAAGTTTGGAGAAATCGGATTGAGCTTATCAGGTTAGTTGAACATTACAAGTATTCACACGAAAAGCAATCCTACGATCGTAAATTATACGTGCCCCTGGTTTTGATTTCCATAATAGAAAGGGTAATGGGAATTGGGAAAACATCGAAACTAAAGAAAAATATGTTAATAATCAGCATTTTCTTCGTTTGACTATATCTAAATATTTTCTGTGTTATTTTAGACATGTCCGATTTTTGCGGATGTTGAGAGCGGACACCCGATTACGGTTCGCTGGGGGTCGTCTCAAACAATTTCAAATTTCGTGACATCAGTAAATGAGAGAAGTCTGTTCAGACGTACATCGATCGATTCAGTTCATGTTCATATAATATAAAAAGAAAAGTCACATTATAGTCAGGATGTAACAAGTCTATTTAACTTGTTTTTACAAATTCAAAACAGGTTTTTGGCTTTTGAAACTCTAATGAAACAGGTCTAGAAGCATTGATGCGAAACAAAGAAATTCTAACACCCGACATTTTTCTTTTTCCCATAATCATTTTCAGTGCAATACAAATGAATTATATATTAACGAAAGTCTATGTTATCGTCCGTGCTAGGTTTGAAACAACATTCTAAAATTGCGTCGTTTAGAGAAAGTTTTAAAGGGGGAATGGCACTTAAAATCATGCAAATTTTCCGAGAACTTCGTACAAAATAAATATGTATTATGAAAATATGGCCTTTAAATTGCATCTATGCCAAATCTTGGCTTTCTATCTTATGTATTGGCTAGGATGTCGACGGATTTAAAACCCCATATGTTCCGTTATTGTAAATAGTATCCCCGGGACAAAAAATCATGGGGTTTTAAATCCGTCGACATCTAAGCCAATACACAAGGTAGAAAGCTAAGATTTGGCATATATGCAATTTAAAGACCATATTTTAATAATACATATTTATTTTTTTGTATGAAGTTCTCGGAAAATTTGCAAGATGTTAAGTGTTATTCCCCCTTTAAGAGTTAAAATATTTACAATAGGGAATAACTTTGGTCTTGGATTTCTTTCTAAAGAAGAAAGCAAAACATTCCTCTCTCGCTATAACAATTATGCAATATCAGTCTGAACACCGTCCATCACACAAACAAACAAACAAACACATGTTTGCAACAGCCAGACGGCGACTCTTTATTGGGCAGCAGGTGTAACCAATAGTACAACCAAGTACACAAAAAACAAAAACAAAACCAAATCGGGATACCAATTTCCTATGTAGGGTACTGGCCGTCCACGTAAAATCCCTCATTGACGGGAACCGTGTATCCGTAACATGCGCGAAACAACGTAGTGTTTCTCAGTCTACCCATAGGGAATTGAAGCTGGCGGATCTCAACCTGTGCATGTACATATCCCGTTTCCTCATACTATATCAACGTAAATGACGTTTAATTATGCAATTCGAATGGCATTTGAAAAAAGACGTCTAAACGGTCCGAAGTCTGACGTGGAACTGATTTACTACACTCAAATATATACATATTTCCCGCCTCCTAGTGCGGCCCGTGCATACCTATACACACTATGTCTGTGTGTATTAACCGTGTTAAGACAAACATTCTCCGCTATACTACGTACCGCGGAGAATTTATAAGTCTGAACACCGTCCATCACACAAACAAACAAACAAACACATGTTTGCAACAGCCAGACGGCGACTCTTGAACGTTACAAATGATAGTACGAGCAAATGCCATTCGAATTGTAACTCATACAGTACCAGTATTTACATATTCAACTGCCGAGTAACGGCTAAACGTTTCTCTATAGAATCATCAATATACCCATCTTTACATATATCTGTTTTCCAACGTCCATGACGTTTGAGACATCTCTCAGACACACCACCTGCGTTTGCTACGCTTGTAACGCCACTGGCTCTCAGTGAATGAGTACCCAAACGTAGATCTGGAGCTACTAATTTCAACCGAGAGACAATGCATTCTCTAGAACGAGTGTAACTCAATTTCTTATTTTGTTTCAAAAGGAAGCACTTTGAACCTGATCTACATGCAGGCTTAAAAAGATACAAATCTGACCCTAACAACAACTTTGATTGTTGCAAGTATCGACTTAACATGCCTACCGGACATGCACAAGTAGAGCCCTTAGCAATCAAAATTTCTTTTCCAGCTCTGTAAACATCCGTTTTGCTGCTTCGTATATGCAAAACAATATGGTCAGTCTTGAAATCTACATCAGAGCACTTTAACTGAACTATTTCGTTAAAACGCAGGAAACCTGCAAAACCTAGTAATATCATGGACAAATCTCTTAATACAATAACGTCAGTAGAATTTGCAAATATGCTACAAAGCTCTATCAAATGATTAACATTGATAACGTCTTTCTTCACAACAGGTTTGGAATTAGTGCGTTTAGCACTTTCTAACAACATTGTAACAATACGGTTGTCCGTAGGATCGGGGTAATCGTTCGTTCTATGAAACCACTTAATAGCATAAATCGATGAGGATATGACTTTGTCGGATTTTCCAGTTTCTATCAGAGATGAGATATACATGGCCACGTGTATGGATGACACTGGTCTACACGGAATGTTCTTACTGTCACAAAAACTTTCGAACTCCTTCCACTGAGAATAGTATTTAGTGTTTGTAGAGTCCGCCCTCGCCGTTAACAATTGTCGAGCCATTTTAGAAACTATCTCATCTCGGTTTTCTATGTACACTCCAGTATCGTCAAATTTTCTCTTCAGAGACGTCTCTATACCAATACCTGCGAAAAGGGGGAGAACTTAAATACACATGTGAAACAAAAAAGCTCTCAAATCACTTTTATTGAGGATTTACCAACATTTTCCTTTGAATTTAGCTTTTTCAACTCTTCCTTTCTTCAAAATGTTTTACTTGAATATACACTTTAATGCCAGCATTCTGAATGCAAGAGGACTTATGGTGAAAATACCATTATTTCCTTTTCCACTCTGTATTAAATCATTCACAGGCAAAATGAGAAAATCTTTTACAAAAGGTTTAAAACTTTCTTTATCAGTTAAGTAAGGCCAGTAACCCGCCGATTTCCAATACGGTATAATCAAAGTACTCTGAGCACCTTCAATCTGCATTTTCCGTATGCAGTTCGTAACAAGAGTTGGTGGCGGAACCAACCAGTTAGCCTCACCTTTCCAACACTGATCAAAGCAATCCACAGCTTCAGTTCCTGGAACCCACCATCTAGAGTTAAACCGCTTGCACTGTGCATTGTAATGCGTAGCGAACCTATCTACTGTGTGAGGACCCCATTTTAGATCTAACATTCTAAATACCTCTCTGGAGATATACCAGTCGTCAGAATCCTTGCAACGGCTCAAATGATCTGCGAGCATATTCCTACTCCTTGGAATCCACTTAGGAATCAAATGTATATCGTTAATTTCGCACAGCTTGCTTATCTTTAAAGATAAAACCTGAAGTTCTTCAATTTTACTACCTGCTTGCAAAATACGCTCGACATTTTGATTATCCGAAAATACTTGCACGTGGCTGCACTTCAGAATATGGACATTGCTCAAAACCACCCTGCGCACAGCCTCAAGCTCCCTCCAAGTGGAACTTTTCTCAGTTTCAGTTTGTGTCCAAGAACCAAATACTTGAGAATTCTCAACAATACTTGTGCCCGAGAGATCTTGCACTCTTTCCATTACTTTGTGACTCACTTGACCATTAGACACACAGCAAAGACCCCACTTCTCAGAATAAATCCCCTGGGGATGTACAGAATTATCATGATAATTCGATGCATCACAACATAAGTAATCGGTTCTTAACCTGTCCTGAACAAATCCGGAATGGCCCGAACTCGCTTCCGGGAGTTCCCATGTCAACCCAAGCCCTTCTGAAGGACAGCTAAAAGTATC
This sequence comes from Fragum sueziense, assembly GCA_963680895.1. NCBI lineage: Eukaryota > Metazoa > Mollusca > Bivalvia > Cardiida > Cardiidae > Fragum > Fragum sueziense. The sequence goes on along the minus strand of OY804608.1, from coordinate 21,505,990 downwards.
TAACTTTCTACCAGCTGAACTCGCTTCCGGGAGTCCCGTTATTCCTAGGTCTCCGTGACCACGTACGCTAAAATCCGTAGCGCTGCATTCTACCGACCTGCAACAACTCGCTTCCGGGAGTTGTACATTCGAGCTACTCTGCTCATCTACGACTACACTACCACAGACTGAACATACCTGATCACTACTTTTTCCCCTACTGGTTACCTGAGATACCCCTTTGCCACAAAGAGTTTCGTATGAACCCTTTACCTCTATGTCCGGCCTGCATTTAGTAGGGGATTCAACATAGCCTCCATAACCCTCTGAGCTCGCATCGCAGAAAACGACAGCATCTATCACCTGCTTTCCCCATAAAGCTCGACCTCTGTCATTTAATACCCTAGCATTTTTTCGCCAATATTGTAGCTCTCCCATGGCGGCATCACTCACCCTTATGGAACAGTTCCAGCTTATCCTAGCTAAAATACAGTTATACAAATTACGAGTACGTAAGCTTACCTGCTTACCCAGAACAGTCTGCAAGGAAATAATTTGACCGATCACAGACGCCAATGTTCTGACATGCGTAATATGACAATCGTCTCGCTGAATCTCATACAATACCGAATCGATATGCTTCTCTAACCGATCAATCCGTTCCACTGAAACCCTCAACCTATTCTCTGCAAAACAAAACATATGACCCAACCAGGATGCATAACGCTTTGGCACCCAATCACACTTATCCTCTGCTAGGAGAAAACCCATATCCAGCAAAAACTGTCTAACATATCGACTATGTCTATTAGCCACATCTAAATCAACGTTGCCTCCCATGCCGTCATCTAAAAACATCACAATACTAATTCCTAAAAAGCGCCAGTGTGCTATCAGTACACTGAGTACTTTGGTGAAAATGTGACCAGCAGTAGCGATCCCGAACGGTAACGAATTATAGACGTAATATTTCTCCTTACCGTCTGTACACCAAGAAAACCCCAAAAATGTTCTGTGACAAGAAGCAATGTCGATGTGATGATAAGCACTTTTCAGATCAAACGTGAACACGTAACTATTCGGCTGAAAAATACCTTCTGCGACCTTAACATCCTCAAATTTAACCTTAAATAGATGCAGACACGGATTAATATGCCTGCAGTCCAATACAAGCCTAGGCTTACCCGACTTACCGTATGCTACCGTCAAAGGGTTAATGACATCTGGTCTCTCATACATTTCAGAAACTACTCCTTTTCTGAGCAAAACACTAATTTCTTGTGATACAAAATCTGGATTATCCCTGGCCGACTTATTATTTCTCAGACTAACCTTTTCGGGTAACGTGTAAAACGGTAGTTTATACCCGTTTCTAATAACGTCAAGAATATATGAGCTATCAGTGGTGTTTGACCATTTTGAAACACACGCCTTCAATCGACCGACAGGTGATAGGATAGTACTTTCCTTACCATTATCACTTTCCAGTTTTGCGGTGATTCTCATTACCTGCTCTGAGCAGCCAATTTTCACGTTCGAACCTGGGCTCGGACATTCGCCCTCCTTAACAAAACAACATAAGGTACTTATCTTATTGCTACTAGTTTTTGGACACTCGTTCTTCCAATGCCCCGCTCCACCACACGTGAAACACAAACCAGGCCGTCTACCAGCACCAGTACCAGCAGTCACACTTGACTGACCAACAACACTCGACGACTCTTCCCTCGCTGGATAACGTTTGTACGGTTTACCCCTTCCTCGTTTGGACTTCTCTGTCTTTGCCTTTCTCGACGCCCTAGCCTCAGCCCGGTAAATTCTCTTTTCGTCTTCGCTGTCGCTTGCGATAGGATTCGTCTCATATTCGTCAACAACCTTCCAGCCCAACTCAGATGTGTCAGCTAGTTGAATTAGTTTTTGCCTCTTTTTCATCATTTCTCTTGCTGCAATGAAGAAATAGCATGAACAAATTTTCCTTTTCCACAAACGGTTCTCGCTTTAAAGCATTTTTAAACTGTATACGGTAAAACATAGGGACGAATTAAAAACGTATCTACGACAGACTCCTGTACTTTGAATTAAAGTATTTTGCTATTCTATCAGCTTAAACCTGTATTCTAAGTCAAACCAAATATAAATCGTAAAAAATACCTTCAATGATATTTTCCCTGGCCTGAATCGTCATTTCGCTATCGATATTTGACTCAGCTTGGTCTAGTTTGGTGATAACTTTATCATTGTGTTTAAATTGTTCCTCATTACTTCTCCGTTTGAATTTAGGAGCTTCCATAACAGACAGACTAGCAGACGACGAAGAAGAAGAAGGAGCACTTATCTTGTTCATCATGCCGCTGATTTCCTTCAACAAACTGCCATGTGCCTCCTTAATCACCTCCTTGACCCTAGACTCCACCAGTGAGTTAATCTGTAGCTCGTCCATGCTGCCCAAAAAAGACGTCTAAACGGTCCGAAGTCTGACGTGGAACTGATTTACTACACTCAAATATATACATATTTCCCGCCTCCTAGTGCGGCCCGTGCATACCTATACACACTATGTCTGTGTGTATTAACCGTGTTAAGACAAACATTCTCCGCTATACCACGTACCGCGGAGAATTTATAAATTCCAATATGATAATAAAACCTAACGCATACTCTGACAAATCGTCGGTGTAAATAATAATAAAAAAAAAACTCGTATGTCATTATTTTGCAATTTTCAAAGTAAACCCCTTGTATGTCCAATTATTAAAATTCTTGCATGTTTGGGGATATATTTACTTAGCAGAATTAATGACAAATCAAATGTATGTGAATAATATGTCCGAATTCAAGTGAAACCTTTCAAATTCGGAAAAAATATTAATTTTTTCTTTACCTTTACACATTAAAAATATGAGGTACGAGTTTTTGCATTAACGGTTTAATTTTAACCCTTTCCCAAACAAGACCTGGTTTTGACGTCCCTGATAGAAAAAGTTTAGGAAAACATTGAAACAAAAGAAGAAAGTGCTGATAACCAGCAGTTTCTCCTTTTGTCTCAATATTTTCTGTGCTATATAGTACACAAATTCCTTCTTTTTTTTACATCTATTCTATCGTCTATGAAAGCTTTTGAAGTGGACCACCCTAGAATTCTGCCGTTTGGAAAAGGGTTAAGATCTCGTACATTAAACACTCTTTCGGAATTGAAATTCTTTTAAAATAGAAACGGTGTGTAAGAAATGAAAGCGAGAAAAAATATCAACAACCCGAAAAAATATGTGACTTAAACGCACGGATCTTGACATTGACACTTTTTAATACAGTGACCTATAAGTGTATGATGTTTGAAAATCCCAGCAAATGTTTAGTCTAGGGGCTATGACCTTGGCAAAATATTCCAGACGCAAAGAAATTTTGACAACTATCTCTCGTCTGTTTAGAGCAGGCTAAAAACAGTATGAAATTGCTATAGCACATGAAACATTTTTGCATGACTTATTATGTTCACGATGCTACATAGCATATCTCCTACGTAATTTGCACGATTCCCACGTGCACACTTTATACTTGGCCTACTAAACTTAAGAAAGGCCAGTGGTATTTAATCGTGTGTTTCTGTATATACATGCACGTCGTGTATGCATTACGGTATAATGCGTCAAAAATTGACCCATGATAACTAAACGTATCTTTACCGATAGCGTTTGCTAGTTGAGCGTTTTAGGAAACATTCTGGAAGCATGGTCTTTACATATGCGGAATTCTCTTGCGAATTACTTTGGTCTATAAAAAAATTATAGGTACGTATGTATTGTTATCCGTATTTAAGAGTCAGCTATTATGTTTGCAGATTGACATGATTGAGTTTTACCTTGCTATTACAGGTAACGCTCAACCATGTCAATCTGCAAACACAATACCACCGTGCAGCAGGCAAGACGACATAACAAATCCTTGTTCTGCAAATCAATTGTATGCGTTTGAGAGTACTAGGGTTAACTGCAAAATACCCGTTGCATAAAGGTCATAACCATCTAAAAACACTAGAAAGACCTGAAGGTCTTGAGTCGCTCCACAGGCCTGAATTTCTTGTGGTTTACTAAAAAAAATTGACAAATTTATCTAAATGCTTAAACTGATATATTTTTAAATTCTTGTGATTCTTAGAGCAGAAACAAAGTAAAAAGAAGCAATCATGTGGTCAAAGCGAAAAGAAGGTAAATGATTGACCAATATTTTGGGGATTTTTAGAGTGATGATAAAGTTGAAAACTGTCATTATGCCATATTCAAGGGCACATGAGTCAGTATGTGAGTAAATAATTGTGGTAGACTAAGGGAAGTAACTTTTGATATGAGCAATTTAAAGTTCAGTAAGAGTTGTTTTTCTTTATGATAATTAGTTCAAGAAGTTGTGATTGTGCCTATAAAATGGTGGTAATGAAAATAAAGAGACATTCTGATCTAAAACTATGATTTTGACTTGATAATTTGTCTTGAACACCACAATAATCAAGCTAAATATTAAACTTGAGCAAGATCTTGTGGTCTGTCCCAATTTCGTCAGTATTATTCTATATATGTGGCCACAAAAGTGAAAAAAGTGTCAGAAACTGAAATTTTGTCAATTTCTAGGGCACATAACTCAGATTGTAGCAATGCAATCATCCCGAAAATTACACAAAAGCAAGATCTTGTTGTCAACAAGATTCTGTCCACATATCATCTTGATTGGTTAACTATTATGGTTGTTAGAGTGAAAACAAAGTCGAAAATGGCAATTTTGTCAAATTCAAGGGCACATAACTCATGATGTAAAATTCCGATCAAGCTGAAAATTATACCCAGGCAGGATATCATGCTTATATATATTCTGTCCAAGTTTTGTCTTGATTGGTTAATATCTGTAGATTTAAGAGTAAAAATAAAGTCAAAACCAGCTTTTTTTGATATTCAAGGGCAGATAACTCCAGACTTTCTTGTTCAATCTGAATTATTTCAAGGAATCTGAGAGAGGGTCACCCAAGGATCATTCCTGTGAAGTTTAATTGAAATCCATCCAGTAGTTTCTGAGAAGAAGATTTTTTAAGAAAAAGTTTACGGACGCACGGACGGACGGACGGACGGACGCACGACAGACACACCGCCATGACAATAGCCCGCTGGCCTGAAAGGCCAGTGGAGCTAATAAAGAAGAAATCTTGTGATGCTATCCTGTAATGTCGAATGAATTTTGTGGAAATGACCCCAAATCATTATAAAAGTGTCTATCTCTCAGCCATGTTCGAATAAATATCAAGCAGGCTAGTTAAAAGAAGCAGCATCTTTTTTGTTTGGCCTATGTAGACAATCCACAACGGTATTTCTTTCAGGTTGTAGTACCAAAATGAGTTCCAGTTAGGATTTGATATCCTATTTTTCTCACAGAGTTTCTGTATGTAGAGTATCGTAAAATGCCCTACATACAGTCATGCTCAACGGCAGACCCGCTACTGCAGCACTTTATTAACGTAAATAAGTAAGCTCAATTCCAATGGGATAACGTCAGGCTACGACCTTTGTATAGACTAGTTTGACATTAATAATTGAGTGGGTAGTAGCGTTGGCTTGAATATTTTCCGACGATTTTGGTACTCACGGCACCCTTTTCATGGTATGAAATTAAAGACTTAGACACATTCTTTAACCTTATTTTAGTCATGTGATCCGAGGAACTTTTGAGATGAGTTGTGAACACCCACAGTTGATCCCTTTTACCCGTCAGTTAAGTAGTCAGTTAAACAGTGAGGTGACACCTTATGCTCAGGCATTTTGAGAAGACCCCCTTCGAAAGTCCGTCCTCTGTAGTCCGATTCGTAATCGGCAAAAATCGGACATGTCTATTATTGTTGAACCAAAGTTACCTTGCGCTCATTATTATCAATATTGCAGACGATTACGTTTGTTTATAAATATTCACAGCGCACGGTCACTTCGGTTTAACAAGACAAAAGAATCCTATCATTGTCGTTATCAGTTGTGTCGTCTGCAGCTAATGACCATTGACGATTTCGTACCATAGCAATGATAGCTAACTTTGATATATACTATAAGAACTGGCAATGATCTTGTTTTCTGCAACTTCTTTTATTTGGACAAAAGGGCTATAAATGAACGCTTCATGTAAATTTAAGGATTTCCACCAATCACTAGATAACTAATACTTCGTTCATCTTCGGGTGTCATCCGTGACAACAGAAATTAACGAGATACCCGCGTGAATTTCTGGGCGTCATCCGTGGCAACGCAAATTGACGAAGGATACAATGTACTCTCAAGCTCCTTTGCTACGGATGACACCAGACGTGTTATGTAATAAACGATTGATTGTAATCCTTAACTCCAAATATTTTTGGGTTTTTTTTTCAGTGACTAAATAGCCCGTCTACAATTTCCAATCAATTTCTTTTATTATTTTCGGACTGACTAATTTGACGCATCACTTTATCCATTTTTGGATAAATCACTACGCGGTGCGCATAACTCCAAAATCCTGTCGCCAAAAAGTAGCAAGCAGAAAATTGAAATAAAAACAACATTTGCAGCAAAATAAAGTTTGATTTTCGTCTCAATTTTATCGAATAAAATAATTAATTCAAATCGGATTATTCATTTTACTTTATACAAGCATGTAAAGCAAATGTGCCGCGTGACAGGAAGTACCACGTGTATGCACTTTACGGGCGCTGACATCTTGAAAGTAGTTAACCCAGAATGCCCACCATAGATAGATGATAATCGACGGGTGGCGACATCTATTGGTAGATATTGTTTTTTTTTTCTTCTTGAGGGCGAAAAGGAGAGTTGACAGAAGCTAATATTCAGGCCTCCTAGCAGAACATAACAAAAATAAAGGTTTTTATAAAGGTTCCAATGTGTGAAAATAAAGGCCTTTAAGTGTAAAATGCGACAAAATAAAGAGTAAATAAAGGCCATTTCGTCGCAAAAAACATGATCATAAATAAGTCATTGCTATGCAACTCTCTTATAAGGGGGGTTTGGGGGTCTCCCCCAAGAAAATTTTGAAAATTTAGGTCAGATTTGACGGCTTTTGAAGATATCTGCATTGTAAGACAATACATAAAAGAAGGGAAATTTCTGAACTAAGTACATTTACTTGCTTAAAGCTTGGACGGCAACCAGTCAGCAAATATAAAGGTTTTGAGAGAGAATTACAGGTTATTTGTGCTTTTTAAAGGTTTTCTGGGAATGTAAAGGTTTGCTCTGAAATTAAAGGTTTTTAAAGGTTTTAAAGGTTTCACTAGGAGGCCTGTAATATTTCTTTTATATCGACCACAGCAGCCCAACGTCATGTACCTACTAACCATTTGAGCTACACATTCTGGTTGTCCGCATTTTCATCCCCATCTCCACATTAGCAATATCAAATTTTTTGTTATAATTTATGGTTTATTATTTACCAAATTACAAAACATATCTGGTTCAAAATTGCACTAGAATAAATATTACCAATTGCGTAAAATCGGCTAATCGTAGCAAGCATTACTTAGAAAGACTGTGTATGCACTGCCTATATATCCTTAACCTTTATTGCTTTCAAAAGCGGTCTTGGGAATAACGTCAATAAACATGGCTTGTATGGTCAATTTCTACAATAATACAAACACAAAAGTTTTCAACAAGAGTAATCACGTATTCCTGGCAGTTCTAGCCTACCCACATTTTGCACTGTTGTCGGTTATTGAATCGATTCTATCACGACCGACTGTTTTTAAACCTTTCCCAAACCACAACAAGAGCTGTCCGAAGACAGCGCGCTCGACTTTCTAAGTTGCTTAGTATAAAGGGGGCATAACTCCAAATATAGTGGAGCCAGGATGGCCCTGGTAGTAAGGTAAAGGGTGTGATGGTGAATAAGTATTCCAAGTTTGGGTTGAATCCCTTTGATTATTTTGATAGTATGGAAGTTATTGATGTTTGAAAAAACTTAAACCTTTGCTGCAACGCCGACGCCAACGCTCGGGTGACAGTATAAGCTCTCATTTTCTTCGAAAAGTCGAGCTAAAAAAAATGGTGTGACCCAAGCTGAAAGCTGTGACAGACGACAAAGTTGGTAAAGAACAGATTCGTGTACAAACAAGAGATGTTTGTAAAACATATATGCCCCCTCAAGGGCCTACATTTGATGTAGGTCAAAGTCCAAGGTCAAGTTAACAAGGTCCAAGGTCATGGTCAAATATGAAAGGCCTTGGTAGGAGGTGTCTATGTGTGAAATATCAAAGCTGTATATGTAAAAGTAAAATGAAACATAGGCCAGGTTAAAGTTTTTAAAAGTAGGCCAAATGCCAAGGTCAAGGCCAAATGTGAAAGGTCTTGGTTGGAGGTGTCCATGTGTGAAATATCAAGGCTGTAGGTGTAAAAGGACATGATATATATGCCTGGTTTCAGTCTTTTTGAAAGTAGGTCAAACTCCAAAGTCAAGGTTGCAATATTCAAGGTCATGGTCAAATGTGAAAGGTCTTGGTAGGAGGTGTCTATGTGTGAAATATCAAGGCTGTAGGTGTAATAGGACATAAGATAAAGGCCAGGTTAAAGATTTCTATAAGTATGTAACAAGAGTGCCATGGTCACAATATACGCCGCCCCAGAGACTTAGTTTTAAGGGGGGCATAACTCAGGCAAAAATCAATGAACCATAAAATCCTTCCTTCATGCACATCTACCAATTGAGGTGATAACATTGACCAAGTTTCAAGAAGATCCAGCCAGAAACTTAGGAGGAGTTGCGTTGACAAGAAAAGTGGACGGACGTACGGACGGACGGATGGACAGACGGACGGATGGACGGACTGACGGACGGACAGACGGAGAAGATGACGCCAATATACGTCCGCTTCCGGCGGCGTATAAAAATCAAAGGTCAAGGTCACACAGGCCAAGGTCATGGTCAAATGTGAAAGGTCTTGGTAGGGGGTGTCCAAGAGTAAAATATTGAGACTGAATAGGCAACAGGACATGAGATATAGGCCTAGTTTAAATTTTTTAAAAGTACGTCAAACTCCAAGGTCAAGGTCCAAGGTCATGGTCAAAAGTGAAATATCTTGGTTGGAAGTGACCATGTGTGAAATATCAAGGCTGTATATGTAAAATGACATGAAATATAGGCCAGGTTAATGTATAACTAAAGTAGGTCAAACACCGAGGTCAATGTCACAAGGTCCAAGATCATGGTCAAATGTTAAAGGTCTTGGTCGTAGGTGTCCATGTGCCAAATATCAAGGCTGTATGTGTAAAAGGACATGATATATCGGCTAGGTTACAGTTTTTTAAAGTAGGTCAAAGTCCAAGGTCAAGGTCACAAGGTCCAAGGTCATGGTCAAATGTGAAGGTCTTGGTAAGATGTGTCCATGTGTGAAATACCAAGGCTGTATGTGTAATAGCACATAAGATATAGGCCCAGTTTAATTTTTTTAAAAGTAGGTCAAACTCCAAGGTCAAGGGCACATGGTCCAAGGTCATGGTCAAATGTGAAAGGTCTTGGTCGGAGGTTTCCATGTGTCAAATATCAGGGCTGAATGTGTAAAGGGACATGATATATCAACCATGTTAAAGTTTTTTAAAAGTAGGTCAAACTCCAAGGTCAAGGTCACAAAGTTAAAGATCATGGTCAATTGTGAAAGGTCTTGGTAAGATGTGTCCATGTGTGAAATATCAAGGCTGTATTTGTAAAAGGTCATGAGATATATGCCGGGTTTAATTTTTTTTAAAGTAGGTCAAACTCCAAGGTCAAGGTCACAAGGTCCAAGGTAATGGTTAAATGTGAACGATGTTGATAGGAGGTATCTATGTGTGAGATATCAAGGCTGTATGTGTAAAAGGACATGACATATAGGCAAGGTTAAGAATTAAGTGTAAAAATCAACAAAGGGCAATAAGTCCAAGAATTTGATTGGCAGAGTTACGATTCTTGTGCACTGCACCTCTCCATAATGAGATCTATTCACCTGTAAAGTTTCATGACTCTACCTTACATATTTTTTGAGTTATGCTCCGGACAAGAATCAAGTTTGAAAATTAACAAAGGGCAATAACTCAAAAAATTTGATTGGCAGAGTTACGGTTCTTGTGCACTGCACCTCTCCACAATAAGATCTATCCACCTGTAAAGTTTCATGATTCTACCTTACATACTTTTTGAGTTATGCTCCGGACAATAATCAAGTTTGAAAATCAACAAAGGGCAATAACTCAAAAAATTTGATCGGCAGAGTTACGGTTCTTGAGCACTGCACCTCTCCATAATGAGATCTATTCACCTGTAAAGTTTCATGATTCTACCTTACATATTTTTTGAGTTATGCTCCGGACAAGAATCAAGTTTGAAAATCAACAAAGGGCAATAACTCAAAAAATTTGATCAGCAGAGTTACGGTTCTTGTGCACTGCACCTCTCCATGATGAGATCTATCCACCTGTAAAGTTTCATGATTGTACCTTACATACTTTTTGAGTTATGCTCCGGACAAGAATCAAGTTATAAAATCAACAAAGGGCAATAACTCAAAAAAATTGATCGGCAGAGTTACGGTTCTTGAACACTGCACCTCTCCATAATGAGATCTATCCACCAATGAAGTTTCATGATTCTACCGCTCCGGACAAGGTTTGGTCTACGGACAGACCGACCGACATACGGACCGACGGACCGACCTTCCGACCGACCTACCGACCGACCGACACTTGCAAAACAATATACCCCCATTTTCTTCGAAAGGGGGCATAATTACAATACAGTCCAGAAATATCCAGGCAAAAGAAGTTGGTTATTAGCATTTTCTTCTTTTGCCCCCATGTTTTCCCATGCCTTTTCTATTTAATTTCGTTTTGGAAAGAGTCAAGGGTGTTCCAACTAGAAAGCTGCTGCAGATGAAAACATTTTCTGTCTTGGGAATAGGGAACGATTCTTTTAGTAAACCGTGACGTAATTTCGGACAAATGAATAGTATTTCGTGGGTGTTATAAAATCTCGTAACTACGGCTTGAATTCAGTCGCAATTACGAAATTATGTAACAACACCGATGGTCTATCTATACATAGCGGTAAATCCAGTATAATTTAGAACAATGATATTCAAGATGTCCAGTCAAGCTCAATAACGAGAACATGGATATGTGGCCGTTTATAAACAACTCGAAAGCATTTTGAATTCAAACTGTCTAACTTTATTGAAACCCAAGAAAACATGTTTCTCAGCATAAAAGGAAAAAAAAATTCAAACAAGCCAACAAAATCATTTCAAAATGTCTCATCGAACAAAATACTGTGTCTCCCTCTCTCATCGTTAAGCGTATTTTAAGTGTTTAAACTTGGAACTTAAAGGTTAATATCGTCGCTTTTCAACAAAAACCTCGTAACTGCAGCTTGTTTTCAAGCTGCAGTTACGAGGTTTTTTGTTGAAGAGCAGCGTTATGTTCAAACGGTATACTAACACTACAAACATTAAGGACCCTAGATCAGCTTATTTTGTCACAATTCTTTAACTTCAGGTATCCGACCCATTATTCCATTAATAACATATTTTACGCAAAATTCTCATTTTGGAACAGCAGTTTGCGCTTCAGTTTTGCATTGATATTTTTATTTAGCGCATTCTGCTGTGAAAATGACATTTCGCCTTACAAGTTTTTTGTAAAGTTATTTCCGTTCAAAACAGCAATATTCAATCTACAGTTTATAGGTTTTCATCGGCACCAACGATGCTTAGATTGTTTCTTTGATGACTGGTTCTGATGATGGTGTCTGCTTATGAGAGTTGAAACAAAACTGGAAGTCTTTTCCACAATCATACAGATTTATATACCAAGATTTAGTGGGCCAAATACCTTACTTTGCCTAATCGAATTAAATGTATGCAAGTGCTGATCTGCATTTATTGACGATTTATTTAAATTCTTTTCAACATACGGCTACTGTATTTTTAATTTCATTCTTTTTGTATTTTCATTTTTTTAATCAGATGCTGTTCGAAAATCACAGAGAAGCAAGTGAAAATCTAACCGTTGGTAACAATTAGTAATTTCATCTTTTCTCAATAATTTGTGTAAACATCTCACATTTTTTAGCTATATTTGTTGAAAAGAATTTTTGTCTACTTCAAGGAAGACATTTTTATAATTTATTGATATGATTTCCTACCTGCAAATCGAGGATCCTTTTTCAAGACAAATCAAACATATTTTTATATTTTACTATTTTTTTGTTTCAATATTTTTTTCTATTTTATTAAAAGGATGAGACATTTCGAAACAAAAATGGCTAAATTTGAGTTATGACTTGGATTTTTTTGGTTGCGGGCATTTGAAAATTCACTATGGAAATATTCTGCTGGTCACATACATCAACATGAGCAACTTTCAAGACAATTGTGCATGAAAATACAAGCCTTCCTTCTGAAAATGAAATTTCAAACCCCTGCACACATTTTTCTAAAGAAAAAAATCTTTCAACGGCTAAGCTTATACTCTAATGCCAAAACAATGACTATTGGGATCATACATTCAACAAGATACAAACTAGTCCAGATTAAATTCTTGGCTCACATTTTTTCTTCAGCATGTTTCAAAATACAGAAATCTGTATTAACTGATTTTTTTATCTTAAGGATTATCAAATCAATGGATAATTCATTAATTGTATTGGTTTTAGAATATTCTAATCTAGTTTCCAAAAAGAACATTTGATTTTCTTCTCTCTTTTTGTGTAAATGTGCAAGAATCACAAATCCCAACAGCCATTGTTATAGCACTAGTAGCATGTCAAGCAAACATTCTTGATCATTCTCGTGTGTAGTTTACATATCGGTCTTCTTGGCGTTGGTGGCAGCTTTAGTCGCGGCAGCTTCTTTAGCTTGGTGAGCCTGGAGTACAGCAACGGCTTCTTCAACCTGGAATATACGGGTAAATGGGGTTTGAGCTTGATTACCTGAATGACAATTTCTTCCTTCTAAATGTTGATTTTGTTTGTTTATATTCTTTGTAACTATGACAGTAGCTCGCCCTTGTGGCATATAATAAATTTAAATGGTACTAAAATTTAATCTTGTAAGAATAGTTTATTTGCATTGAGTTCAATTCTCGACAATCTTTCAGTCAAGACTCATTCCATGACAAATTCATTTATCCAGGTGCTTTTCTGCCTGGGTATCATCAGCACTGGTCTAGGTTGGGGCCTTCCCATACTAGCATCTGACTTTAATGCATAACAACCTGTTTGCACATATTTGTAACGGAATACCATATATAACATGAGAATCACTGAATCAGATTACTGGAATTCAAAACAAACTGTAACTCACCTTAGCTTTAAGTGACTCATGTGATTCCAACATGTGCAGCAACTCAGAGTTGTCGATCTCCAGCAACATACCGGTGATTTTACCCGCGAGTTCTGGGTGCATGCGCTGGATGAGGGGGAACAGTCGCTCTCCCAACATCTGCTTCTGCTCCTGTGGGGGAGCCGACGCCAACATAGACGCGGTCAGAGCGTCCTGGCCTGGTACAACAATAGCCTGGCCAGCTCCTTGCTGTAATGGAAACAAAGAACTTGCAAACATAGCAATAAAACAAGTGGAGCATTCTTTTCAAATGTAAGCAACATTAGATGTTGGTAACAATAAAATTGAGAACACTGACTACCTAGAAAACTGTTCAGATTTTGCAGCTAAAAAAAATTTAGCATACAGACTGTCATCAAGACCAAATGAATATTATCCCTAATTTCAATGCTATCATCTGTATCAAATTTTTAAAGCTAGGGTAAATAGACTTGGGAAAAAGACAAATTGTTTTGTTCTTAAAAAAGTGTAAGTTTATGACTTGATAAGACTCAACCCTTACCTGTGGAGGCCTTGCTTGTTGGTACCCGGGCCTGGCTGGCTGTTGCATGGTTGGGGCCTGTGCCTGTTGTGGTCGTCCAGGCATGGTGTTGGGTGGCATGGTCATGCCGGGTCGGGGCTGGGCTGTAGACTGACCGGTGATGGGTCTCGCGTTCATGGCGCTCGGCCGGACTTGTGGCTGACCTGCGCCGGCACCAGCCGCGGCACCTGGACCAGTTGGTCTGGTCTGTCTCATCTGTGGGGCTCCACTCACACCCTGGAATCCTGGAATAAGTCATGGATAAAATGAGTACAAGCATAGGAAAGGTCAGTCTGGTCAGGTCATATCAAATACATGAATGAAAGCCCTATCACTTACAAATTTGAAGCCATGGCAACCATTCCATAAATGGTAATGGCGGGAGTATGAAAATAATTTCATAAAGGTCGTCAGACATACACAAGATCAATGTTTTTTTGAAAGGAAGTTACAAAGCAAATATTCTTTTTCCTAAATTTTGAATGGAGTGGCAATAAAATGGCGTTTTATGATAGTTGGTGTTTTCTCCCAGTCACATATTTATTTCTCCATCTAATGAAATTCACAGATCTAAATTGAATTACATATATCATATTCAATTTGTCATCTAGAACATCTTTGAATGTGGCTCAATTTGTAATTAGTGGTCTCGAAAATCATTTGCAGCTAAACAGATAAATATCATGTTCATATTTGAATCTTGTAAAACCTACCAGCAGCTGGTTGAGCCGGTCTGACCGTGGTCTGCCATCTTGGTCCAGCACGCATCTGAGGTATCTGTGTGGGGTGGAAGAAACTGCCTCGTGCAGCTCCAGGGTTCATGGTGGGTACAAAATATCCGGCACCACTACCTGGCTGGAACATCTGGTTAACCTGCTGGGTCTGTAATTATACAAGAAGTATACACTAAGAAAGTCAAATTTACAAGGGCTTTTTCTTTGGAGAAAGTTGGTTTTATATGTAAATTGAAGGATTTTTTTATATTACCCAATTTATCTCGGTGTTATTATTTTTTTCACAACCAAATTAGTGTTGAGTAGTCCTTCAGAAAGGACATGCCCTCATTAAATCTCCTCCTATACATTTTGCAGAAGACCATCTAATTCTGGCATAAATCAAAGTTAACTCCACCTAGCTTTATTACATGGGCTTAATAGCCTATACCAATAGCTGCCATATTGCTCAAAATGATTTTTTTTCAATTTTATATTCACAGGCCTCCTAGCAGACCAAAACAAAAACATAGGCTTTTCTAAAGGTTCCAATGTGTGAAAATAAAGGCCTTTTAGTGTAAAATGCGGCAAAATAAAGAGTAAATAAAGGCCATTTTTGTCGGAAAACACATTATCATAAGCAACGTCATTTTTATACACCCCTCTAATAAGGGGGTTTGGGGGTCTCCCCCAAGAAAAATTTGAAAATCAAAGTAAGATTTAGGGGTATCTGATGATATTTGCAATTGTAGGACAATACATAAAAGAAGGGCAAATGCAGAACGAACCATATTTCTTGCTTATAGCTTGAACAGCAACCAGTCTTAGCAAATATAAAGGTTTTGAGAGAGAATTACAGGCTGTTTTGGCTTTTTAAAGGTTTTCTGTGAAAAAGTAAAGGTTTTAAAGGTTTGCTCTGAAATTAGAGGTTTTTAAAGGTTTTAAAGGTTTCACTAGGAGGCCTGTATTCATCTACCTGTAATCTCATACTGGCAATTCTCTGCATGTACTGTGAAGCCAAGTGAGCCTTCCTCTCCTCCTTTCTCTGTGCTAGGGCTACATACAGTGCCAAGTTTACACTTAGCCCTAATGATGTTAACTCTCAGTCTATTCTGGTTGCTTCTGCAGGCAGCATAAAATAAGGTCAGTCTGCACATTATGTGCAGTCTGACCTTATTCTATAATACCTGCTTATTTTAAATCAACTTGACAAGACTAAAACACCTTGAAACAAATAAATTGCTACATGTAATTGTTATAACAAGTACCTGTAATCTCATACTGGCTTTTCTCTGCATGTACTGTGAGGCCAAGTGAGCCTTTCTCTACACCTTCCTCTATGCTAGAGCTACATACAGTGCTAAGTTAACACTTGACCTCACTGATTTAAACCCTCAGTCTATTTCGGTCACTTTTGGCAGGCAGCATAAAATAAGGTCAGCCTGCACATCATGTGCAGTCTGGCCTTATTTTATACTAACTGCTTATTTTAAATCAACTTGATAAGACTAAAACACATTAAAACAAATAAATTGCTATATGTAATTGCTGTAACAAGTACCTGTAATCTCATACTGGCAATTCTCTGCATGTACTGTGAGGCCAAGTGAGCCTTTCGCTCCTCCTTTCTCTATGGTAGAGCTACATACAGTACTAAGTTAACACTTATCCCTAGTCAAGCTAACCATCAGTCTATTTTGGTCACTTTGGCAGGCAGCATATAATAAGGTCAGCCTGCACATTATGTGCAGTCTGACCTTATTCTATGATACCTGCATGTTTTAATTCAACTTGACAAGACTATAACACCTTGAAACAAATAAATTGCTATATGTAATTGTTACAACATGTACCTGTAATCTCATACTGGCAATTCTCTGCATGTACTGTGAGGCCAAGTGAGCCTTCCTCTCCTCCTTTCTCTGTGCTAGAGCTACATACAGAGGTTTAGACACCACAATTCTGCCGTTCATCTCTGTCACAGCCTTGGTGGCCTCCTCGGGAGAGCTGAAGCACACGAACCCAAAACCCTTGGATCTGCCACCCTCTACCATCACCTGGAATACAGCACAGTGTAATGTTATAAGAAACACACAGTATCAACATTGGTTGCATTAACCCATGATTACCAGAGAGATATATTTCAGACTTGTTTAAATTCAATGGTCTTGCAGACAATTAAAATTTGCTATTCATTACCTTACTTGGTATATAACATTGTGGGAAATGATGAAATTGCTTGTTACAAGTAATTTCTTCATATTCCACAATGTTTTCCAAAGCTTTTATCATTTAAAAAGCAAAAAGTCTCTCCATGTGGTAATGGGTTGAAATAGTTGTATTTATGTTTGAATATACCAACAACAAAATTTTACTGTTCAAAACTGAATGTTGAAGCAGATAATGGATATTGTCTTTTGAGAAAAGATGTCAAAACCATGTCTTATTTGAAAAGGTCAAACCCATTACCAAACAACAAAATTTTAGCCTGGTCCAAACTCATATGTGTTGCAGACGACAACTTCCATTGAACAAATTTAACATTTTTTTGTCTTTCTCAGTAGAAAAAATTGTGGAAAATGAGGAAATTGCTTGTGACAAGCAATTTCTTCATTTTCCAAAAAGTTTTCAAAAGCCTTTATTTTGTGGGGCGTAAAAAAGCTTCAATGTGTGGTTAAGACTGTGATTGATCAGTACTAATGCAAGATCACCACTTTATGACTGCATGATGTACTGGTACAATATTGATATACCCAAATATGGAGGAGTCAGGTATAGAACCAGACTCCAGGGTGATTTGGGAGGACATTTGTTCCAATTTGATATTATTGAAGTTTCTTCTACTTACTTACAAAATTTGAAACAAACTGACCATTAGAAAAGTAACTTTTGCAGCAAAATAATGTGCACTTTGCAGCCAATGACTGGTTTAATTTTCTTAATCACAAAATTATGCAAAAAAAATCTAAATGTATTCTAGTTGTATCAAAACAGTTACGATTTCTCTACATTAATATTATAGGAATCTTGTATTTTGACCTTTTCCATACAGCTTAAACGAAAATCTTAAGTCAAAGAAATTTTCACGCATCTTCCTAGGCAGAAACAATGCAGGAAATGAAGAAATTGCTAACAAGTCACAAGCAAATTCTTGCATTTTCCACAATGTTTTCAAGCTTAAGTCTTGTAACCTGGAGCATTCAAAAGCATTGTTATGTGAGAACAGATAACAGCAAAACCTTATCTACCGTCAACGTCTTTCAATTTTTGCAAGTCTAAGATACTGATAACATTAACCTATTGGTACTGTACACACTCACCTTAGCACTAGTTATAGTACCAAACTGGGCAAACTCTTTTCTGAGTCGTTCATCATCAATGTTGTCGTCAAGATTCTTTACATACAAGTTAACGCCCTGATAACGATTCATACGCTCTTGTTTAAGACGGTCAAATCTCTCCTTCAGCTCGGCCTGTCTCTCCGCGCGCTTCTGGGCTCGACCAACATACAGGGTCTTCTCACCTAGCTCCTTACTGTGTAAATCTGTTACTGCCTAATTAAAACAGGAAACACAATATCACATGTTTTTCATACATTGTGACCTATAAGATCTTTTTAACCATTACCTTAACTTTTTATAAAACAAATCCAATTTCATTTCAACAGTAGTAATGTTGTTTTAAATATGTCACTTCTTATTTAAAGCATCTATAGAAAACAGGCTTTATACATGTTTTTTTTTTTTTTCTCCATATATTCTCTAGTTTATTGGACTGTGCAAAGGATTGCCCTTATTATCAAGAATCAATATAAAATTTAATATTCAAAGCTAGATTTTATTTAATTTTGTGGAAAAGATTCAAATTAACTGTAGGTGTAAATTTTCTGAAATTTAATTAGATCTTTAAATTCATAATTCCTTTATATCTTTCATTTGAGCAAATAAAATCAGACATTCCCTTTTAACCCTTTCCCAAACAAGACCTGGTTTTGACGTCCCTATTAGAAAAGGCTTAGGAAAACATTGAAACAAAAGAAGAAACTGCTGATAACCAGCAGTTTCTCCTTTTGTCTCGATATTTTCTAGTACATATTTTACGCAAATTCCATCTCTAATACCTTCCATTTTGTCATTTGTGGCAGTTTTTGAATTTGACCATGCTAAAATTGTGCCGTTTGGGAAAGGGTTAAAGCCCCACAGATCTGTAATCCCCTACCTTTTCTGCTGATTCTGCGTCCTCAAAGCTGACAAATCCAAACCCTTTACATTTACCATCAAATCCTGCCATAACCTGTAAAACAAATGCCAGAGATCTGTCAAAACAGAATTTCATGACAATTCAATGACTATCAATCAAATTTTCAAAATATGTACACTTCTAAGTATTGGTAGCTAGTTTGTTTTTCCATGGGCATGCATCCTCAGCAGGGGGTCTAACATGACACAAAATTAATAGACCCATACTTTAGAAAATGAGATATTGAGACTCAGCCTTTTGTCTGATGGGTATCACAATTTAATGTACAGTATGTCCCAAACGAGATTCATGTGTCTTTACTATTGGTGCATTGTTGTTTACATTTGTCACGTATCGGAACCCTTTTTGGGCGATGTCGTTAACATTGAACGGTGGAACGCTCAACTGCTGAATATTTACGACATCGCCTGAATAACTGGAATGTCGCATGAATCACATTAGCCATTTTAGAGGACTACCTTAATCAATTTCTATCCTTACCTTAGCACTGATAATTTTTCCGTATGGTTCAAACAATTCCTTCAATTGTACATCATCAAATTCATCACCAAAGTTTTTAACATAAACATTGTTGAATTTCTTGATCTTTTCACCCATTTGTTCCAATCTTTCACGCCGATTCATAAAACGACCCACAAACCTGGAAAATAGAGATGGATATGATCAACAAGAGGACCATGATGGTCCTATATCGCTCACCTGAACCAAGATGATATGAGCCAAAGTTATGTTTGAATCAATTAATATTTGTTACATTAAGACTGAAAACTGACTTATGGTCATCGACATTATGTTCCTGTTTCGTCTTTATAGGTCAATATATCTGGTTATAAAGAGAGAAAACAAAGTAAAAAACGAGAATTTTGTCCATTTCAAGGGCAGATAACTCAGCAACTGCTTGTCTAATAGTGCTGAAGTTCAAACTCATCCATGATCTTATGGTGATAAACCATTATATCCAAGATCAAAGTTTTGTCTTGATTGGTCACCATTAATTTTGTGGTTGTTAAGAGTAAAAACAAAGTCGAAACAGCAATTTTGTCAAATTCAAAGGCATGTAACTCACGACTTTCTCATCCAATCAGACTGAAATTCAAAGTCATCTAGGATCTTATGGTCACCAACATTATTAAATTGTAAGTCTTGATTGGTCAATAATTGTAAATGTCAGAGAGTAAACAAAGTTGAAAAACAGTCCATAACAACAATTTTGTCAAATTCAAGGGCATATAACTCATGACTTTCTCATCCGATCACACTGAAATTCAAAGTCATCCAGGATCTAATGGTCATCAGCATTATGTACAAGTTTTGTCTTAATTGGTCAATATTTGTAGATGCTACAGTGTAAACAAAGTAAAAAAAACGTCGAAATGTCAATTTTGTCAAATTCAATAGCATATAACTTATGATCATCTTTTTAACCGATCAAGCTGAAAAAATGAATCATCTGACATGTTATGGTCCTTAACATTGTGGCAAAGTTTTGTCTTGATTGGTCAATAATTGTAGATGCTAGAGAGTAAACAGTCAAAAACAGCAATTTTTCAAATTCAAGGGCATATAACTCACGACTTTCTGGTCAGATCAGACCAAAAATCGAACTCATCCATGATCTTATGATCACTAACATTGTGTCCAAGTTTTGTCTTGATTGGTCTATAATCATTGTAGATGCTATAGTGTAAAAAAAGTGGAAAGCAGTCAAAAACAGCAATTTTTTTTCAAATTTAAGAGCAGATAACTCAGGACATTCTGGTCTGATCAAACCAAAGCAAAAACCCATCCGAAATCTTATATAAGGTCACCAACATTGTGTCCAACTTTTGTATTGATTGGTCAATATTTGTAGATGCTAGAGTGTAAACAATGTCAAAAGTAGCTTTTTTTTACATTCAAGGGCAGATAACTCCTGACTTACTGGTCCGATCTCACCCAAAATCAAACTCATCCAAGATCTTAGGGTCACTAACATTGTATTAAACATTTGTCTTGATTGGTCGATAATTGTATATGTTAAAGTGTAAACAAAGTCGAAAACGGTCAAAAACGACAATTTTGTCAAATTCAAGGGCAGATAACTTAGGACTTTCTAGTCCGATCTGACCCAACATCTAACTCATTTGAAATCTTATGGTCACCAACATTGTGTCCAACTTTTGTATTGATTGGTCAATATTTGTAGATGCTAGAGTGTAAACAATGTCAAAAGTAGCTATTTTTTACATTCAAGGGAAGATAACCCCTGACTTTCTGGTTCGATCTGACCCAAATTCAAACTCATCCAAGATCTTATAGTCACTAACATTATTTCAAAGTTTTGTCTTGATTGGTCTATAATTGCAGATGCTATAGTGTAAACAAAGTCGAAAATGGACAAAAACGACAATTTTGTCAAATTCAAGGGCAGATAACTCCTGACTTTCTGGTCTGATCTGACCCAAAATCAAACTCATCCGAGATCTTATAGTCACCAACATTGTGTCCAACTTTTGTATTGATTGGTCAATATTTGTAGATGCTAGATTGTAAAAAATGTCAAAAGTAGCTATCTTTTACATTCAAAGGCAGATAACTCCTGACTTTCTGGTCCGATCTGACCCAAATTCGAACTCATCCGAGATCTCATGGTCATACATGTTTTGACCAAGTTTGGTTAAGATTGGCTTATATTTGTAGATGCTAGAGTGTAAACACCAAATTGTTGACAGACGGACGGACGGACGGACGGACAGACGGACGGACGGACAGACGGACATACAGACAGACGACGGACAAAAGGCGATCACAATAGCTCACCTTGAGCACTTCGTGCTCAGGTGAGCTAATAAAACTTGAATGTAGACTGAATGGGAGAGTGTTTATTTTCTAATTCAGGGGTGCGTAATAAAGAAGCAATGAAACATCTATTACTAAGTAATGCATCAGGTGAGGAAGTCTCTGGATCTGGGAGATACTTAGGGCACAATAAGGACTCCGTCTGAAACACTTAACCTACTGTTACATTGGTAGACAAGATTCTTTACAACAAGTACAGTTGGCCAAATACAGGCCTCTACCTTCATAAAGTGCAATTTGGTCAAATAAAAACAATCACCACTTACACTTTCTTTCCATTCAACAACATGCCATTGACTTTTTCGATAGCGTTACGCGCAGCCTCTTCTGTCTCAAAATGCACAAACCCATAACCTCTGGATCCTTGCTCATCTGACACAATCTGAAATCAAATATACTTATTCATGAGTAAAATAATCTTTATTCCAAAATAATTTTCGTTAACAAGTTTGAATAATGATCTTTCTAAATCGAAATTTCAAACTAAGATTAGAATATGCAGAAGGAAATTTGAACCAGCCTACTTTCTCTGAAGAAAACATTTGTTGTCTACTTATTGTAACTTATATTGCTTCCTGCTACAGAAACAGGAGACAGGGGTCTTGCTACCAATTTTTGTTAGGGGCCAGGGGTCAGTGAAATTGGGAAAATTAGCGATGTTTTTACCTAAATTGGGAAAAACCAAAACAAGTTTGTATTCATACTGTCACTCAGTTTCAGCTGCAAATTAGACTGTGGTGATGTAAAATGCATTTGTACATATTCTTGTTTAAGAATCTACTCTAACACTGTCTTCAAAATGTTTGTAAATGAAGATGAGGTCTTAATATGGGACATTCTGGGTCCTCATTGGGAATTTTCACCAGAGAATAAGGAAAGAAAGATACTTTTTGCCATTGGGAATGGGGCCCAATAACGGCCCCAAATTTTGGCAAACGAGACCCCTGGGAGAAGCTGGATAAATTCTACTGTGAAAGATATACCCAAGTGCGACATGTACAATAGCATATCGATGGCTCAGCGTGAAACGGTTGTAACCGCCTATATAAACATATAGGCAGTTACAACCACAGGGTTAAAAGTTGAAAATTTTGAAAAACCTGAACTTTTCAGCTGGGGGCCTGGGGGCCGCAGGGCCCCCGGTGGGTCCAGGGCAAGGCCCTGGCCAGGGGTCCAGGGGGCCGGAGGCCCCCGGAAGCCTCTGAATTTAAGCTATTTCACACAGCAAAAATCTCATTTCCTTGCACCAAATGTTAGCATTTTACATTTTTGAATTTTCATAATCAACAAAACAAATTTTGTTCAAGATCAGTACAATATCTGAGACGAGTAGACATCTATTCTAGTCCAAATAGATCTACAGAGACGTAGGCCTACGAGCGATTTTGGCGTTTTCAATCAAGGTACTGTATATAAATTGGTGGCATGTGAAAAACACGCTAAAAGTATTAAAACCCAGTTTGAAACCATATAACTTATCTGAAAATAAGATGTGTTTGTGTCTTTCGGTACGGGGCTCAATCAAGGTACTGTATATAAATTGGTGGCATGTGAAAAACACGCTAAAAGTATTAAAACCCAGTTTGAAACCATATAACTTATCTGAAAATAAGATGTGTTTGTGTCTTTCGGTACGGGGCTTAAAATTGTCCGACTCGAAATGCCAACTCGATTACAAATCTTTCTATTTTTTTCCTGGCGAGATCTGGCATTTCAGTTAGTTTTCTGGTTTAAAAAATATGATCTGTTTATGAAACGTTCAGTTGATAACAATAAAGGGAATATTAGATCTAGCAGTTCGCGGTCAGTGGCTATTTGCAATGTGGAAAACTTTTTTTTTTGAATTTTGATCTGGGTTTCCAAAAGCCATGGGCCATCATCATGTTTGCGGCTACGATATCGAAAAACAGGAACTTCCGGCACATGCCGGAAAACTTTTACCCCTGCAACCATGTCGCGCCAAGCCATCGATATGGGAACTACTGTACAGAAAATCATGCATTACCTTGCATGACAAAATGTTTCCGAAGGCAGAGAAGGTATCGTAGAGCGCCTTGTTGTCAATGTTCTTGTCCAAGTTTTTGATGAACACATTCCCAACGCCAGATTTTCGTAGAGAGGGATCTCGCTGGGACCACATGATTCTGATTGGTCGACCTTTGATGGTGTCAAAGTTCATGGTATCCAGTGCTCTCTCAGCTAAAACGATAAACAAGAAAGATTAAGGTAGTTCAATCCTAAACATACTAGGGGTGTAACGATAGATCGATAGGTCGCTGTATCGTGATAGTGACAGTCACGATATTGATGTATCGATTGTGGTTTCCAATATTGATAACTATCGCAGATAGTTTGTTCAACTATCGATAGTTTCGATAGTACACTTAAAGACACTTCTAACGCAACACTTACCTTTTTGGTAAT
This sequence comes from Fragum sueziense, assembly GCA_963680895.1. Lineage (NCBI taxonomy): Eukaryota > Metazoa > Mollusca > Bivalvia > Cardiida > Cardiidae > Fragum > Fragum sueziense. The sequence continues at coordinate 21,481,875 of OY804608.1, read as the reverse complement.
AACTTGATATTTAACCAGTGCTCTCAATAAGCGGACGTCGACGTATATTACGTCCGATTTTCGCGAAAAAACGTCCGCAATTTTGAAGTTGGAAGTCTCCCAGACGTCCCAAAATTTTTGCTGACTTCCAAGAATTTAAACCCGGAGGTCTGTAAAAAAAATTGTAAAGGGTAAAAATCGATAATCACCCAGTTAAAGCACCCGATAAGCGTGTCGAGAAAATTGCCGCGAGGCGTTTATGGTCCCTAGAAGTGACAAATACACAAGGCATATACCGATGTAATCAGTCCAGTGTGTATCCAATTATATATGTATGATCAGCGAAATCGTTTAATTGCTTTGACAGTTATGAATTCGGTAAGTAATCAACCGTCTTTAAATATACTACAGGTGCATCACATTAACTGACAATTTTGATTAATTAGGCATGCAATCAAAGATCAAGGAATGTTGTTATTTTCCAAACATTTGTGATTAAAGGAGACGAAATAAACGAGTAACTGCAATTAATTCATTCTAAACTTTCTAAGCCCCATGATTTATGGTATCGACGCTCATTGGAAAGAAGCATGCAGTGCAATTTGATTTTGGCTAAATCTCGTTTCTTTTCTAATTCATCCTACGATGTCACTGTCATAACGGAAACATCCGTCTGTTTCAAAATCACCTAAACAAAAAACAAAAAACCAAAAAAAAAAAAAAAAAAAAAAAAAAAAAAAACCCGCACAAATCGCCTGAGAAAACAAAATCTGAAAATCAGTATCACAAATCAGTACAAGAAAGATGGTTTAATTGCTATGTTTTCGTGGCTTGAAACTAATGAATCCAAAAACAGACTTCTTTGCACAATTTGCCGTGAAGCTATAATTTTATCAAACAAATTCGCCACAGAGGGCGCCAATATGTATATTTTGAATTTCATAAACTTTTTATTTGAATTCAAAAAAACTAGTTTCTAAAATATTGAAGGAAAGCACTGAATGCAGATCTTTATATTTTCTCATTCACCAATATTTTTACTAGTCGCAAATTTCTAAACAAATCGTCGGCTACGTTCTATATACAAATTCTCATTCATTATGTTAATTTATGCAGATTCTTTGTCAGTAGAACCTAAGTCCATGTCAAAAATCGTATTTAAATCAAATAAAGAAATGTGCATTATTTACCCTCAAAGTGTTTTATATCCATTGACAAAGAAAGTCACTCAATACTTTTGTCCTGTTTCATCTACAGTGTCAGAAATAAACACAAATTCTAAAACAAAATGGTTGTTCAATTAACTCCAACCTTTAACTATCCACGAGATTTAAAAACTGTAATATGATTAATCAGCTGTTGATCTATTTTTAGTACATAAATTTGACTGGGATTTTGTTCTACATGCCAGACAGCCTGTGTGACGTCACGCCACGTCATACACTTTTTTAGGTCAGATTCTCGCCAGTTCATAACAAAGAAACCCTTTTCTCAATTAGCTATTCAGTGAATATGCACCAATCTACGTACATCATCATTTCATATGGTTATCTTAACCCATTACCAAACAATAGAATTTTAGGGTAGTCCAAATTGAAAGATCCTGCCAGTGATTTTTTTTCTTAAAAAAACGGTCGTTATTGGGCCCCTTTCCCCTCTCTGAGCAATATACTTTTTCCCCCATTTCAGAGAAATTTCCCCTCCTGGAACTAGAGTTTTTTCTTGTAAAGAAAAATCCAAATCATAGTTAGATTCTATGCATCTCTAATAGTTCTAATGGTTGTTTGAATGTCCCATAATGATATACAAACAAGCTAAATGCATTTATAACACTGTATTGAGAGTATAAGCATGTATTGAAATTTCCCCTTTTTGGGCATTCACGCGCAAATTTTCCCCCACCTATGGGCCCTGACCGCCTTCCCCCAAAATTAAGAATAAACACTGCCTGCAGATAAATGAAATTTTCAATTTTTGGTTCTTTTTGGATGAAAAACTTAGTGGAAAATGAAGAAATTGCTTGTCACAAGCAATTTCTTCATTTTCCACCATGTTTTCCATGGTCATTATTTTGTGGGGAGTCAAAAAGAGTCATTTTGTGGTGATGGGTTAAGGTCATATCTTGCAGATATTATGAAGTAACTATATAAAAGGGTTAAAATCAGACTGCCAAGATGACAAATTAAGACTGGTCAAGCTTGAACTGGATTGCCACAAGGAGAAGAGTTGCAACTTGGAGCAAACAATATAAGTCATATTGAAAAAAAGGAAGAGATATGTTTGTATTTAACTATTTCTTCTTTTCCTTCATTATTTCATAAAACTTAGAAATCGCGAAAACGCGCTGAAAAATTCCTGATTTTCTGGAAAAATTCCTGAAATTTGGACATGGAAGTCCAAGACTTCCTGAAATTGGTCCTTATTGAGAGCACTGTTTAACGAACCATTCTTTATCAAATTTTCAACAAATTTAATTTATTCACAATTGAATAATATATGTAATTTTCACAAAGAAACATTGAGTAGAAATGATTAAATTTGCAGTGCATATAATATGACTTGAAAACAAAAAATCGCAAAAAAGCTGTGAGAACTGATAACGGAAAATCATATTATTCAGGCCCGTAGGAAGCAATCTCATATTGGGGTGGCTGAAGCCCCTGTGTCTGGATATTGGGGGCTAAATTGGATTTTCCCTACATTTTCAGTGTAAAATAAGGAAAATTTGGCATTTTGGGCAACATTAGGGAGGCTAAGCCCTCCCCCAGCCCGCACTGGCTTTACGGGCCTGTTATTAATGTAACAGCAGTAAAGTTTATGACATTATGCTAACATTCTGTGTGTCCGTCATGAACCTAAATGACACGAAGACACACCCTTCTCATCGATTAAGCATAATTGGTGGTGAATCTTTGCGGGATCATTCTTAACTCGCCTCTATTAAGTTCCTGTTCCAGTTGTTGAACATTTCTTGAGGCAAAAGGGCGAAAACTAATGTCTGGTGACAAATTAAATGATTTTGTGCAATGCTGACACGTACAAAACATTAAACAAAACAGGTGCGACTAAATTCTAGTATTGCATTGCACATGAACTCATGTTATTAAATCTTATGAAGCAGTGATATGAGATTTGAGCATGATTTGGTGACGCTGCTTTGATGCTATTGAATCCTGCAATTGCCTGGGGTTTTGTGACTTTTCATATTTGAGTCTTAGTGAAAAACCTAAATATTTTTTATGTTCGGATTAGTCGATTTTCTTGAAACTTACAGAAAACATGTAAACGTAATTGATTTATATTTGCTGAAAATTTCATAAAATATACTGCATTATTTATTTAGTTATGGTGAAAAATGTAAGTGTTGCGTTGGAAGTGTCTTTAAGTGTATAAGTGCACTTATTTTTGTTGAGGTAGATCTCTAAAAAAAAAGGAAACACAAATTGCAAGTAAATGCTTTCCCATTGAATTCGGCGAACTTTCATTTTTAGGCTTGTTCGATTATTGTATCTTATGTTCTCCAATTACATTATGAAAATATGTTCGCTTTGAAAATGAAATAAGCTTTATATCTATTCAAAGTCATCTGTATTTCTCTCAATTAACTTTTTTATTAATGCAGTTGAAACCGTAATTCAAGAATAGTAAAACTATGTGAAATTTTGGAATTAACAAAAAATGATCGATTAGAGAATATGTTCTATTTCTTTTTTCGGATTCACTAATCGTGTGTTATTGTTTGACATATTAAATAAATTTTATTTCGTCTGATCGGGAATGGCGAGCTACTTTGAAATATGTAGAATAAAGTCGGAAAGGCCAGCGTTTGGGCCCATTTTGAAATCATCCTTTCATAAGAGATTTACTTTAAACTGGTGATGTAACCTTAATTCTAATTTCCCACCAATTCTGGAAAAATCTGCTTTATGTTCTCGTAAAATATTCGAAACAATTCATCTACTGATAGTATCGTGATACATCACGATATATTTCTGACGATATTGATAGTATCACGATATCAATCCTACGATAGTAAAACTATCGCGATAGTCATTTTCCAAGCCGATAGTCAGCCCTAAAACATACCACACAATGTCGACAATTTTCGTGTGACAATCACATTGTTAACATATTTTACATATTCGGGCGACATCGTAAACATTTGGCAGTGGAACATCCCTTCAACAAATGATTACATCTCCAGAATTATTCAGAAGTGTGAATCTCAATAAGGGGTGGACTACCTTAGGATTGCATCATTAATTTTTTGGTGAAACCAAGTGTTTAGAAAATGTGCATCTTTGTCGAAAATTAATCACACAAAAAGTAAACCTCACTAGAGTTATACATGTAGATCTATCTAAATTCTTACCATCAGAAGACTGTTGGAAGTTGACGTAGGCGTATCCCAGTGATCGTCTCGTTATCATGTCACGGCAAACTCGGATGGAGAGAACGGGTCCGGCAGTGGAGAACTTCTCGAACAACATGGCTTCTGTAACATCGTGGTGGAGATCTCCGACATACAGGGAGGCCATGGGATAATTCTGAGGACCGGAGGCAGACTGCATCTTGATTCTTCAAACGTTTCTGGCTAACTTACGATACAAAATTTCTTCAATATGGCGGATGCTGGTGTTTTTCGTCGCGGATTTTCCTGTCTTGCTTGACGTCCTTACCGTTTCACGCGCTTTTTTAGTTGGTTTTTAAGTTTTACAAATTTTTTTGGTATTTTTTAATTTTGTTTTATGATTTTTATGTAACTTTTTTTCATGTATTTTTGTGTGTTGTCTGTTGACGATTACAACAACAACACGTGCGTACAACGTCGCGATGTCGAGAAGAGGGACACCGAACAAGAAAGTAGGCCGTTTATATAGACCGTCTAACTAGTATCTACTTGCGCCGTAAATAGTTCTATCATATTTGATTTTATTTCTGAGCATCACAAGGAAAATTCTGTATAAAAGATGCTTTTAAAGAACAAATTAATTATTTCTTTTGTTCTAAAATAATCAAAATTCATGAACTTATTTAGCAAAATGTACGCATGAATATAGGAATATTTAACAGGTGGTGGTGTAGTCTGGTTCCCATACCTGAAATTAGTCTGGTTCCCGTACCTGAAATCTACTATGAATATAGGTACGGTAATAGCTAATCTCCGAGGCCGTATACATGGTCGTCAACGAGCGGCTCTGATTGGTCGAGACATTTCATCGGTTGTGTATACTAACCAATCAATGGACCCGGTTTGCCAGGCATTACCAGACTCTTTATAACGTAGTGTATTAGAGGCGGGAACCAGACTAACCTGAAATCTACTACGAATTTAGATTCAGTTATTTAAACGAATGGGTACCAGTCTAGTGGTGGTGTGCAAAATCTCACGTGGAAATTGCCCTATTAGTCACAAAGTCGGGGGGGGGGGTACTTAAAAAAAACAAAATACTTTACCTCTTCGTTTAAACTATGATGAAATCATATTTTGATATTTTGTCGTATTTTGATGATTTAATCAATTGATATGCCTCGGCGTTGGAGAGTATGGGGGTTACTGGGTTAGTTTGTGTAGGCATATATTCTTTCCTTTACGCATTAAATCCGCATTATTTGGGAAACCTGTTACAATAAATCTAAAATTGGGATAGATTTTTGGGTAATGGACGCACTATATACCGGCCCGAAATGTTACAGCGGGAGGGGGGCTGCTATATAGATCTATATACCTAACAATCATCTCTCCAAGATATCTAGAAAGTGTTCCTCACCCCACTGATAGGCAAACAACTTAGGACTCAGATATGGCAGTATGGGTATGGATGCATGATCTCTTCAAGGGACAATATGCCCTATAATTTGTAACCTTTTTTTATCTCACAGATGAGACGCTTATGGGCTTAGAAGGACACATAGGCCTAGGCCTACTAAGCCTAATTTAAGATGGACAAAAATCGTGAACATCAATGGACACCCTGTCTGACTTTAAGAACTGCCTCTAACACGTATTGCTCAAACAACAAAAGATTAAGTTATATACATACAAAGCCTATGTACAGTACAGGTTACTTAAATTTAGGCCTACATTAGTAAGTTGAGCATTTAATGTGATATTCAACACCACCATTCTTCCCACATAGCAACCGTCCAATTGGCTATGAGAGCCTCTCTCCGAGACGAGAGTCGACAGGCCTACAATGCCATTTGTATCAACATTACTAGTCCTCTTAGAACGGCATCTTACCATCTCAACATGCCCGACAACCTATATGAATTAACCGTTATTTTTCGCTAGTTAACCCATTACCAAACGGCAAAGTTTTAGACTAGTCCAAATTCAACGATCATGCAGATGACAATTTCAGGTGAATGGATTTTTTCAATGTTTGGTCCTGTTACGTATGAAGAAATTGCTTCGTTTTCCACAATGTTTTCCAAAGCCATTATCTTGTTGGGAGTCGTCAAAAGGAGTCACTGTGTGGACATGGGTTTTAAAATATCATGCAAATATTAAAACTTGTTGAAGTCACTGTTTTAACGTCCAAGTGTCAATTAAACAGCCCGCGGCATTGTCCAGAATGTACCTTGATTGACAGGTCTTAACCCTTTATCAAACAATACCCTTTTAAGGCCCAGTCACACTACAGCGTATAAAGCCAGCGTACGAGTAACGTATCGTATATTTCGGAAAATTATCCATACGCACAACTTTTCAGCGTATGATGTTTTCTTAAGATCAAACAACGGTTATGAAAACAAAATTCCTAGCGTACTGCCAACGTATGAGTAGCGAACTCACTGCGTATTCCGACTTATGAGTAGCGTATATCAGCGTACCTTTCACGTATGAGAAACGAGTGCGGAACGTCAGCCTAACGTATGATGAGCGTACACTAAAAAAGTGAGCATAAAAAGTGTTTCTGGATGCATGTGCAGACAGTTCCTGAAGTACCATACCTTCATTTCTCAGTGCACCATTAAACTCATTGAAAGTAAATTGATACCCAATAGTAGTAGTAATAATAATAATAATAATAATAATAATAATAATAATAATAAGAATAAGAATAAGAATAAGAATAAGAATAAGAATAAGAATAAGAATAAGAATAAGAAGAAGAAGAAGAAGAAGAAGAAGAAGAAGAAGAAGAAGAAGAAGAAGAAGAAGAAGAAGAAGAAGAAGAAGAAGGTGGAAGAGGAGAAGGAGGAGGAAAAAGTCTTCTTTTTCTACTTCTTCTCCTCCTTCTTCTACTTCTTCCTCTCCTCCTTCTACTTCTACTCCCCATTCTTCTCCTCCTCCTTCTTCTTCTTCTCCTTCTTTTTCTCCTTCATCTATTTCTTCTTTTTTCGTTTTCTTTCCCTTCTTCTTCTTCTATTTCGTCTTTTTTCTTTTTCTTCTTCGTCCTCTGTTATCTTCTACAGCTTCTTCTGTTATTATTATCATTATCATTTATGTGTAGCATTTAAACTGCTAATTCTAATGAATTTTTGTGGTGTTGCAGCACTGAAACCTCCACATTAGCGTTGCCGGTATTCAACGTATAAGAAGCGTACTCGGCGTATGAGAAACGTACATTCAGCGTACTCGACGTATGAGTAACGTATGTTTAGCGTACCTCTAGCGTATTCAGCGTATGAGAAACGAATGACGAGCGTAAAATTCATACGCTGGCATACGCTGAAAATTTTTGTGCATGTTCAAAAATTATTTTGGCCCTCAGCGTATACCGACGTACTCCAGCGTATTAGTAACGTATACCAACGTACGCCTAGCGTATCTCCAGCGTATTTCAGCGTATACCAGCGTATGCCCAAAAAGTCCATACGTTACTCATACGCTGGCTCCATACGCTGTAGTGTGACTGGGCCTTTAGATCGGTCAGAATCCAATGGTGTTGCAGACGACAATTTCAAGTGAATGAAATTTAAAAAAAAATATTGTTGTCTTCTTGCGTAGAAAACATTGTGGAGAATGAAAAAAATGCTTGTCACAAGCATTTTTTTTTCATTTTCCACAATGTTTTTCAAAGCCTTTATAGACCTATTGGAAAGTCAAAAAAAGTCCAATAAAATTTATGTTGTGATGGGTGAACCCTTTTTCAATAGGCATGTAGATCTATCAGGGCCGATCTAAAGCTTGAATTATGCAAATTACATAAGGCACACACCGTGCCTATTTTAAGAGAAACAAAAATGCCCCCGAAATGGCTACTTTTCGCGTAAAGGGTTGATAAGGGTTATCGGATGATCTTGAGGAAGGTCATATTGCTTGAAACAGATAGACATCATTCACGGGTGGTAAACAGAGAAACTAGCTCCAAAAAGAGTCAACGGTATTTCGTTGCCTCGTGACATCCGGCCTCTAACGAGGTAGTTGCATAGAGCGGAAATCTGTTAACAAAGGTAGGTCACGAACACATTTTTCTACAATTATTTCTTTTACAACGAGTTTTTAAAAAATCCGGCGATGCTGTAATATGAAGAAACGATGGAAGTTTGTTGTGCACGAGAATATACGGTGTTAGTTAGCAGAGTTTGAATACAATCATTGAAAAACATTTCAAAATCGAAAGTAAAAACTCTTTTACTTTCGATTTTGAAATGTTTTTCAACGATTGTATTAAAACCCTGATACTTATACCGTAAACTCGTGTGCACAACAAACGGCTACATCCCAGTTGGTCTAATCCCATTTCGTCTAATATATAAAAATATTGGATTAGACGAAAAATTCCCATTTCGTCTAATACTTTTTCAGACTTTGTTTCATGTACTAAACGTCTTAAATAAAAAGACATTGTTAAACAATATAGATTATTAGGCCAAATTCATGTATAAATAAATATATATTAGACAAACTGAGAAAATATTTTAGAAGAAATGGAAATTTCTTGAAAGAAGGGTTTAAGACGAAATGGGAAATTTGAATTTTAGACCAAATGGGATTAGACCAACTGGGATGTCCCCCAACAAACCTCGAATATTTCTTCATATTACAGCATCGCCGGATTTCTCAAAAACTCGCTTTAAGAGAAATTATTTTAGAAAATGTGTTTGTGACTTACAAATTTTCGCTCTCTGCAACTACCTCTTTTTGGAGCTAGTTTCTCTGTTTACCACCCGTGTCATTGAAAGAAGGTTACATACTAAATTTGAGCTTTGTATGTTGCATACTTTGGAGAAAAAGCAAAAAGTTAAGTTTTGGGACAGACAGACGGACGGACTGATAAACAGACGGACAACGGTAAAATACTACGGGGAAATAAAAATATTTTGAATTTCTATAATTTAGCGTCCTCACCTGAAATAGCCTACCTAGTGTGCAGAAATAATTTATGAGACAGACCAGTGATCGGGAATGTCTATCCGCCCTATCCCGTTTGGACAACGTCTCTTTCTCCATGAAAATCGTTGAAACATTTTAAGAAAACGGTTGTTATGTCCAATGTTCAGTTACGCTTGCTACAATTACGATTGAAAACATTGAGCAAAATAAGATATTATGTTGTTTATCAGCATCTCCCCAACGTTTCCTTTATAGGCCTATGTCTTGCTCTATTCACCATTCAATATCAAAATATAAGACTGTCTTAACGCTCTCACAAAAAGACATGGTTTTGGCATCCTTAATAGACACAACTTGGGAAAACATTGAGACAACAGAAGAAAATGTTTACGTTCATTTTCTCCTTTAGCCTCTACATTTTCTGTGCTATGTTGTATACGAATGATCTTATCTTTATCAACATACATTCTTTTGTCTATGCACTACAGCTTTTTTTAATCTGGCGCACATCGTTTTTGCTGTTTGGGAAAAAGCGGAGTTGTGCGATATAACAAAATTAATTTTTAGCATAGAACTAATTGAAGGAAATGGAAATAGGTTTTCCAAGACCTTTTTTTTTTTTATCTGATCAGGGATGTCAAAAGCACATGCTGCTTTTGATAGGGCCGAGCCCGGATAGCTCAGTCGGTTACGTCGGAGTCTGTCAATCCAGGGGTCTCGAGTTCGAACCCCGGCTCGGCCAGTATCCATTCTGACATTTGACAAAAGTCATTTGTCTCTCACCAATGGGTGTGAATCATCTATGTGAGAGAGCAGCTGGAGGCTCGGTTTGGATATTGTGGTTGTACTGGTGCGAGAAATACCAGGAACCCACGGTTAGGTGCTCCAGCCGCCGCGATATGACCCTGGTAGTTGAAAACGGCGTAAAACCCCAATAAACTCAGACTCAAACTGCTTTGGATACTTATTATTTTTATATGGTAGATCGACGAAGTCAACCCCGTGCAGGAAATCAGTGGACGTGGGCAACAAAGGGAGATAACAAAGATATATTTACGTAAGTTTTATTTCAGTTGTGTCCCTTAACCCATTACCACGCACTGACTCCCCATAAGATAATGGCTTTGGAAAACATCGTAGAAAATGAAGAAATTGCTTGTGACAAGCAATTTCTTCATTTAACACAATGTTTTCTTCTCAGAAAGAACAAAAATGTAAAAAAAAGATATATTATATTCAAATTGTCGTCTGCAGCATCTTTGAATTTGGACCAGTCTAAAATTTTGTCGTTTGGTAATGGGTTGATAAGCTTGAGTTATTGTCGGATAATAACCAGATACTTTGACAAATGTATTACAGATTTCCTTTCACATGACGCAGCTTTAGCTTTTATCATAAAAAAATTACACGCCTAGGCTGTTTATAAATAACAATTTAGTAATATTTTCTTGTATACCTGTTTATTAATATATATCTGTGTACAATGATACAAGTATTTTTGAAGAATCTTACGCTATATGCGAAATATGAGCACATTTTGCATAGAGGTCAATGTCAGGTCAAATGAAACCCGTAATAGGGCTGAAACAGGTACAACATTTCTAGCCGGGTACCTGTCTGACCATTACCCGCAGATACCTGGGTACCCGCGCAAATAATTCATGAATTTGGATGGTTCATTCGAACAAACAATAGTATTTTGTAGGTGTTGTTATAAAATCTCGTAACTACGGCTTTATTCAAGCCGTAGTTACGAGATTTTATAGCAACACCGACATCTTATTAAAACATAACAGTAAACCCCCTTCTATTTTTAGCACAAATTTCTTTGCTGTTGACAACTGCTGCAGACGACAAATGGATATTGACAACGATTTTTTTTTTACCAAAGTCTCACGGACAATACCGAGACAGAATGACAAAATCCAGGGGCCTGTTTCATCAAAACATTTTAAGACGTATTTTTGACTTACCGACGACTTACGACAAGTCTAGGGTAAGAAACGCGTATCGCTACTCTATCAAAACCTGGGTTATGCGATTTTTGTTTTAAGCGATTTTTGAGACATTTTAAGTCAAAAGTACGACTTAAGACATTTCAAGATTTTTTTTACAATTTTTTTCCTTTTATTCTATCTGAAAGGGCATTTTTTCTTATGAGAATTCTGAAAATTTCAAGCCAAAATATTGAACAGTTTACGAGAAATAAATATTTTTGTGCTAAAATTAAACAAATTGTTGTGGACAACAGTTCAGATTTGTATAGAATTGGTCATTTTTGTCTAAACTTTGAAGGCGTATTTTTCGCTTATAGATAACAACTTCAAAAACTGATAGCGTTTCTACGCATTAGAATAAACAATCTTTGCATCAAGACATACTTTTAAAACACGAAATGAATGCGACATGTCACGGTTTTGATGAAACAGGCCCCTGGTTATCAGAATGATCTTCCTTTAACTCGTTGAGTATTGCCCGATTTCCTAATCTTTTCTTTTACTAGTAAAACAAGACCTTGTTTGGGAAAAATGTACCAGAAGGGCTCGGAAATCGTGCACATATTGTCCCAAATGTCATTATCTTGTTCCTCATAACTGTAGCCTATCGCCCATAAAAGGACAATTTTGGAAGTATGATAAGTATCGACCCTAGCCGAAAGCCCTTCTGTATTGTGTATTGCTAACTTATCAACCCTAGCCGAAAGCCCTTCTGTATTGTGTATTGCTTTAAACTTATCAACCCTAGCCGAAAGCCCTTCTGTATTGTGTATTGCTAGTCTCTTGACGATTCCCAGTAGGCCTACAAAGTTGTTGGAGAAAGACATCATTTAACGGGTTCAATTAGGATTCAAGAATCAAAGAGTATTGGTATATCGTGAGCGAAACCGTTTGAATATGCAAAGGTTACTGGCATATAATTGAACCATGATATTGAAAAAGGTCCCTCATGGCGTTTGAGAACAACATGAATCCAATTTAAGACTGTGTATACGTACAGTCCGATGAGGATCCATGATGTTCCTTCATAGTTTCGTCATGACCTGTATCAGATGTAAAAGAGCAGTAGCGATCCATATCAAATACAACTCCACTTTGGCACAGGCTGATATGGAAAAATGTTTGTCTCAAATGCTATAAGGGATCTTTTTCCAAATCATGTTAGGGAATCACATGGCACAATAATTGCATTTGTGAAGTTTGATCAAGATCCTTGTTAAAGTGACATTTCACATTTATTTCATTTTTTAAACGTATGTCTTGATGCAAAGATTATTTATTCTAATGCGTAGAAATGCTATCAGTTTTTTGAAGTTGTTATTTATAAGCCAAATATCTGCCGTTAAAGTTCAGACAGAAACGACAAATTCTATATAAATCTGAACTGTTGTCCACAACTATTTGCTTAATTTTAGCACAAAAATATATATTTCTCGTAAACGGTTCAATATTTTTGGCTTGACATTTTCAGAATTTTCATAAGAAAACATGCTCTTTCAGATACATGTTGAATAAAATCTATGTAAAAATAATTGTGAAATGTCACTTTAACCTCTGTGACATGAAAGCAACGTAAGCGTTGTTTGAAGAAACGGGCTTTCGGGATGCCCGTTCGTTGAATGCGATGTACCGATTATATACCTGGTAAACTATCCCAATTCATCGTAATTTTTTTTTCGAATGGGCTGCTGTAACAAAGCGTAGATCTATAATTTGCACAATCTGACTAGGGATTTGGACTTTTCGATGTTCCTTATTCAAAGTGTTCTCTTTCTTTCGTATTCATTTTTTTCTTAACCCTTTCTCAAACAAGACGTGACTTGACGGGACGTCCCTATGAGAAATGAATTGGGAAGACAATGAGATAAAAAAGAGAAGATTCAAGAAAACTGATGATAACCGGCATTCTCTGCTTTTGGCTTACGATTTTTTCAGCGCTGTTGTAGACACCTCCCATCTTTATAAACCCTTCCCCAAACGGCCAAAATTTGGACTTTTCCTATATGAAATCTGCTGAAAACGACAAAACAGAAGTTTTTAAGGAAATGATTTGTGTATAATATAGCACAGAAAATATTGAGGCAAAAGGCGAAACTGCTGGTTATTAGCAGTTTCTTCTTTTGTCTCAATGATTTTCCAAGCCATTTCTATTACGGACGTCAAAACCAGGTCTTGTTTGGGAAAAAGTTAACAGCCGTTTTGTCGTCTGTAGCAGCTTTCAAATGTGATGACCTTAATATTTTGTCGTTTTGGAAAGGGTTATACAAGACCTGGTGTTGAGACCCATGATAGGACAAGTTTCGCTATATGCACATGTACAGAGCATGAGAATAAACCAGATGTTCAAATCACGACAATAACCAAGTTTTCATGCACTCACCATTGGCTAGACATTTAATGAGATAAAAAGCTACTTACAACAAAATTTCTATTGGTTTACATGTAATAGATCAAACGCCAATCGATAGATCGCTCCTCCCAACGTAGAATCTAAGACAAACAATGGGGAGCACTGGCATGTCGATTGTTTTGATTGTCAGTCGATAAACCATGACCTCTGGACAGACGAGTCCATCTAAGAAGGTAAAACAGGTTTTCGGAACCCCTTTGTTTAAATTCAACCGTTGTTAAAATATTTAATTTAAAAACAAGGGTCGTATTATTAATTATTGGTCTCTGTGGCAAAGTGGGTAAGGTGGTGGTCTCCCAATCTAACGTAAACTTTTAGCCAGGGTTCGATACCAGAAAATTCCATTAGATTTTTTTCATGTTTTATTTTTTTATTATTCGATATATTTTCTTTTATCTTTGCAGTGCGCTCTTTTCTTTTCATATGTTTCGTCCATACAAAATATGTATACGTTAAAATGATTTCTCTGTCATCAGGGTTATATCTATGTATGCCTAAGAATCAGACATGTCTGACATTTATGATCTAACAAATTGTATTACTTTAATTGAATTATTCAGAACTACGTGCAAAGCTATCATTTACAACGGTATCTACATGATTTAAGGTGATGGAAAAAATGAATAATAAAAATGTTAAAAGAATAAAAAAAATGGTATATAAAACGTGACTGTGTGAGATTCGAACCCACATCTTCCAACTTATAACTGTTGGTGACGCTGTGTTTACCACTCGACCACGGTTACTTTATCATGTCTATTCAGTATTAAATTATTTTGATAAAAACACACCGCACAGTATAAACATACAACCCCTCTCACGTGGATTAGTCAACAATTAAAAGTACATTTGAGTCTCAAGGTCAGTGGTGGCACTATATACAATATCACGCGAAACGAATAATTTAAGACAAACAATAGGGGTTTGACATTTTTCTTATCATCCATTGGCTTATCGATGGTTTTGATTGACAGGCGTCGTTTGGTAAATTGTTTTAAGCTGCAGTTACGAGTCATTCGTTGAAAAGCAGCGAACATACGAGTACATAATCTTATATCAGAAGAAACCAATGGTTCAAGAAAGATAACCGAATTAAAATAATTATTACACGTACAGATTTGTCTGGTATTAATGTGATGATGATTTTAATTGATAAAGTTCTAATGAAAACAACTTAATATTTATTACCGAATTAACAAAATGTGTGTGCTCACGACAATTTCAACGAATAGCCTTCTTTTCCGTGATCAAAAGTCGATTATCAACAAAATAGAACGCAAAAAGTTCATATGGTCGTGGTTAATGCAAATTGAGTTCATTTGGGGTTTTACGCCGTTTTCAACTACCAGGGTCATATCGCGGCGGCTGGAGCACCTACCCATGGATTCCTGTTGTTTCTCAAACCAGTACTACCATAACACCCTTACCGAGCCTCCAGCTGCTCGCCACTTAGGTTAACGATTTCAAACCCATTGGTGGGTGACAATTTTGTCAGAAAGGGTATTAACTGCGGCCGGGTATCGAACCCGGGACCTCTCAAATGAGGGTCAGATGCGCCACCAACTGCGCAAAGGCCGCGACCCGGTTAATGCAAAACATCGTATGTCATTTTTGACGGTTTTAGAAGGAAAAAGAAACTTTTTCGAAACTAAACAATTTTACTTGAAATACGGACATAACGTGTCATCCCCAAACCATGCAATAACTGTTTCGAAGTGTACTGGACACTCGAGATTTTACCATAAACATCACAAACATTGACATACGAGGTCCCTTAAGGTTTTTGAGCCCAACATGGTTCCTGATCAGCCTGCGTATATACGCAGCCTGATCACGCAGCCTGATCAGGAACCATGTTGTCCTCCAATAGCTTTGTCATTGTCTGTAGCAACCACATGAAAGCAACATGGATCAAGGTCGGACTACACCTAGGCACAGACTGATCTTGAAACACGACTGTCTCAAATGCTTTAAGGGACGTTTTTCAGATCCTGACTTATGTGTATTTTTGTAAAAAAGTGATATGCGCATGCAGGTGGTATTGCTACTTTAAGGTGGTCCACCTCAATGAAGTTTTATTCGACGAACCAAGTTACACGAGAAACAAAAAATATACAACCGTTTCCCAAACAAGACATGGTTTTGATATTCCCAATATTATAAAAGGTTTGGAAAAACATTGAGACAAAAGAAAAGGTTGCTAGTGAACAGCATTTTCTTCTTTCCATGAATATTTTCTTTGCAATTTTGTACACTAATTCTACAATTATCGGCTTTACAATTGGGAGTAAAAATTTAGGCCATAATTATGCGGAAGGAATAAAGGTTTAAAACCCTGTCGTGGCGTATTTAAGGCAGTGTACAATAATATCAGAATATGAAATCGACTATTAATTTACGTTATTTAGAAATTAAATGTCGCGTAGGATGGGGTGGATGGACGTCGCATATAGTGTGAGATATCATTTTGAAATAGCTTTTACGCGACAGAGAATCACGTGTACAATGATTTCAGAGAATCGTCAATAATTCTGTTAATACGAAAACAATTATGTATACTCAAACTTTGATAAGGATCGCTTTTTGAAGCATTAATATTTCTTACACAATTTCAAATATTAACATGTAAATTAGTTTATATTGGGATGCTTTGGATAAGATAGTCATGAGGATGCATAAGATGCACCCATAAAAACGAATGTTTCCGTAGAGAGGGCAAAATTTTAATTTCCGTCTGTGTAGTCTGCAAACCGAAACTAAACCAGTGTATGGTTGGGTTAAACTGTTTTTCTGTATGTTTTCACCGTTGTGTTTGTCCGTTGCTGTAGGCATATAAACGATTCAAAATCTTTTACTAATGATGGAATAGACCGATAACGGAAAATAGGGGTGGCAGGACGTATTATATGACTATTTATAGTAACAACTTATACACATTTATACCTGTCCAACCTTAAATAAACCAAAATATTTGTATCGATTCTCGTTTAACTTTGAACGTATAATAGTTTTGCGATGTACGCACGTGCAACGTACGATTTTGGTGGACGCAACCACGACGCAGACTGCACGCAGCAAAGAATTGACCAGACAATTCTTTGAGCCTCTCTTACAACCCGTCGCGCGTCCTTATAAATCGTGCGTTTTCAAAATCTTCGAAGAGGTACGTTTTATGAAGACGCACGACGGGTTGTAAGAGAAGCTTTACCGAACGTGAACAAAGTATTATGTTGGGATCGAGTGGATAAATCGCACCGCAAAGTTAACCCGTTTTCAATAAACGTTTTTGGCAGATGTCCTAATTCAAAGGGATTGGATTGTATGGAGTTTTACGTCCCACTCAACAGCTAGCTAAGGTCATATATGGAGACGGGACCTCGGTCTAAAGTCTCATCCGAAAGACTGGAGAAGCTGGGTATCGAACCAGCGATCCCCGTGTTTCAAGTCCAGCGCGTTACCACTGCACCACATCCGCCCCCTAATTCAAAGGGACCCGTGCTTGAATTTCATAGATCAGAACAACATTGACATTGGGAAAGTCAGAGTTTCCTTCGCTGTTTGGTGTTTTGCATATTCACGGTAGAAATTGTTCTTCATGGGATGGAAAAAGACTACAGTCAGAACAGCCTCGATTCTGGTAAGATATTTTGCAATAACTTACTTATTTCTTAGTCAATTTTCAAAAGATTTGTTGCATGTACCCCGCCTTAATCAGCTCTTCCAACGGATGTATGGCATATCAGAAAATCTCAGTACTTTTACCAAAATATTGTTCCAACCGTGCAGAAAGGGAAATGCTAACAACTGCGGCCAAATTAGCTCCGCTTCAAGTAGGAATTTGTGCATTGTTGAGTTTTTTCCTAAAAATATATTATTTATATGGAAATTCCTTGTACTTTTCCCAAAAATTGCTCCCAACCGATCAGAAAAAGGATCGGATTTTTTGCTCTTTTTTCTTGACGGTTGGGATCGATATTTGAAAAAAAGTAAAATGACTCCACAAGCCATACATGGGAGGAAAGAGCTCATTTAGGCGGGGTATATACAACATACCGCTTGAAAATTGACGCAGAATTAAGAAAGATTTTCAAAATGTCTTTCCTCAAGCGGGGTAATTTTGTCCGTTGTTGTTATCCATTCCATGACGCACAAATTAGTCTCCACTGTGTTATCTATGGCCAAAAGGAAAGGAATCCTAACGCTGATACCAAGTTTTTTTCTATCAAGGTTCAGTTTACCATAAACTGTTTCAATAAATAGAACGTGCGGGTATAAATGAAGTTAGATGTCGTTGACGAAAGGTGTTATAGCTCTCGATAAATGACCTGGCAGAGAATCTCTAGCTAGTCGATAGGGATGTTCTTTCAGGTCATTTATGTTGAGCTATAAAAAGCACAGAAATGATAAAAACACAACACATTCGCTATATAATTTCGCAAATCTAATTTATTTTCAGAAAAGTAAAGATATGTTTCAAACCATGCATATTCGTAAACAAATAATCGACCAAATCGACATTTATTTATCAGTCAAACGTATCCATCTCCTCCAGCTTAGCACAATGGCACTCGCCCTCTATGCAGTACGGATGTTGGTCAGATTTATAACACCTGATGCTGTCACATGAATGCGGACCCACACAAACTATAAACATAAAGAAACGAAACGCCATTTTGTTATATACACGTAGTAATATCACTGGTGGTAAACTCGGCCAAAGCGAATGACGTTTTTCTCTACAACAAGGTATAGATATTTTGCGTTTAAATGGGAGTTTAATCTTTTTGATGACAATGGATTTGTTTTAAAAATAGACCGGGTTTACCGTTATGTATTGATTAACACCGATATGATTCCGTTTCGATATGTATGACTTTTAATACGGAAACGGGCGTGGTCTATATTTCTTGGTGGAAATCAGTAGATTGCGGGGATTTTAGCACTGTGATTTTATTATGCACCGTACGATTGGTAACATCCCAGTAAACATGCTTATATTGGTTCCATATTGGCTGTGTATGGGTATGCCCATATTGGACCAATATAGGACCCATGTAGGCAAGCTCATGTGGGTTTAACCATTAGGGTCCCAGATGGGTCCCATATTACCGTATTTTAAGGGGAAGTAATTTAAAATCTTAATAATAAATCATGCTTTCACAAAGCTTTTATGTAATATGAAGAAAGCATTTGGCTTGATATTCGTATATGATTCTATTAAAAACCCCATTTTTATTGGCATGTTTGTGAAGACTAAAAAAAAAAAAATGTAAAACGAGACACATGATATTATCAAAAACATATATATACATGTAGTTATAGAAAAACAAAAGAAATCATAACATCAAAAATCATATTCTTAGGGATCACTAGAATGTATTGCAAGTTCGTCAGACAAACCTAACGACACCTATTCCCACGATGACAAGGAATAATGACTCCTTCTGAGCGTGAAGCGGATGAAGGTTTTGAAAGTTTTGTGCTTCGACCAACGAAGGATTAATGGACGAAAGGATCTTCCCAAAATGGAATTGATCAGGACTGCCCAAATGGGTCCCATATTGAGTAGAAGGTCTGCCCATCTGAGATCCGTATGGGTCCAATATTGAGTAGAAGGTCTGCCCATCTGAGACCCATATGGGTCAAATATTGAGTAGAAGGTCAAAATGACAATGTATTTTGTACTAAAGATAAATTGGGTTTACCGTTATGTCTTGATAAACCGTTGGTGTTGTTATATAATCTCGTAACTACGGCTTGAATCAAGCCGTAGTTACGAGATTTATAACAACACATACCGCTGGGGGTGAACTAAAACAATTTTCGCTACAACAAGGTACTATAATATTTTGCGTTTAAATGTGAGTTTATAGATTTTTTTCCTAATGAGAAAGAACTTGTTCTAAAAACAGAACGAGTTTACCATTTTGTATTGACAAACTGTCAGTGTGTTATAAAATCTCGTAACTATGGCTTCGATAAAGCCGTAGTTACGATATTTTATAACAGCACCGACGGAATACATTGATCGCGAAAAAATGTCGTCCCTCGCTTTGGCCGCGTGACTTCTACAATGTACTTCAGAAGGAAATGTTGCTGGATTCTTTTCTTATTACTCTAAAACTTCTGAGTCAAATTAAAAAAAAAAAAACAATTATTGCATACAACTTGCAAAATGCTCGTGTACTTACGGTCTCCCCGCTCGCATATGCAGTAGTCGTTGCGACATGTATGAATTTCATTGGGTCCGCACGTCATATCACATGATAAGGGGTTATGATCAATGCATTTTCGAAAATTCTGTCCGTTGACCATGACTGTAAAACATTGTATATTGGCGGTGTAAATGCATATAAGCTCGCATGCCGATTCTTGGGATTCTCAAGGTTAAACGTTGTGTGCTCAGTTAAGACCATTCTTGCATGTTTTCAGATATATAAAATTTACTGATCAGTATAAATGCCACGATATTTGTGAACAATATGTCAAAATTTCAAGTATATCATTTCAGTTTGGGAAAAGTTATTATACCTTTTTCGGTCCCCTTTAAAATCTTCCAAAAAAGGAGATACGATGTTTTGCATTTACAACGACGATATCAATAAGAATATGAATAAGAATGACTTTATTTTGCACATTTCTACCCATTTCGGGTTAAAGGTAACAACATCTTCAATTTAAACATAAACACGAATAACACACTCATACATGTACATGTATCACAGACAGGAACGTATAAATATACACACATGTATACGCACACAGACACAGACATAACATTAAAAGCATTTCGCGTAATGAAATTCAATAGCTTGGAGTTTATATGGATTTTTTTTATAATATATTAGATTTTTTTTATAAAATTTGATACGGCTTTTAATATGAAAAAAAAAAACAAAAAAACGAGTACTTATCATTAAAGAGACAAAATTAATCATATCGTCATTATCTAAATCAAAATAATATTTTATTTCTCTGTGAAATTCTAGTCTATAATATCGTATTTCTTACAGGTACACAAAAAATGAACTTCGTCTTCGATTACATTGCGGTACGTACAGATTCTCTTATCAATATGATAGCAGCTCTAAGCCAAGTGACAACTTACAAGAAACTCTTTTAATTCAAATACCGGTAGTCTAAATTATAAGGAGTTGCTCAAGACCAAAATAAGTATTTATTTTAAAAATGATACGACGTGCGTACACTTAATGTATGAAAAGACTGGTAAGAATTTTTTATGATTTCGAAAAAAAAGTGTAAAATAAAATCCACGATCACGGTACATTACCTGCCAACAGAACCAAGTTTATTATCAACAATAGTTTCATGTTTGTCTGCAGAGTCTAGAGATCCTGTAAACTGTGTCACATAATCTGTAATCTAACCTTTATATAGCATGAGCCGCGGAGTGGAAAAATTGACCAAACTGATTTTGGGCTATTTCTGGTACGGTCCAGTACGTGTATGAACATTAATGATAATGTGACCCATCACGCTAAAGGGACCTTATCGGATGTGTGAAAAATATCGACCCTAGTCAGTCTGCGCAGTCCGCGCAGCCAGACTAGGGCCGACACTTTTCACTTCTATGTATTTTTCTAAATCCAGAATGTTTCCTCTATCTTACTATGCGTTCATTTTTCGCATACGGGATCTGGTTGACATGTGCTGGGTCTGATAAGTCTGTCAAAATTTAGAATTTTTGAGTTCGGATAAGGTCCCTTTTAGCGTGACGGGTCACAAGAAAATTATTATTTACACAACAGCAATATTTTAGGGCGGCCCGATGTGAAAGATGCTTCAGATGATTAGATGGGTGTAACCAAGGGTGCAATTTGTGAATAATTTAGCACAGAAAACGTTGGGACAAAAGAAGAAACTGCTGGTTATCAGCAGTTTCTTCTCTTGTCTCAATGTTTTCCCAGCAATTCTATTAGGGGCGTCAAAAGCAGGTCTTGTTTGGAAAAGGGTTAAGGCCTGGGAATATATACTAAAAGTAACCGTGCATACTTCTTTTTTAACTTATTTTTTTTTGTAAAAAATGCGACATATTTACAAGAAATATCTCTCAAATGTGTCCTGAAGATACTCTTGTT
The DNA here is from genome assembly GCA_963680895.1 of Fragum sueziense. NCBI lineage: Eukaryota > Metazoa > Mollusca > Bivalvia > Cardiida > Cardiidae > Fragum > Fragum sueziense. Next base: position 21,460,104 of record OY804608.1, on the reverse strand, counting down.
CATAAAACATCGAATGCCACCAACAGCACATGCATGGACGTTCGACGTCAACTTACTTTATACGTTTGAGTGTTTTGTTGCACTGTGTTATTCCTAAGTGAGGTTGAAATTTGTTTAAATGGCGAAACTGTTGTAAACTTTCTTGTTGTTAAGAAAAACATGTATTTGAACAGAATACAACGTGATACGTTTATCCAAAGATACACGTTAATGCATGCTTTAGACAGTAGTCCTCTTATACCCACAAAAAGTGCTCGCTAAGCGTTTTAGTGTGCATAGAAACATCCCCAAGGTACTTTTGGGACAATTTCAATAATTTAGAAGCACCCATGACTTGCTGCATTCGAGACGTCCACGCGTGAAGTCATTCCGACAAGTCATCCATAATCGGAACAACCACCAGTAAAATCAATTATAAGCGGCAAAAGTTACAGCGAGGCTGATTCCAGATTTGATTTCTATCAGCAGAAGGCCTGTTAGAGATCGGTTAAAGTAACGCTACATCTGTGTTAGACGTCCTGTGATACGTCTAGTTTTGCTACGACGTCGTCGACAACATCGTCTTCAGTGGCACAGATAACACCTACTCTTTTGTAAGATCGACTGGAACAAGGTATTGCTAATTGGTGCGCCTCGTTTACATCTGTACAGTCCGATAACCGAGATTGCATCGATAACCGCATTAGGGAAGGTCATATGGATTCATGCTTTATTCAATGTCAGCGAATGACTAGTAAGCTCCAGTTTTGGTCAACATCTTAAGAAGAACCTTTAACGAGCCGTTTGTGACAGTTCAGTTGTCTCGTTGATGCAAATAGAGTTTTGCGTCTTACGTGGACTTCGACAATGAACATCGGACGTGGACTTTTTATCGGGGGCCGTCTCAGCCATTTTACATAACGGTACATGTAAAAATGTACCGGTCACAATTGAACAAGTGAATAACCTCGTGTTGATTTTTTTTAGAATTATTCAGTTGGTTTGATTTGTACCTTTTACAAAGTGCACTCAATTAAGTTGATAGTTATTTTGTTGAAAGTTGCAAACAAATACAGTTTGCGTAAATTGACATATAGGTTCTTTGCACAATGTCGTTGATCTTACATCGGCAGCCTAATTTTTCTTTTTCTACAATACAGAAACCTTAGGGAATCACTTAACAACAGCAGCAGTTGCAATAACAACAACAATTGCAGAAAATCTTCAATAAATTTGTTAACATGCGCCCGATTTGAATTTGGTTGGAAGCAAAAGGGTCAGGAATTTGTTGGACTTGGTGGATTTTGTTTTGACAAAAAAAAAAAAAAAAAAAAAAAAAAAAAGAAAACCAAAAAGAAAACCAAAAAGAATTAATAAAGACAAGAGGACCATGATGGTCCTATATCGCTCACCTGAACCAAAATGATATGAGCAACATTTTTGTTCAATTCAATTGATATTTATGACTTTAAGACTGAAAACGAACTTATGATCAATAACATTGTGAAAATCAAACTCATCCGAGATGTAACGGTGCCCAACATTGTGTCAAAGTTTTGCTTTGAATGATAAATAATTGTAGATTCTAGAGTATAAACAAGGTCGATAACCGCCGAAAACAGCATTTTATCAAATTCAAGGGCACATAACTCTCGACTTTCTGATCAGATCCATTTGAAAATCCAACTCATCCAAGATCTTATGGTCCCCAAGAATGTGTCCAAGATTTGTCTTGATTGGTCAATAATTGTAGATTCTAGAGTGTAAACAAGGTCGAAAACAGCCAAAAACAGCAATTTTGTCAAATTCAAGGGCACGCAACTCTCGCTTTTCTGATCAGATCAGACTGGAAATCATCCTGAACAGAGATCTTATGGTCCCAAACATTGTGTCCAAGCTTTGTCTTGATTGATTGATAATTGTAGATTCTAGAGTGTAAACAAGGTTGAAAACAGCCGAAAATGGCAATTTTCAAGGGCACGTAACTCTTGACTTTCTCATCAGATCAAATAGAAAATCAAACTCATCCGAGATGTTATGGTCCCCAACATTGTGTCCAAGTTTTGTATTGATTGATATATAATTGTAGATTCTAGAGTGTAAACAAGGTCGAAAACAGCCGAAAATGACAATTTTGTCAAATTCAAGGGCACGTAACTCTGGACTTTCTGATCAGATCAGACTGAAAATCGAACTCATCCAAGATCTTATGGTCCCAAACATTATGTTTTAGTTTTGTCTTGATTGATCAATAATTGTAGATTCTATAGTGTTAACAAGGTCAAAACCAGCCGAACATGGCAATTTTGTCAAATTCAAGGGCACATAATTCTGGACTTTCTGATCAGATCATACTGAAAACCAAACTCATCCGAGATCTTATGGTCTCCAACATTGTCTCCAAGTTTTGTTTTGATTGATCAATAATTGTAGATGCTAGAATGTAAACAAAGTCAAAAACTGCTTTTTTGGACATTCAAGGGCAGATAACTCAGCACATTCTGGTCCGATCTGGCCCATAATCGAACTCATCCGAGAACTTATGACCATACTTGTTTTGACTAAGTTTGATCAAGATTGATTAATATTTGTGGATGCTAGAGCGTAAACACCAAATTGTGGACGGACAGACGGACAGACGGACGGACGGACGGACGGACAGACGGACGACGGACAAAAAGCGATCACAATAGCTCACCTTGAGCACTTTGTGCTCAGGTGAGCTAATAAACTTGATAAAACGTTAATCCCCATCAATTCTAGAATATTCACAGCTATTTACCCGTCTTCTCTGCTTAAAACGTTTATACAGGTAACATATTAGCAGACTTATTGAATATTGTTTTGTAATTTTGGGGTGCAATTTGGTACCACTATGCCCGGCACACTTTTGGTAACGTATTTCAGATAGAATCTCTATTACGGTTCTCTAAAGACGGAACAACAACCATTTACGTCTAAAGATCGCAACCTTATCAGAAATTTCATGTTTACGAAAGTACGTTTTATTGCTGACGCTACTAGTTTTTAACTATCAATGTATTCTGCACGAGCACCCAGTGCAAGTTGAAAACTCCGAATATTATCAACATTTTCTGATACGAGATTTTCACATGGGAACTGTCCGAACTGATGAGTAATTCATTTATTTAATGGTAGACATGTAAGTCCATTTGGTAACTTCTTATGGCCAAGAAGAAACCCCTTTCGTAAATGAAACTTTGTAAACATTATAAAAACATTGCACGAAAATCTTCACTTTGTCTGTAAAAGATATCCCTTATAGGTACCGTTCTGCAAACGAAAAGAAAAACGACCAAAAATATGAAGATTATTTTTCAATGCTGAGAGGTTACTAGTCCGACTACTACCCATCCGAAGAATAAGCCATACGTCCTTTGAAGGAGTGCGGCAAAACCAGGGTAATTTGTCATCGGACATTCCGTGATCACCCTGATCACGCTGCTTCTGCAATGCCCATGGACAGTGGAGACGAACCAATTCCTCGAAGACGCCATTCGACACAGAATGTCCAGAAAATGTCTAATGAGTGAAAAAACAAACAAACAAGAGTAGTCCGCGGACAACGTAGCTCGTCTATACGTCAGCTTGTCAAGAAATAGTTTAACTCCAAGGTCAATGTCAACAGGTCAAAGGTCTAGGTCCCAAATGAAAGATCTTGGCAGGAGGTACATAATTTCATGTATGAAATACTCTAATAGTACCCAATATATAGACAAGTTTAAAGTTTATTAAAAGTAGGTCAAACTCTCAGGTCAAGGTCACAAGGTCAAGGGTCATAGTCTCAAATGAAATATCTTTACCCATATGTGAAATATCACGGCTGTATCTATAATAGTGCCTGAGATATAGACAATGTTAAAGTTCTTCAAGTGAAGTCGCCACGCCGACGCCGACACTAGACATTAGCTCCACGGACGCTAAACTGTAACATACCTATCAAGTACAAAATATCTTATATGTTTTGAAAGCTAGGTGTAGATTCGGTCGAAATGGGTAATAAAATATGCAATAAACTGGCATTTGCTGTGTTTGGCATTAAAACCGTAACCAGTGCATTGTACCGTTATATGAAAATGCTGAGACGGCCCCCAATAAAAACTCTAGAATATTCACAGCTATTTACCCGTCTTCTCTGCTTAAAACGTTTATACAGGTAACGTATTAGCAGACTTATTGAATATTGTTTTGTAATTTTGGGGTGCAATTTGGTACCACTATGCCCGGCACACTTTTGGTAACGTATTTCAGATAGAATCTCTATTACGGTTCTCTAAAGACGGAACAACAACCATTTACGTCTAAAGATCGCAACCTTATCAGAAATTTCATGTTTACGAAAGTACGTTTTATTGCTGACGCTACTAGTTTTTAACTATCAATGTATTCTGCACGAGCACCCAGTGCAAGTTGAAAACTCCGAATATTATCAACATTTTCTGATACGAGATTTTCACATGGGAACTGTCCGAACTGATGAGTAATTCATTTATTTAATGGTAGACATGTAAGTCCATTTGGTAACTTCTTATGGCCAAGAAGAAACCCCTTTCGTAAATGAAACTTTGTAAACATTATAAAAACATTGCACGAAAATCTTCACTTTGTCTGTAAAAGATATCCCTTATAGGTACCGTTCTGCAAACGAAAAGAAAAACGACCAAAAATATGAAGATTATTTTTCAATGCTGAGAGGTTACTAGTCCGACTACTACCCATCCGAAGAATAAGCCATACGTCCTTTGAAGGAGTGCGGCAAAACCAGGGTAATTTGTCATCGGACATTCCGTGATCACCCTGATCACGCTGCTTCTGCAATGCCCATGGACAGTGGAGACGAACCAATTCCTCGAAGACGCCATTCGACACAGAATGTCCAGAAAATGTCTAATGAGTGAAAAAACAAACAAACAAGAGTAGTCCGCGGACAACGTAGCTCGTCTATACGTCAGCTTGTCAAGAAATAGTTTAACTCCAAGGTCAATGTCAACAGGTCAAAGGTCTAGGTCCCAAATGAAAGATCTTGGCAGGAGGTACATAATTTCATGTATGAAATACTCTAATAGTACCCAATATATAGACAAGTTTAAAGTTTATTAAAAGTAGGTCAAACTCTCAGGTCAAGGTCACAAGGTCAAGGGTCATAGTCTCAAATGAAATATCTTTACCCATATGTGAAATATCACGGCTGTATCTATAATAGTGCCTGAGATATAGACAATGTTAAAGTTCTTCAAGTGAAGTCGCCACGCCGACGCCGACACTAGACATTAGCTCCACGGACGCTAAACTGTAACATACCTATCAAGTACAAAATATCTTATATGTTTTGAAAGCTTGGTGTAGATTCGGTCGAAATGGGTAATAAAATATGCAATAAACTGGCATTTGCTGTGTTTGGCATTAAAACCGTAACCAGTGCATTGTACCGTTATATGAAAATGCTGAGACGGCCCCCAATAAAAACTCCACGTCCGATGTCCACAGTCGAAGTCCACGTAAGACGCAAAACTCTAATAAAAGCATGATCGATTTTCCTAAGAATTTCACTGAGACAACAACTTTCTATTTTCATTCGATGGACTATCATACTTGCGACAACGTGACCAAATTAATATAGCTAACTTTTGCCTAGTCCATATGGCGTAGAGCGCGCGTTAATGACGTCATCAATAATGGACGAAATCATGTGAAATGCGTTTAGATCGCGGCGTTTGATTGGTTGCTACTCCATAACAGCCAGTAGGACAACCGCTAGGCGGCGCTTCGCGATTTCAAGAAAATCGGACTAAATCCGCCAAGGGTGAATACAAACGTAGGTGTGTTCAACCTTGGCCAGCGAAGATGATTTTTTTCATGCAGGCATGAAAACAAAATTTAATCACACTTTTGTATGAACCGCTTCGCGGATTCATAGATCTACAATGTGATATTATATTTATTCATATCTGCTTACAAAAAAATAAAATTACATTCACTCCTTAATTAAATCACATGTAACATGCAGAAATTGACGGGAAAATGTATTATACATATTTTATATGATACATTTCTATTTATGTACTTAATTAACTTTTATTGATTCTCTAAAGATAATATTGTGAAGCTGCAGAAAAGCGTGCGATTGACGATGTACGTATATTCCGATTGCGATAATTATTTTTTATTATTATATCTCATGTTTACTATATATCTATTTAAACAACGCTATATAAAACCCAAACATACTATAATTGTGCATGTGATGGTACTAATCTTGCTGGTGTCTCACATCTGCCAGATTCGAACCAACACATGCAAACAAGTATTGAAAACTAAGACCGCTTTTTAACTCGTAAAATTGTGTAAACATGTGATACATATTATAATCCATTTTTATTCACCTCACAGGGTGTGGCTAAGCGAAGAGGTTATTCGACGAGTTTACTTCTCGATATCTTGGTTGATATAAGAGAAAAACGTGCGGCACGTGCATGAACACATTTCGAAATTGAAAGAACGTTCTATTGTAAAATGAGTTGTTATAAAACCTCGTAACTACAGCCTGATTCATGCTGTAGTTATAATGTTTGACAATAATACCGACGATGTACCGCTAAGCGAGAAGGCTGTTTCTCCTCAAGCTTAGAATGTAATGAACCGTTTACTTGGCTCCGCCCTGTCTCCCGAAAAAAATCAGAATATACCGTGGTCGGACAATATAAGTATTTGTCAATCGAGTTATGAAATAAACACCAAAGTTCAACACCGGGTTCATGGGGTTGTAAACACTTCATCAGTCAATACATCATCGAATTCATGAACATCCCAAAATCGTAAGATTTATTCATCTTTTGATTATTTTTGTTTTCCACTTTTCCCAGAAATGAAAACAACTCAAACGTCATCGTTCTATATCTAGAGCGTAATGGCGCCATATCTGTTTATTTAAAAAGGCACATGCATGTTAGAATTATTCGCTAAATCGAATGGTATTTATCAATCAGTAGTATCGATGTCGCCCAGCTTTAAGCAATGACACTCGCCGTCCAAACAGTGCATATGCATATCCGACTTGAAACAACCAAAACTGCAGTCTGGCGTATCCAGGCATTCTAGAAATAGAAACGAACACTACAAGTATTATGCGTCATAGAATAGATATATAGAATAGATAACATGTACGGCAAAATAGGCAACATTGTTTTACTCTTCTTATGCATTTTTTTAAGAAGTATTATTGTATGCAACTCGCAAAACAAGGTTTTCTCTCAACGATTCCATCTGAAAAGTTTGCGTAATTTTCGCAAGAATTCGAAAACATCTGATACGCGAATATTACTGAATATACAGATACATGTTTTCTCAATCCTTCGGACTCTGTAAATTGATCTACTCTCAAAATGGATCACGTTAAGTAATATGTAATGGGCATTTTGCAGCCCAGATTTACATTTTCTTTATCTCTATTACTATCCTCATTAGATGAGTATTTTATAAAAGTATTTCAATGATATTTCTTCATAGAATTTTCTCGGCCATTAGAGGACTAAAAGCTCTTACACTTACGCAATATCCTTCGCAGTTAATATCTCCCCTGATTTGGATTGGGGAGATCTCTGCCGGCACAGCTTAAGTTACCAAGATTTCAGGTAATTGAATTTTTTTATTTTGATTTTTATTTAAAAAAGTACACATGCTTTAAGTGATGTTTTAAAAGAATATGAGGTGTCAGACATGAATCCAAATAAAAATATAATTGGATTTAAAAAATGATTTCAGAAATATGAATAAATTTCCGCCATCTTTACGATACCACGTGACATTCTCCATGGTCACGTGATTTATATGACTGCAGTGATAATGTAAGGCATTGTCGCTGTGTGGAGTTTGACACTTACGTTGTCCCCGAACACACGAGCAGTAGTCGTTGGCACATGTATGAGTTTCATCGGGTCCGCACGTGATGCCGCACGAGAAGGGGTCCTTATCTTGACATTGTCGGTAATTCTGTCCGCTTACCACGACTGCAAGACATTGTATATGCGTTAGATAAGCTTAACCCTTTCCCAAACGAGACCTGCTTTTGACGCCCCTAACACATGTGGGGTGGGAAAACATTGAGACAAAAGAAAAAACTGCTGATAACCAGCAGTTTCTCCTTTTGTCTCAATATTTTCTGTGCTGTATCATACACAAATGTATCTTTAGCAACATCTCCTGTGTCGTCAGCAGCAGCTTTCAAATTAGACTTCCCTAAAATTTCGTCGTTTACATGTCAAATGTTAGATCTATCTGGAACACTTGCATAATTTTTCAGGTGTAAACTGCACAGCAGATACCGAATTTACGAGTATATTTGATTACTTGGCAAGTTCCAAAGGAAGAAATTCCACATGCACATACAAACGAACAAGAAATAAACTAGCAAACAAACAAAAACAAACAAAATGCTACGAGTCTGCAACTTTTACTCTTCACCAACTATCATTTATAAATATGTATTTAACATTTTATCAAATTCTGATACCACATTTGATTTTATTTTTCTTAAATATAATTATGCACAAAATGTCCCTGTAAACATTATGTTTAAGTTTGTTAGTGTACCGGTATGTCTAGATTAATGACAGAAGTCTATTGGTCACTTAGAAGAAACACATACAAGATATGTATACACATTTGCATGCGGTACACTGGAAAGACGGCTTGAAATTCGAAATGATGATTTCGAAAAAAGTGTAAACTAAAATCCACTACCAATGCCTGCCAACAGAACCAAGTTTATAATCAACAATAGTTTCATGTCGTAATTTATCCTCGGAGTGCAGAAATTATGTTAGCTATGTCACACAATCTGTTATGTAATCTTTTATATAACATAAGCCTAACCTTTTATATAGCATGAGCCGCGATGTTGAAATATTGAACAAACATATTGATTCAAATAGATTCTACCATCTCTGCCACTCAATACTAGCTCGCTCAATATACACATTCCCTCACTCTCATACCCCTCTCTCACTCTCTTTTATTTACACCCCTCTTTCACTCATCCCTTTCTCCCACTAACCCCTTCTCTCTCTCAGCCCTCTCCCTATATCCCCATCTCTCTCTCTCTCTCTCTCTCTCTCTCTCTCTCTCTCTCTCTCTCTCTCTCTCTCTCTCTCTCTCTCTCTCTCTCTCTCTCTCTCTCTCTCTCTCTCTCTCTCTCTCACTCTCACTCTCTCACTCACGCCCTCTCTCTCTCACCCATTCCTCTTCTTCTCTCACACACTCCTTTCTCATTCGTCTCTCTTTCGCATACTCTTCTCTCACTCACCTCTGTTCTCATTGTAAACTTCCTTCACTAATATTATATCATAAAAGCAAAACGAATGGGAGTCACAATGCATTTTAACCACTTCCCAAACAACCTAATTAAGGACAGTTTCAATTTTGATAAATAAGGAATTATGTCCAATATACCAGAGGCAAGAGTGAAGCAAAAGATGATGAGCATCGGATTTTCCCCGTTTCCCTCTCTATTACAGACAGAACATTAGCTAACGTTGGCAACAGACGCAACTTCTTTGACACAAAATTGACAGAACTGACCGAGTATTCTGAATGAAACGGCCAACGTTTTGTCTTACTGAACGCAGCACATGTCTACACTACCATAGCATGATACCCCACCCACCCGGTAAGAACAACGTATAGAAGTTTCAAAATAATGAACAGGCATGAAATCCGCCTCTTTGATATGTAGCTAATAGCAATATTTCTTATTAAAAATACCGGTAGCCTTTTTATACAGGGTGTTCCAAAATATGTGTCCCCATTCTAAACATCTATGTTGTCACTGAGTAAAATCAGTTACACAGGCATGAAGGAGACATGATAAAAGTTTTTTTTGATATATAGAACATCTATATTTACTTTGAAATCTAATTTCACAAAACGTTTTAAAAAATATGTCATTTTTAACCTTTTTGCCAAGTGACGTCAACGACGTCATCTTTTCATTTGACAAAGTTTCTTTTTCCATGCTAAGATGATCAAATCGATCCTTTTAGTTTTGTCTTCCGTAGCCATTTTGGCTTAAATAGATTCAGTGAAAATCTGAACATCATTAAATTTTGAAGGGATGAAAATAATCACAAAAAACTAGAGTTTGAAATGAGGAAAGATGTTGTTTCACTGAAAATTTCTTCTGTGACCTTTCTTTGGACCAATCAGATTATAGCTTTGGAAAAGTTGAAAGATGCGCCCTACACTTCCGTTTCTAACGATAAAAAGATTAGTAGCCATGGCTGCCTCCAATGTGGCGATTTCACTACAAAGACAAAGACCAAAAGTCCATTAATTTTGAGAGCAGAGATATGGCATTTATGAAGTTGATAGTTTTCGGTATATTTTTAACACAAGCAGTAACAGTTTTATACGATCATCACGCTAGTTAACCCGAAATAAAGCGATGTTAACTTATGAACGTATACGGGGGGCGTTCAATTAAAAGTGGTACTAATGGTCCACCATACTACACGGTTCTATAGAACTAGTGGTGCTTGCGGCTATTTGACGGGAAAATTACTGTCTATACTTGGTCAAAATTTGAGACAAATTCGTTGACTCTTTAAAAAGTTATTGAACTTTTAAGTTGGTTCAGTCATATACACTGGCTATTTCGCTGTGCACAAAATGTAAGACGAACTGAAGTAGGATGCACGGGTCTACATTAAAGGTCGCATAGGCTTTGAAATATCTACATCACATGTATATAATGAACTATATCAGAATCGTGGACATCCGAACGTTGAATATACGTCAGTTTTTAGGATGATAATAAAAACTAAAATTGGCAAAACTGGCCTGAACGATGCCCCCTTCTCAGGCAATCCGGGTAGAGCTTGTACCAAATCAAATTTTGCTGTAGATTCCGACATGCTCGAACAAGACGCATGAATAAATGTGCAAGACATAGCAGATAAAGTTGGTTTTTCATCGGGGATATGTTATACGATTTTCACGAACTGGTTGAAACACAGAATGGGTTATGCCCATTGGGTCCCCACCTGCTGCCTAAAGGACAGAGAGCACCCCGTGCAAAATATATTTTGAAATAATGCAATAAATGCAACAAATGTGGGCTTTCTGAGCTTTATTCATATGATTGAACAATAATCTACCATTATGAGCAACAATTGCATGTAATTAGCAAGCAATGGTTGCGAAAAGATCAGACAAGGTCCGTAATAGCCACAAAATTAAAAGCGCGGGAAAAGTTTTGTACGCGGTAATTTTCAAATGTAACGGGTGTATTGTTCAAATTACTGTTTCAAATAGTACCACTATCGCCGGTCATTCAAACAAGAATTGTATGTCGGGGAGAGTAATGAAATATAACGAAAAGAGTAGGTCTATGGCCTGCTAAAGAGCCATGTACCAAATCCATGACAGCGGAGCTGTCCACAAGTGTCGGCTTGTCCAAGACTTCCTGAAAGAGACACATGCTGCACAGCGTATTCATCCACCCTTATAGCCGGGCTTAAGCCCGTGTGGCTTTTTTGTGTTCCCCATGATGACGAAAAAAGCCTCTGGTCGTCGGTATAGGCCTTCATGTTCCATATGCAGTGCAATTTACCAGTGTCTGCGGGGTGTTCCAAAAGAGGCCCATTTAATGGCATATAAGTAATGGATCTCAGAACTTCAGAAGTGTATGGGTGTCAAAGAGGATTACTTCAAAGGATTGAAGAAACTTAAAATTGTATTGCGACATAACTATGGCTTATAGAACCACAGTTCCACAATTAATTGAACGTCCCTCGTAAACTATATATTGGCAATTCGATTTGACATGATTTAGATACCTGAGTAGCTCAGTGGTAGAGCGTCCGATATGTATACCAGACGACCAGGGTTCGATTCCCACATTGGGTTCATGTTTTTTCTTACTATGTATTTTACATTTTTCAAACTAAATGATTCTAGAGATCGCGAATGCAATAAAAGCATAATTGGTAATTTTATTTTTATTACGTTTTTGCAATTTCTAGAATAATTTGGTACGGAAAAATGTAAAAAAAAAAATCAATTACCTAAAATCATGGTAACTCAAGCTGTGCTTGCAGAGATCACCCCAATTCCAGTTCAGGGGAGATAACTGCGAAGGAGATTGCCCTAATGGGTGATCTTCAGATGTAACATTATGAAATAAGATGCATCTGAATTCATTCAGATTGCGGCATAGACAGTTGATTTATGAAACATCGAGTCCTGCTAGATTTGATAGATACACGGCGGAGAAGTCTTTAATGCTTGGCTGTAGAAAATAAATAAAATTCCATAAGTTTTATTTTTCGTTGTGTCATTTTTTTTAAATCCACATGCTAATTTTGATTGCATTTTCATATATCCCACATTTCTTTGTTAGAGTTGTTTTAAAAATTTGTTGAAATACTACCCAACCGTCTTAACATGACCAGTTTTAATGTCGCCAATAGTTTTCGAAAACATTGCAAGAAAAGAAAAAATCTGATGATAACCAGCATTTCCACTTTGCCGATATTTTGTCGTAGTAACAGCTTACATATTTGGAGAGTCTAACTTTTTGACGGAAGGGTTAACCCATTACTATGTAGTAGACGGCAAAATTTAAGGCTGGTCTAAATTGAAAGGTTTTGCAGACGACAATTTTAAGTTGGTAAAATTTTAAAAATCTTCCCATTTTGGGTTTGAAAACGTTTTGGAAAATGAAGAAATTGCTTGCCACATACAATTTTTTCATTTTCCGCAATATTTTCCAAAGCTGTTATCTTTTGGGGAATTAAAAAAGTCACTGTTAAGAAGCATTTAATAGTCATCATGCAATATTGGGTGATAAAGACATAGATCAATAGATATGAATGAAGATATATTTGATTTTTCAAATAAATAAATAAATAAATGAATAAATAAATGAATAAATAAATGAATAAATAAATAAATAAATAAAATAAATAGATAAACAAATAAATAAATAAATAGATAGATAAATAAATAAATAAATAAATAAATAAATAAATGAATAAATAAATATATAAATAGATAAATAAAACAAGAGGGCCATTGGCCCTGAAGCGCTCACCTGAGACTAGAGTGCACACAAGGTTTTCCTAAGATTTGACCCCGTGACCTAGTTTTTGACCCCAAATGACCCAATTTTAATCTTGTCAGAGAAATCATATAAACACACTTCCTGAGCAAAAATGAGTACATTTGGACAAAAAATATGGCCTCTAGAGTGCACACAAGGTTTGTTCTAAGATTTGACCCCGTGACCTAGTTTTTGACCCCAGATGACCAAATTTCGAACTTGTCCGAGAAATCATCAAAACACACTTCCTGAGCAAAAATGAGTACATTTGGACAAAAAATGTGGCCTCTAGAGTGCACACAAGGTTTTTCTAAGATTTCACCCCGTGACCTAGTTTTTGACCCCAGATGACCCAATTTCACACTTGTCCGAGATTTCACCAAGTCACCTTTTCAGACCAATTTTCTGGTTAATTGGACAAAAAATGTGGCATCTAGAGTGCACACATGGTTTTTCTAAAATTTCACCCCGTGACCTAGTTTTTGACCCCAGATGACCCAATTTCGAACTTATCGTAGATTTTATCAGGACAATCATTCTCACAAATTTTCAGGTTGATTGGGCAAAAAATGTGGCCTCTAGAGTGCACACAAGGTTTTTCTAAGATTTGACCCTGTGACCTAGTTTATAACCCAAGATGACCCAATTTCAAAGTTGTCCGAGATTTTATCAAGGCAAACATTCTGAGCAATTTTCAGATTGATTGGGCAAAAAATGTGGCCTCTAGAGTGCACACAAGGTTTTTCTAAGATTTGACCCCGTGACCTAGTTTTTGACCCCAGATGACCCAATTTCAAACTTGTCCGAGATTTTATCAAGACAATCATTTTGAGCAAATTTCAGGTTGATTGGGCACAAAATGTGGCCTCTAGAGTGCACACAAGGTTTTTCTAAGATCTGACCCCGTGACCTAGTTTTTGACCCCAGATGACCCAATTTCAACTTGTCCGAGATTTCATCAAGACAATCATTCTGAGCAAATTTCAGGTTGATTGGGCACAAAATGTGGCCTCTAGAGTGCACACAAGGTTTTTCTAATATTTGACCCCGTGACCTAGTTTTTGACCCCAGATGACCCAATGTTCAACATGTCTGAGATTTCATCAAGACAATCATTCTGAGCAAATTTCAGGTTGATTGGGCAAAAAATGTGGTCTCTAGAGTGCACATAAGGTTTTTCTAAGATTTGACCCCGTGACCTAGTTTTTGACCCCAGATGACCCAATTTCGAACTTGTCCGAGATTTCATCAAGACAATCATTCTGAGCAAATTTCAGGTTGATTGGGCAAAAAATGTGGTCTCTAGAGCGCACACAAGCCAAAGGTTCACGCACGACGGACGACGGACGACTGACGACGGACGACGGACGACGGACACAGCGGTATCACAAAACCTCACCATGAGCACTATCGTGCTCAGGTGAGCTAAAAATAAAGGATAAGAAACAAAAATGAAATAATAATGAACATAAAAAATATGACATTTTTCTACTTTACAGAAATGTTTCTTTAGTGACCCTTTCAAAATATGTTGGCAAATTTTGTATTGGACAAAAAAGTGGACATGACAGGGCGTGGCTTATCAGACTTTAAAAATCAAGCATTTGGTCAATTTGAAACAAATTTGGCAACGATGTTCCTTAAGTGACCATTTTCAAATTTTTTTGAAAATTTTTGATTCGTCCAAAAAGTGGGCGCGTCTTAAAATTCTTTCAGGTGAGCGATATAGGGCCATTCTGGCCCTCTTGTTTGAAGATGATGTACAATTTACATGAAAGTTCACATTGGTATAGATTGGACATTACAAAAACGTACATAAAAATTTGGGAATATGCCTTGATCTTAACTTTTAATCACGGTTATCTCAAAACTTTCTGAACAAACCTCGTAGTTTTGGGTTACTTTATACCAGTTGTGTCTCGAAAAAGTCTGAATTTGAAGATAAATAAAGTAGAATTTTTTTAGACGCATGAAAATGTAAACCAAAAGTGCCAAGATGGCTCTAAGTCAATGACAAGAGATGATTATGTTGCGTTATTTCAAAGTGATATTTAGTATATTGTCTTCGAAATTTGACTAGATTGATGTTTAACAATACAGAACACTTTTGTTGTTTTTCTGATCTTGAAAAGAAACTGACAAACAATGCTTTTTTAACAGCATGGACGTCTTCGTTACAAAAAGGATGCCTAATGCTAAAATGTTTCTGGAATAACGTTGGAAAGGTTTTTTTATGCCCCCGTATCGAGAGATCGGGGGCATATTGTTTTACTCGTGTCCGTCTGTCTGTCTGTCTGTCTGTCTGTTCGTCCGTCCGTCCGTCTGCCCGTCTGTCCGTCCGTCTGTCCGAAAACTTAACCTTTGCCTTTTCTCAAAAAGTATTTGACCTTCCTCAAGTTCATCCCTTAACCCTTATCAACCCTTTACTCTATTAAATCTTAACCTTCTACTCCGAAAACTTAACCTTTGCCTTTTCTCCAAAAGTATTTGACATACAAAGCTCAAATTTGGTATGCAACTTCCTTTCAACGATATCTATCTGTTCCATGCAATTTGACCTTCCTTTAGGTCATCCCTTAACCCTTATCAACCCTTTACTCTATGAAAACTAAACCTTTTACTCCGAAAACTTAACCTTTGCCTTTTCTCCAAAAGCATTTGACATACAAAGCTCAAATTTAGTATGCAACTTCCTTTCAATGATATTATCTGTTCCATGCAATTAGATCTTCCTCAAGATCATCCCTTAACCCTTAATAACCCTTTACTCCATGAAAACTTAATATTTTAGAAAATTGGCCATTTCGGGGGCATTTGTGTTTCACAAACACATCTTGTTTCAAATTTATTAAGGAGATTGGAACGTTTTGAATTGAACGTGAATATGAGACATTGTTTTCCGGTCAATTATCTAAAAGATAATACTGTTATGTCCAGCAATATTAACCCGGAACATCTGCATATGTAACGACCCCTCCTCAGCAATGTTTTGTTAATACGCTTTAAAACTTAACAGACTTTGCACACGAAAATTTAGTTGTCCTGGTTTAATTTTGGTGGACAATACCAGTATTTAGAACAATATGTTTACTACTCAACCTGGATACATGTCACCAAATTATCTTGATATTTGTAAAGTTAATACAAAATCAAATTCTTTTTCTGTATGGATCCATGTATTTTACCTTGATTTGATGAAATGCTGAAACATTAATTTCATAAATTAACTTGAAATTTAAATTGATTGTGCATTCCTTATACAATAAAATAAAGAAAAAGAAGAAAAAATCAAAGTTATTTTAAAAGATATTTTACAATTGAAATGCAGAAAAATCACATCATTGGCTCCCTCCAAAACATTTTCATCCTAACTAGATAAGACTTTTAATCAACTATAAATGATTTAGATGTGTTTCCAGATAATAGAATTATGAAAAAAGTTCGATATTTGTGAAACATAATCAATTTTCAAGTACAATTTCAAATAAATAGTCATATTCTATAGTTAGGCAATAAGACTAATGCCTGGCTATTTTTTCTAGGCATTAAGCTTAAGACTAGCATTAAGCTTAATGCCTAGAGTGAATTAGGCAATAGTCTTACTGCCTAGGCAATAGCTTATTGCCTAGGCTTTAAGCTTAATGCCTAATTTTACTTATTACCGCTAACATATACATGCACATGGCTCTCACACCATACCCTCATATGAAATCTAGCAGGACCCGATGTTTCACAAGTCAATCGCTTAGCCCTCGGCTATGCTGGTAAGCTATACAAAAGATGCGAATTAACACTTTGTAAACTTTATATATGGTAGGATTACTATTTCCGGATTACTATTTCCGGTCCTTTCAATAAAATAATCTAGTCACGTTACAAAAATATAAATATTAAATAAATGAAATATTTTTGGCGTCAAACGTTCCTGCTGAATCCGAAAAATTGTTTCAATTCAATTGTCTATACCAATGCTACGGTACCGAGACACTTTCATAAAAAATAAACGTTATTCAAATAGAAATCCTTGCCTTAAATCAAATAAAAACCACGTAAAAAGGCTATTTTCAATAACGTAAAACGCTAAAAGCTATACTCCGAATAGGCAGAGTTCGTGCTTGTTCATTTGTCGGGAACTTCCATTCGTTGTTCCTGCAGGGTGGGTGGGATACCGTGCTATGATAGTGTAGACACGGTAGAGAGAGAAAAAGAATGGGGTTGCCTGTTGTTGTCGTAACTTTGCAAGACGTATTCTTCGCTTTTCAACGAAAACCTCGAAACTGCAGCTTGCATAAGCTTGAGGTTTTCGTTCAAAGGAACGTTTTTTTTTGCTTGCATTCATAAGCAACAAAGTGGAAACAGAACGCTTACCCTTGCTATGCAAAAATGTTTAAACTCTTTCCCAATTAAATGCTTGGTATGATCTTCAAAAACATACCCTGTTCGAGAATACAATTAGGGAAAAGGAGAAAAGTGCAATAGTCACCCTTTTCTTCTTTTGCTTAACTGTGTCATCTACTATTATCTAATATCCGTTTTGTTGTCAGCAGCAGTCATGTTAAATTGTCAGATTTGGGAAAAGGTTAACATACATTGTAAGAGAGGTTGTGAGAAAGAGGGTGTGCGAGACAGGTATGTGGGAGGCTGAGTGTGAGAGGGGTGTGTGGGAGGCTGAGTGTGAGAGGGGTGTGTGGGAGGCTGAGTGTAAGAGGGGTGTGTGGGAGGCTGAGTGTAAGAGGGGTGTGTGGGAGGCTGAGTGTAAGAGGGGTGTGTGGGAGGCTGAGTGTAAGAGGGGTGTGTGGGAGGCTGAGTGTAAGAGGGGTGTGTGGGAGGCTGAGCATGGCAGAGGAGTGTGGGATGCTGAGTGTAAGAGGGGTGTGTGGGAGGCTGAGTGTAAGAGGGGTGTGTGGGAGGCTGAGTGTAAGAGGGGTGTGTGGGAGGCTGAGCATGGCAGAGGAGTGTGGGAGGCTGAGTGTAAGAGGGGTGTGTGGAAGGCTGAGTGTAAGAGGGGTGTGTGGAAAGCTGAGTGTGACAGGGGTGTGTGGGAGGCTGAGTGTAAATGGGGTGTGTGGGAGGCTGAGTGTGACAGGGGTGTGTAAGAGGGTGTGTGGAAGGCTGAGTGTAAGAGGGGTGTGTGGGAGGCTGAGTGTGACAGGGGTGTGTAAGAGGGGTGTGTGGAAGGCTGAATGTGACAGGGGTGTGTAAGAGGGGTGTGTGGAAGGCTGAGTGTAAGAGGGGTGTGTGGGAGGCTGAGTGTGAGAGGGGTGTGTGGGAGGCTGAGTGCGACAGTGGTGTGTGGGAGGCTGAGTGTGACAGTGGTGTGTGACAGAGGGTGTGTGGGAGGCTGAATGTGAGAGGGGTGTGTAAGAGGGGTGTGTGAGAGGCTGAGTGTGAGAGGGGTGTGTTACAGAGGGTGTGTTGGAGGCTGAACGTGAGAGGGGTGTGTAAGAGGGGTGTGTGAGAGGCTGAGTGTGACAGTGGTGTGTGACAGAGGGTGTGTTGGAGGCTGAATGTGAGAGGGGTGTGTAAGAGGGGTATGTGAGAGGCTGAGTGTGAGAGGAGTGTGTTACAGAGGGTGTGTTGGAGGCTGAACGTGAGAGGGGTGTGTAAGAGGGGTGTGTGAGAGGCTGAGTGTGACAGTGGTGTGACAGAGGGTGTGTTGGAGGCTGAATGTGAGAGGGGTGTGTAAGAGGGGTGTGTTGGAGGCTGAATGTGAAAGGGGTGTGTGGGAGGCTGAGTGTGAGAGGGGTGTGTGAGAGGCTGAGTGTGACAGTGTTGTGTGACAGAGGGTGTGTGGGAGGCTGAATGTGAGAGGGGTGTGTAAGAGGGGTGTGTGAGAGGCTGAGTGTGAGAGGGGTGTGTTACAGAGGGTGTGTTGGAGGCTGAACGTGAGAGGGGTGTGTAAGAGGGGTGTGTGAGAGGCTGCGTGTAAATGTGGTGTGTGACAGAGGGTGTGTTGGAGGCTGAATGTGAGAGGGGTGTGAAAGAGGGGTGTGTTGGAGGCTGAATGTGAAAGGGGTGTGTGGGAGGCTGAGTGTGAGAGGGGTGTGTGAGATGCTGAGTGTGACAGCGTTGTGTGACAGAGGGTGTGTGGGAGGCTGAATGTGAGAGGGGTGTGTAAGAGGGGTGTGTGAGAGGCTGAGTGTGAGAGGGGTGTGTTACAGAGGGTGTGTTGGAGGCTGAATGTGAGAGGGGTGTGTAAGAGGGGTGTGTGAGAGGCTGAGTGTAAGAGGGGTGTGTGGGAGGCTGAGTGTGACAGGGGTGTGTAAGAGGGGTGTGTGGAAGGCTGAATGTGACAGGGGTGTGTAAGAGGGGTGTGTGGAAGGCTGAGTGTAAGAGGGGTGTGTGGGAGGCTGAGTGTGAGAGGGGTGTGTGGGAGGCTGAGTGCGACAGTGGTGTGTGGGAGGCTGAGTGTGACAGTGGTGTGTGACAGAGGGTGTGTGGGAGGCTGAATGTGAGAGGGGTGTGTAAGAGGGGTGTGTGAGAGGCTGAGTGTGAGAGGGGTGTGTTACAGAGGGTGTGTTGGAGGCTGAACGTGAGAGGGGTGTGTAAGAGGGGTGTGTGAGAGGCTGAGTGTGACAGTGGTGTGTGACAGAGGGTGTGTTGGAGGCTGAATGTGAGAGGGGTGTGTAAGAGGGGTATGTGAGAGGCTGAGTGTGAGAGGAGTGTGTTACAGAGGGTGTGTTGGAGGCTGAACGTGAGAGGGGTGTGTAAGAGGGGTGTGTGAGAGGCTGAGTGTGACAGTGGTGTGTGACAGAGGGTGTGTGGGAGGCTGAGTGTGAGAGGGGTGTGTAAGAGGGGTATGTGAGAGGCTGAGTGTGACAGTGGTGTGTGACAGAGGGTGTGTTGGAGGCTGAATGTGAGAGGGGTGTGTAAGAGGGGTGTGTGAGAGGCTGAGTGTAAGAGGGGTGTGTGGGAGGCTGAGTGTGACAGAGGGTGTGTTGGAGGCTGAATGTGAGAGGGGTGTGTAAGAGGGGTGTGTTGGAGGCTGAATGTGAAAGGGGTGTGTGGGAGGCTGAGTGTGAGAGGGGTGTGTGAGAGGCTGAGTGTGACAGTGTTGTGTGACAGAGGGTGTGTGGGAGGCTGAATGTGAGAGGGGTGTGTAAGAGGGGTGTGTGAGAGGCTGAGTGTGAGAGGGGTGTGTTACAGAGGGTGTGTTGGAGGCTGAACGTGAGAGGGGTGTGTAAGAGGGGTGTGTGAGAGGCTGCGTGTAAATGTGGTGTGTGACAGAGGGTGTGTTGGAGGCTGAATGTGAGAGGGGTGTGTAAGAGGGGTGTGTTGGAGGCTGAATGTGAAAGGGGTGTGTGGGAGGCTGAGTGTGAGAGGGGTGTGTGAGAGGCTGAGTGTGACAGTGTTGTGTGACAGAGGGTGTGTGGGAGGCTGAATGTGAGAGGGGTGTGTAAGAGGGGTGTGTGAGATGCTGAGTGTGACAGTGTTGTGTGACAGAGGGTGTGTGGGAGGCTGAATGTGAGAGGGGTGTGTAAGAGGGGTATGTGAGAGGCGGCGTGTAAATGTGGTGTGTTACAGAGGGTGTGTTGGAGGCTGAATGTGAGAGGGGTGTGTAAGAGGGGTGTGTGAGAGGCTGAGTGTGACAGTGGTGTGTGACAGAGGGTGTGTTGGAGGCTGAATGTGAGAGGGGTGTGTAAGAGGGATGTGTGAGAGGCTGAGTGTGACAGTGGTGTGTGACAGAGGGTGTGTTGGAGGCTGAATGTGAGAGGGGTGTGTAAGAGGGGTATGTGAGAGGCTGAGTGTGAGAGGAGTGTGTTACAGAGGGTGTGTTGGAGGCTGAACGTGAGAGGGGTGTGTAAGAGGGGTGTGTGAGAGGCTGAGTGTGACAGTGGTGTGTGACAGAGGGTGTGTTGGAGGCTGAATGTGAGAGGGGTGTGTAAGAGGGGTGTGTTGGAGGCTGAATGTGAAAGGGGTGTGTGGGAGGCTGAGTGTGAGAGGGGTGTGTGAGAGGCTGAGTGTGACAGTGTTGTGTGACAGAGGGTGTGTGGGAGGCTGAATGTGAGAGGGGTGTGTAAGAGGGGTGTGTGAGAGGCTGAGTGTGAGAGGGGTGTGTTACAGAGGGTGTGTTGGAGGCTGAACGTGAGAGGGGTGTGTAAGAGGGGTGTGTGAGAGGCTGCGTGTAAATGTGGTGTGTTACAGAGGGTGTGTTGGAGGCTGAATGTGAGAGGGGTGTGTAAGAGGGGTGTGTGAGAGGCTGAGTGTGACAGTGGTGTGTGACAGAGGGTGTGTGGGAGGCTGAGTGTGAGAGGGGTGTGCGAGAGGCTGAGTGTGACAGTGGTGTGTGACAGAGGGTGTGTGGGAGGCTGAATGTGAGAGGGGTGTGTAAGAGGGGTGTGTGAGAGGCTGAGTGTGAGAGGGGTGTGTTACAGAGGGTGTGTTGGAGGCTGAATGTGAGAGGGGTGTGTAAGAGGGGTGTGTGAGAGGCTGAGTGTGACAGTGGTGTGTGACAGAGGGTGTGTTGGAGGCTGAATGTGAGAGGGGTGTGTAAGAGGGGTGTGTGAGAGGCTGAGTGTGAGAGGGGTGTGTGACAGAGGGCGTGTGAGAGGGTTGTGTAAGAGGTATGTGTGGTAGGTTGAGTGTGAAAGGGGTGTGTGAGAGGGGTGTTGGAGAGGGAATGTGAGAAGGATGTGTGACAGCGTGTACATCAGAGGATTGTGATAAGAAGCTATTAGAATGAGTATAATTATAATTGTCCAAAAGTGAAGGTAAATAAACTGTATAAGTTGTTTACCGGACAAGTGTTTTTTCCCTATTACTGAACGAATAGTGTAGATGTGATAAGGAGAACCACTTCGGCATTTGAGACTACCAAATTCTCAAAATATCGATACTCTTCTACGAAAACCTCGTAACTGCAGCTTAAACAAGCTGCAGTTACGAGGTTTTCGTTGAAAAGCAACGATATTACCATGGCCTTTCTCAATATCCCAGGTCAATTATGGTTGTGCAATATCAGGAGGAAAGCGGCTCTCTGGAATATGTGCTTGTTGGATTAGACCTTTCCTAAACAAGAAATACTGATTTTGCGTCTCCAATCAGGAATCATTTAGAAACATTGGAATACATTGTCAAATTGAGGATAACCAGCATTTAATGCTTAGACAACATATCACGCGCGTATTTCACATTTGAGGTAAATTATTTTGTCGTCTGCAACCTCTCTTTTTTTTCAAAAAAATATACCATTGAAAGGCAGCAAAGATCAGCAAGTCTGGATCCTCTGTAGCCGGGTTGTGTTAAATCCTTTCCAAACAGTGACACTCTTTGATGTTCATTCGCCATTTCCAAACGGCGAAAATAAACTATATTCTATTTTATAAGGACCTGCTGATGACAAATTTACAGGTATTAACAAAGACATGATTTGAGCACAAAATTGTGCAGATATCATCGAGGCAAAAAGGGAATTCTGACCTGACCATAAGCATTTTCTTATTTTCCCGCAATGTTTTCCCCAGTCTTTTTCATTATATACGCCATAAGCAGGTCTAGTTTCGGAAAGGGTTAAAAGAAAAGGCATTAGAAAGCATATACAAGTAACCAAAATGTTCACCAACTAATGACTGCTGCATGTCGTGCAAAAATGATTTCTGTTTCTTCTATTTACCCTTTCTTACACAATACCTGGTTTTGACGCCACCATCAAATAACTTCAATGTTTGAACATATCACGTTAGTTTCAGCCTTTAGAATTACGGTAAGGTACGTGATACAAATTTGCATCCCAGTAAGCGTGCCATGAAGGCCTTTCTACCCGATCTGGACCAAAAGCTGTATAAAAATTCTAAATCAAGGTCAACCAAAAAGATCTTCCATAACAAATATAATAGATCTATTATACTGTTACAATTTGAACGGTTTATACAAAATTCACCGTACTAATAACTAAAGCATTGCATTTAGCACGAGATGGCCTGGTCACATACACTATTCTGGGAGCACATCACGACCAGAGCACGTCTAAAAATGGTCAACCGTACAACATATTTTGGACACGATTTGGACGTGGTCTGGACGCCAAATTGTATGTGACCTGACCTGAACGCAAACCGAAGTATCGGAATTATATATCATCGCTTTTCAACAAAAACCTCGTAACTTCAAAGAAGCTGTAGTTATGTGGTTTTGTTAAAAAGCAGTGATATCCTGGCGAATCATAGTCATTTGGGAACGTTTCAAAAAAAAAAAAAAAAAAAAAAAAAATGTGCCTGAATCTGGAAAAACGTCCCTTATAGCATTTGAGACAGCCATGTTTCGAGATTAGGCAGTGCCTAAAATCAGTAAAATCTGGATCCATGTTACTCCCATATGGTAACTACAGACCACGATGAAGCTATTTGAGAACAACACGTTTCCTGGTCAGACTGCGTGTATACGCAGGCTGATCTGGAACCATGTTGTTCTCAAATGCTATAAGGGACGTTTGTCCAGATCCTGGCTCATTTAGAAATAAATAAAAGCAACAACAACAACAACAACAACAACAACAACAACAACAACAACAACAACTTGAAATTCTAATTTCGTCAATGTATTTTAAAAGAACTGTTTTATAACAATGCATGTTGGTACATGATAACACTCGTCAAACTCCACCTGTATTTATTTATCAGTCTTGTCCATATCGTCCACCTTTAGACAATGACACTCGCCGTCCAGACAATGCATATGTTGGTCAGATTTGTAACAGTACCTGCCACAGTCGTTCACGTTCAAACAATCTAGAAAGATAACACAGGAAATGTTCATAATACCGTCACTTTTCAACAAAAATCTTGTAATAGTCTATAACTGCTGCTTATAACTGCTTATGTGGTGACCGAATAGGTCATTTCTCGGTTACTGCTGTTGTCGCAAAATTTAATACATAACGACAGGGTAAGTATGCCAGAAAATTTTGTAGATATATATTGTTATATCAATTTCTTCTAATATGTAAAATAAGGGACATAAATCATTTGAGTCGTTGTAATACATGCATAGTTAATTCTCAAAGGCAGTTTTGTAGATATTTTCTTGGAAAAAATTATTGATATTTTCGTAAATGGATTCCAAAAAGTATAACTAATATAAATTGCATAAAATGTGTGTTTTCGGGTCGTTATCAGCATCGAATAACGAGAAGAAACCGGACTGATATCTTGAAAAACCGGTTGTAAATCAGGAGATTCTCGTGCGATATCGGATCGGTTTTGCACTCAAAAATCCTCGATCGGGGATTTGTTGCGATTCAAAAAATTGAAAATAAAGCCGAAATTTTGTCATTTCCCTTTTCCGTGATGTAAAATCTTGGAAGACCCTCTTTACACCTTGATAAATAGTAATCTAGTTATCTCCCAGTGTAATCATATCTGATGACGTAATATAATGACGTAGGTTTCTTGGAATCAAAAAGTAAACAGAAGGGCAGCTGACGGATTTAAAATTAAAATCACAGACATTATCCAGAGATAAAGATCTATTAGGCATGCGGAGAGCAAGTAAGATTGATCTAACAATAAAATGTAGTGGTAAGCCTGTGTGTTTCTTGTTCTTGTTTTAGTTACATCAATTTTCCCTTTTCAACTTTGTTTTTTATTGACATTGACGAATGCCCGAAACGAACCAGTGATCTGCCTCGGAAGTTCCGATATTTTGTTATTTATCGCACTGAAATGAACGTTAGAATATCCAGAGTATGTTTCCAAAAGAAAACTTAGTCGAATAGTTTCAATGTCGCCAACCAGAATGAAGATTATGTCCGTAAAATACGATAAAACTTGACAACATAGCTACACGACGAAAGGTCCGTGTAATGGATATCGTACTCGTACACACGCGATATATGTCAAATCGAATGCCGGGAAAATCCGGTATCTGTCGGTGTAGAGGTGGCTAATTTTTCACAAAGTTTTTCAGTTATTCGTCTTTTTTTATTACATTTCTTGGCAGATTTTTCATGTTTTATGTAATAATAGCGTCGTTAACACTCTCAGAGGCCCACAGAATGGGTTATCGCCTTCGAGCTATAACAACAGATATTCAAAATTACTGACGGAAATAAGTTTTTGTCAGTTAAAATCAGTTTTACTGATAAATCGGACATTGAATAGAAATGATGCGTTTCTTTTATCCATCAGCATATTTAAATAAACGTATTCTTACGGTCTCCCCGTTGGCACGCGCAGTAGTCGTCTCGACATGTGTGTATTTCATCGGGTCCGCACGTGATACCGCACGAGAAGGGGTCCTTGTCTTGACATTTTCGGTAATTCTGTCCATGGACAAGGCCTGTAAAAATAGAAAGGTACTCATACCAAGCAACCAGGCGCCGATGATAGTTTATTATATTCATGGGCTTTTCCTCCTGCATTCTTATTCCATACTTAATCCCAAATTGAATGTGAACAAATCAACAACACCTGAAAGAACAGTTATTGACGAGGAAGCAAATCATTGGTTGCTCATCAATGAACTTTTAAAAGCGGTTGTTTGAAGGATCTAGCCTACCACACCCAGCAAATCCTCGCCGTTTCCGTCTTTTAGATTTACAAATATCATGTATTAACACAATGACAGTGAATTTTGTGCTAAAATGGACTTTTTACCATTATGCATTGATAAACCTTCAATGTTGTTATAAAATCTCGTAACTACGGCTTGAATCAAGCCGTAGTTGTGAGATTTTAAAACAACACCAGCTAAATACTATTGTTTGTCCGAAATAACGTCACGGGTAACTGGATAAAAGTAGTTCTCTATTACATGAGTATGTGTACTTTTTTTTAACAAACTTACTGAAGCAAATATATATATATATATAAAAAATTAAAAGACATCTCCATCAGGGATGTTAAAACTAAGTGTTGTTAAATTGCATAGTGGGAGGGTTAATATTACAGTATTTTGGCGGACGAGACTTCAAATCTAACATCTAACCGATTAGCTACATTGATCCGACCTGTTCTGTCGCATAATAAACTATTCTTTCACTATTCTTCTTTCACACCCTACTACCTGCTATCACTCGGGCCGTTGCAATCTTCGGGCAGTATCAGCGCTAAAAGGTGGGTGTACTTGGTAAGTCGTACTTTTTCCATTTTAGTTTTGTTTTAAAGCGCTTCTCAGCTATATTTTGTGGTGTCCTGTGTTGACTTTATACCTGAGTACCTACACATCAAATATTAGCCCAAAGATTCAACAAACAACAAACGGCTTCTAGAACTAAGTCGTATCTTCATCGATTTTTACGTGAAATCAAACTTTCCATGCAAATTGCAGAAAAACACTCTAGTCAGTGCTATTTATTACAAAATTGAAATCTAGTTATATTATCTACCAACTGATCGTTTGTGGAGACAATCAACGATTCCTTTATGTTGTTATAGTTACACAAAGGTTGGTGAGCTACAAATTAGTAATATCGTGGACAGCACATAATGCTGTCAAATGTACAATGGATTCCAAAAACAGCCAAATCGACATCAGTGTTAAATTTTATTTCGCCTCTCTAAAGTTAATTCAATTCAAACAGTTTCTCCCCTTTATCAATTTTTAAGAAAATTGATATTAAGGTAGAATACGCCTAATGGCAACTTTAGAAATTGGGGTGACAAAAACTTTTGTCTGATAGTACATTATATTAGACATCTATATGTGCACTATGACAGAAATTCGTCCAAAGGTTTACTAGAAATTTGATTTTCCCTTATCTCACCCCAACTTACAAAATTCCAATATGGCGGCCACCACTCAAAGCAAAAAAATATCTGAATTTTGGACATAAACACATTAAATGTGTCTAGAAATTTGGGTTTTATTATCAAAAACATGTTTACCCATCGTCTGATGTGGAATGATATGACTCTTGTGCGTATATGAGAGATATTTTGTTAAATTACTGAGTGCTAATTTAAAAATAGAGCCTTTTTATTTCCTAGTTTGAAATTTTTGCCTGTGAAACAAATGTTGACAGTGCCAGAAATAAGTTCATACACTCTCTAAAACCGATATCAAAATTATTCTTATATGTGTAGAAACACGATAAAACCCACATAATTTTATGTACATTTCATCCGTCCAAATTTGAAAATATATAAAGGTAATTCTTAGTGCGTCATACTTTCGAATGCACTATTTCTTACTAAAAGAAGTCAATGCCCCAAATGAAGGGAACCGTAGCCCATATCTAATTATATGCTTATAACTAAAACCCAAACGTTGTATAAGACTTTCAGAAGTTGGCAAATGATAACAAATCAGTTGTGATTTCGAATGACTTTCACCATTTTAACCCTTTACCTAGTAACCAATTGAACATCGTTATTTGTAAAAAGCAATGCAAATTCTAAAGACAAAATTGTACTTAATCTTTTTATAGTCTATTACAGCTTCCTTATACCACTTCTTCTGGATTGCATATTGAATCTAAGGACTTAAATGGAAAAAGAATCTATGAAAGGATCAAATAACGGATTAAACCACGTTACATTAAACTGACAACGAGTTTGCACATTCAAATAAGGATCGCCGACGAAGAAGTGATGAAAATCGAGTGCGAATGTCTGAACAATGATGATCTCATCCACGCGTCGTTCTCAAACGATAGGCGTTTGATCACCACATCATAGATTTCATTAGAATGCATGTATGTGTCTTCTCCTGAAGGATTTCTCGGTATATTGAACCAACCAGTATCAAGGGAAGAAACGAGTATTAAACATACTTTAATTTGTTTCCTAAATAGGAAGTTTCATTAAGTATCAAAGTTTCTAATCACATGCAAACTGGTGATATCAATCAAAATCATATAAAATTACACGAAATATGTCTCTGAAAAATTTATGTTAAACGGGGAATCATACCAGAAAACCGGAAACTGTCGACATGTGTCGAAAATGTACGACAGTAGTAAACATACATTAGAATTATTCTACCTTACACCACAAAATATAGCTAAGAAGCGCTTGAGAATAAAACAAAACTGAAAAAAGACAAACCCAGTACATCCGTCATCTATCGATGATACTGCCAGAGGATTGCAACGACCCGAGTGATAGCTGGTAAGGTAATAGAGAGTGATCTTCATTTGTTAAATATTTGAGCAAAACTTGTCTGGACCTGTAAAAGAGGTGAAAAGACTAAATATGTTATTTCAAATTTAAACCCCACATGGAGTGTACTCATTTGAATCGTCTTAATTTAAATGAGTACCAACAATTATTAAAATTCATTATTCATTGTTAATTCAAATCAATTATCCCCTCTTTCTGCAATGGCCAAAACTCGTATAATGTCACTCACCAAAAGCCACTAGGAGGCATGGTACCAGTAAAACTTTCATAATGACTGGTCAGTCTAAGGTCCAGTTACGATGTGACCTGTACAATCAGGCAGGTCAGAGTTTTAAAGACTTTAATAGTGTTGGGAAAATAACACCTGGTACCATGAAAAATATTCACACTAACAAGCGGTTAACCAATGAATTTTGCCAATCTGAGACTCCTTTGAAAAAATGGTGCTGAAATCAAATTGAAAAAGGAAAATAAAAGGACAACGGATATTGGTGTGAAAGGGAGAGAGATTCGATGACATTATTTCCTTTTTTGTTTCAATTTTTATCATGAACATTTTTCAGGGAACGTTAAAACATGGGCTTGTTTGGAAAAGGATTAATATCAATATAGACATGTATGGTTATAAAATAGGTGGCACCGATATGTCTGCGGTTTCGGAAAATGTCGACGTTTGTTATAAGAATCGATTTGTCGAGTGGTCACATCAAAGCGGTACCCAGCGGTGGTCACTTTATTTGATCAACAATTAAGCAAGTTGTAAGACGGTTATATGTCAATGAAAAGCCAATGTGTTGTTGTTGTCGTGACACGGCCGATTCAAGAAACGTCGGCCCTATATCAGAGACATGTCGACGACTAAACACCGAGCTACGAATTGGTAACTTGCACCGCGTCCCAATAATTGCATCATGAAGATGACGACTTAAATGATAGGTCCCCGTAACTTATAATCCTTTCCCACACATTGACGCTATTTGACACCACACAAAATAAAAACTTTTGGAAACTTTGTGGGAAATGAAGAAATTGCTTGTTACAAGCAATTTCTTCATTTACCACAATGTTTCTACCCAAAAGGACAAGGAAATGTCCAATTACATTCACTTGTTATTATCTTCTGTTGTATCTTTGAAATTGTCTTAAATTTTGCCGTATGGTAACGGGATAAGCACATGGACTGTCATGTTTCTTCTTCCGGCAGTTTATGGCATGATTACATGTGCTTTTGTCAGACAATCTTTCAGAAATCGCCATGGCTACAATAGCAAGGAAAACTCTCCGAATTTTACCTGATACGGAACAAAATGCGTCGGTACGCCTGAAACCCTTCAGACAAAATAATAAATTGCTGATCATCAGCTTCTCCTTTTGCTTCACTATTTCAGGAAAAAGTGAAAATGCATCCATTTTTTGTTTTGGAAAGGGTTAAATTATTTGAATAATAAATTATGCAGAATATCCAGGTTGGTTTGATGCCAAATTAAAAGGCTCTGCAGACAATAAAGTCAGTGATACTATTGTACTTGATATGCATATCGTCGGTGTAAATGCAAAACCTCGTATGTTGAATTTTGCGATTTTCAAAGTTAAACAATTGTGTGTCCAGTGAAGAAAAAACTGTCAGATTTTGAAATGTTTTTACCAATAAATTTTAATGACACATTATTTGTGAACAACATGTTCAAATTTCAAGTAAAACCTTTCGATTTGGGAATAGTTATAGCACGTTTTTCCCTCCCCTTTAAAATTTTCCAAACACAAGATACGAGGTTTTGACTTTACACCGACGATATGTCATAGAATTGAGAAGATATTGTGTTCATTCATTCTTTTCTTTCTTTGCTTTCCAAAGCCGCCTTAGTCATACACCAGAGATTATTTGGGAAATGGACATGTCATGTCTTGATCTTAAATGTGCCTATTCTTATATCTAGTTTTGTAATGTTTTATTATTGAATTTAGATGTCCTTAAATTCTAGTATGTGTCATAAGAATAACATAATCTATTACCATACAGTGATGTATTTGACGCCTCCCCTCAACAAGAAACAAAGGCTTTGGAAAATATTGTGGAAATGCAGGCATTGCTTGTTTTCTACCAAAACGACGAAAAGAGTATAAATGCATTCCCTTTTAGTTGTCATTCGCAATGTTCTTAAATTTAGAGCAGTCTAATTGGGTGCCGTCTGGTAATGGGTTAATGTGGAGTGTGGATGGTTGACATGGATATAGTTTTCTAAAATAATTAGCCCTTTCCCAAAACAAGACGTCCCTGATAGAAAAGGCTTGGGGAAAAACATTGAGACAAAAGAAGAAACTGCTGATAACCAGCAGTTTCTCCTTTCGTCTCAATATTTTCTGTGCTGTATTATACACAAACTTTTACTTAAACAATGACCATTTGTCGTCTGCAACAGCTTTTTAGAATGGAAAATTTGAAAAATTCGTATTTGGTAAAGGGCTAATGGATATAATGCCACTCTCTTACAACCGGTCGTACGTGCTCCTGCGTGCGGTCTGCGTGCTGTCTGCGTCTAAAACGTACGTTTAGTCGTGCGATGCACGCACGTGCAACGCACGATTTTGGTGGACGCAACCACGACGTAGACTGCACGCAGCAAAGAATTGACCGGACAATTCTTTATGCGCTCTTACAACCCGTCGTGCGTCTTTATAAATCGTGCGATTTTGCAGCGTTTTAAAACGTGGGATTTAAAAAGACGCACGACGGGTTGTAAGAGAGGCTTATTAACGATGAATAATTTAGAATAATTGTGTGGATAAATAGCAAATGTTTATAATCAGCATTTCTTATTTTCCCTTAATGCTGTCCTGCGCTATTGCTTCTGGGTTTTGTATTTCTTCAAAATTTATTTCATTGTCTTATGCTATAACTTTGGAAATTGGACTGGTCTAAAAATTTATTGCTTTGAATTAAACAGGTCAATCAAAGTAGGAAAAGACAGATAAGAGTAGCTGAAAGTTTCAGATTTTTGTCACGATTTCCACCGAATTTGAAATCACGAAGAAAGATAATAAATGATTTGGTTGCACAACAACATGCTCCTTTATCCTTTTCGAAACAGATCCTGCTTTTGACGATTCGATAGGGTGTACGATTAATTAACCCTTTCCAAAACGGCAAAATTTAAGGAAGATCCACTTCAAAAACTGCCACAAATGACAAAATGGATGTTATTAAAGATAGAATTTGTGTAAAATATGGCACAGAAAATATTGAGACAAAAGGAGAAACTGCTGGTTATCAGCAGTTTCTTCTTTTGTTTCAATGTTTTCCCAAGCTCTTTCTATTACGGACGTCAAAACCAGGCCTTGTTTGGGAAAGGGTAAAAAAGACCGCGCGAGAAAGGGCAAAAATGCTGATTATCAGCATTTTCTCATTTTCTATTGAATATTTTCGGTGCATTTGATTGTTTTCTTTGTTGCTAGAAATGATATGAAAAGGTATGAATTATTTACATCGCCCAAAATCAGGGCACGCAATTATCTCAGACATTCGTCAAGTATTGAATATCCACGATCTTAAAGAGGCCTACAAAAGAGCAAAGATCTTGTATTTTTTTTTATGCAATTCTTTATAAATATAAATCATTATATCGGAGATTTTCAACGAGAACCTCGTAACTACAGCTTACTTTAAGCTGCAGTTACGAGTTTTTTCATTGAAAAACGACGATATCTTTAACAGGCTGACATACATGTCACGTCATACAAAAGGGCTGGTAAAACGCAATTTTAATAGATCTATCAGAATGCATTAACTATACCCTTTCATAAACACACTCTACTTATGGCATCTCTAATAAAGGTGTTTTTTTTAAATATTGGTCAAAAGGAAATAAGCGTAATTCAGTAACACGAACTAAGACAGTATTTAACGTTCCCCTTTAATTTTAATAGTATGTTCGAATAAAACGTATAAGAAACATTGATTTCGTCGTTTGCAACTTTCGATTTGGGCTAGTAGGCTAAATCATTTTGTTGCTCAGGAAATTTCATTTTTACACTTACCGAAAAGGCAGTATTGCAGCCTAGTTTTATTTTAAAGTTGAGTTGAATACGACAAAATAACTCAAATTATATTTAAAGTACGGAGAAAGAGTGCAAGTAAAAGACAAGTAAATTCAAACAGAACAGGAGAGTGCTGATTATTAGCAATTTCTCTTTTTCTTTCAACGTTTTCCGCAAATACTTTAAACGAGCTACGGAATCAAAACGATATCTTGTTTTGAAAGTGTAAAATGGTTAAGTAGGCTACATAATTATTTTTAAATGATTTTTTTTTCGGCGGAACGTATGATGCACATGTATAATTTGGAACCCACCCCTTCGTACAATGTGTGAATTTCGCGATTCTTGGTCGCGATTCTCTTCTTAAACATTTGTTGGAAAGAAGAAATCGAAACGATGATAAAGTATGTCTAGTATTGTCAAAAAGCAAATAAGAGTTTGGCATACAGTGTTTTCATTCCATGTTGAAGCATAATTAGATAAATAAACCACATTAACAAAATTCCTTTTACTAATGTAATCTTCATTTTCCCCTTGTCTCAATATTTTGCATTTTTTTGTTCAGGACTGTTAAACAGTTGTTTGGCTTACTCGGGTTTAAGGGTTTTATGGGTGTATGTAAGAAAAGGCATAATTTATACTAAACGACTTTTAAATTTGCAAATTATATGTCGCAATTTCACTTCCTCTTTCAAGACAAGTCTAAATCGTGAGGTGTTTGAACGAACGGCAACCGAATACACCTGGAATTTGCATAAATTTATATACGGGGTAAGTATTTTTAAAAATTAACTTCTTACTACAGTTGGCGCCACATCGTATGGCACAATGTTTATGTTTTGTTCAAATGTAATTGAACGTTAAAGAAAACATAAACACGTGCCATACGATGTGGCGACAACTGTATCTATGGCAGAAATGTCTGTTTTTTACTTTTTTATGATTCAGTATTGTAAATACGTGGTGGTCACGTCCATATCGTGACATAAATATCGTTACTTTTCAACAAAATCCCCGTAACTACAGTTTTAAACAAGCTGTAGTTACGAGTTTTTCGTTGAAAAGCGACCATATGTCGTACGGCTGACCATTTTCGACGAAGACAAGATAAATGGCAACAAAATAGCAATGGATTTTGTTCTAAAAACAGAATGGGTTTATCATTATGTTTTGAAAAAAAACCGTCAGTGTTGTTTCAAAATCTCGTAACTACGGCTTGAATCAAGCCGTAGTTAAGAGATTTTACAACAACACCTACGAAATCAAGTTTTTGTCCGAAATAACGTCACGGTTAATTGAATAAAATCATTCACTATTCGAATATTTGTTTATGATGGAAACTGAAAAAGTATTGGCATCAACATTTTTCATTACCTTCAATATTTCCAAACTAATTGGGAGTCGTCAAAGACATTTTATTTTGGAAAGGGGTAATGTCAATTGGTTCTTACACAAAATGGCACTACTAGATCATAAAATATGATCCGCGCAATATCAAACAAACATAATACTGAACCAAAAGAGAAATATTCTCAAAGTTTGAAAAATATATATGTTATTAGTTATATTTCTTTGGCCGAAACTTCTTCTTCTTCTTCTTCTTCTTCTTCTTCTTCTTCTTCTTCTTCTTCTTCTTCTTCTTCTTCTTCTTCTTCTTCTTCTTCTTCTTCTTCTTCTTCTTCTTCTTCTTCTTCTTCTTCTTCTTCTTCTTCTTCTTCTTCTTCTTCTTCTTCTTCTTCTTAGTAATACAAAACCTCGTATTTCATTTTTTGAAAGTTTTAAGGGGACGAAAAAAAATATTAATAAGATTTCCGAAACCGAAAAGTTTTTTACTCGAAATTCGGACATTACTCTTCATATTTATAATGTGCTAATGATACTTGTAATCAAAAAATTCTAAAGTCTGCAAGAATTGTCTTAACTAGACATAGACCCTACAAGATTTTACTTTAAAAAAATCACAAAAATCGACATACGAGGTTTTGCATTTACACCGACGCTATGTCCATTACAGTGAGCGTACCGCCTCGTGTTTGTGAATGATACTGGGGTATGGAGTTCAAGACAGAAGGACGGGAGGTCGGGGTGGGGGAGTTTTATCGTGGATACCAGCGACAGTTGCCGCAGTTAGTGATGGTGAACCAGGGATACTATGATGATATTGGTGAAGATACATTCTCCAGGGAACAGGTTCGTGGAATAAAACATGTTGCTGCTTTTCAACGAAAACCTCGTAACTGCAGCTTAAAACAAGCTGCAGTTACGAGGTTTTCGTTGAAAAGCGGCGATACATTCATGGAATTGTCGTCATTGAGCCATTAACAAACAGCAAAAATTCAGACTGGTCTGAATACAAAAATGCTGCAGACATCAATTTCAAATGCAATTGATTTTTTTTGCAGTCTTTTGGGGCAGAAAACATCGTGGGAAATATAGACATTGCTTGTCACAAGCATTTTCAACAATGTTTAAAAACACAATGTTTTAAAAAGTCTTAATTTATAGGGAGTCAAAAAGCGTCATCGTGTGGGAATGGGTTAGGTATTACAACCCATCATAATTTACAAAACACGTCGTACATCTTTGGGTGTCATCCGTAGCAAAGGAAATAGACGAGAGTATCCTTCGTCAAGTTTCGTTGCGAGCGATGTCATCCGTAAATTGATGAGGGTATCCCTCTTTAAAATCCGTTGTCAGGGATGACACACGACGATGCACGTTTTTTCTATCTAATGATGGGTTTTAATCCTTATAATAATATTGATTAAAACCCATTGTGGGCAAAAATGACGATATCCAGCATTTTCTCATCTTGTCTCAATCTTTTCGGAGTTATTTTGTTGTTTCGATCCAACTGTCGAATTAGATCAGTGCAATTTTTAATCGTCGTTTAGCCGACGATAAATGACCTGGCAGAATATCTCTAGCTAATAGCTTGAGATGTTCTGTCAGGTCATTTATCGTGAGTTATGAATGTTTTAAAGGTCGGATATTATTTTGCGAAACTGTTGACTGTAGAAAGCATAGTGGACGTGTTGGCATATATCGGAAAGATGGCCTTTAGTTCAGCCAGTTGTCGCTGTTCTTAACTTTAACTGTTTTCCAAACAATTGGTGGCTTTGACGTCCCTGAGATAATAAGTATGGAAAGATTATATAGACAAAAGAAGAATATTGTGTCAGAGTTTAATGTACGAAAGTGTACACTATTCCATTGTCTTTAGCAATGAATTCTGTGATAAAAATAGACTGGGTTTACGGTTATGTTTTGATAATCCGTCGGTGTTGTTATAAAATCTCGTAACTACGGCGTTGATCAAGCCGTAGTTACGAGATTTTATAACAACACATCGGTTGTCCGAAATAACGTACACTGTTAGCTGGATAAAATCGTTCCCTATTCTATCGTCAACAGCAGCGTTCACATAGATGCGGTCAAACGTTTTGGCATTAGGAAAAGGGTCAAATAATATTTATGTAACTCCTGTGGTTATCTCCGCATAAAATCGGCAACGGTGTCTTCGTACTTTCCCTAACGACACAATTCTAGATTTCTTTGATTTACAGGCAATGAAATAAATGGTCTGAAAAGTAAATATGTGTATGTTATAGAGAAGAAATCATTAGAACAGGTTTAATAGGAATACCTAGGAATAGAATGTATAACCAGCATTTTCATTTTTTTTTTTTTTTTTTTCATTTTTTTTTTTTTTGCAATTTTCTGGTTGACAGCGGTTTATATACTAGGCAAAAAAAGAAACGCAACTTCCTTTTCAATTCCTTCTTACGCAAAGACAACAAATCAGATTTGAACAAAATGTAATACATCTAAAGCATTAACATTTCACCTTATAAATTCCACAAAATCTTGTTTGTAGTAAATTCCATTAATAAGAAAACACCCAGTTTACACCGGGAGTCAACACAGTTTGACAAAAAAAAGTGTATGTAGGTCGAAAAACACATTCTCTTTCGTTCAGTTTGGACCGATTTTCGAATGTTGTGAAGTCCATGCGATTTATTAGCGGTCTCCATTGCATTCTTAAACCTATCCCGTAGCTGGCGTTAACCTGATGATACGGTTCTGCCTAGACCACGGTGGATAATCACGTGATGCAACAATTTCAGAAAATCTTTAACAACTTTGTTAAAAATTGACCGATTTTAATTCGGTTTGAAGCAGAGAAGGTGGACAGCCGTCACGCATTAGATGAGCGTGAAAACCGTTAAACTTATAAAAAAGTTATTGAAGATAAACCAAATTTTTTGTTTATCTTCAATAACTTTTTCATAAAAAATCCACGCTTCCAGGTTATTCCTGACATTTTCCCGCCTTCTCTGCTTCAAACCGAATTCAAATTGGTCAAGTATTGACAAAGTCATAGAAGATTACCGGAAATTCTAAGTCACGTGATTATACACCGTGCAGACGTCATATCTCTTGCACGTCCGCTCCGTGCTCGTTCAGTTGTGGTCCCATTGAGAGCCAACAGCGTAAACATTCGAAAATGTGTCGATTTGTTGCCCCATCAATGCTTTGCAACAACATTTTGACTTTTTCAAACAAACAAAATCCGTACTGCAGACTGGCGCTGATTTTGACACAGCCGTGCTATGCGTAGGGTAGTGAGAAGTCTATGAACGCTTTGGCATCTTCTTGGTCTATGTTTTAGCTTGTGTTTGAAGAAAATTTGTTATGATAATAGTCATTTAGAAACCACGACAGGGGGAAAATCAGTTTTTAACAATTTACTATGAATCACGTGATGAATTTACGACATCTGAAAAAAATGACACAATATCTATGCGTATGGATGCAGGTATATTAAAAATGTACTAAATATCCATTAAAAACATATTTTGTCGAAAATATTACGAAAAATTGGGGTTGCGTATCTTTTTTGTTCTAGTATATTTTCTGCCTCAATACGTGTCATATGCAAACCATGTCTTTATCCGTTTCCAATTTGTCGTTTGTAGGAGGCCTATTGAAGTTTGGAATTTGGTAAAGTAACGAAGGCTTACTGCAACAAAATTACACAAAACATCATGATCAAAAAGTTCTTTATTGAAACATAAATACATTTATATACATATTGCTGGGATATCAAAAAAGTTTTAAGGACATTTATTGTTATCATTCTAATCCGATAGTACGAGTAATGTTTTGATACAGATTGTCACGATAAATGACCTGGTAGAGCATCCCTAGCTGATACCCAGAGATGCTCTGCCAGGTAATTTATTGTAGAGACCTATAAGTAGGGTCACATTACACACTTTTACAAGAAGTTGTTGAAGGGACAAACCTCGCAGCAAATTTTAAACCTTTACAAAAAAAATGGCGAGGAATGACGTGATACATCACCCTCAATAATTATGCTAGTATATGACAAATTAAACAGAGAGATTTGATATAGAAAAGACGGAGAGACAGAAAACGAAAGGAATTTGTGGAGTGAAGTGGAGCGAAGCATCTTTAACAAATCAGCTGATTAAAAAATATTGACTACCTACCTAAATGTTGGTAGGTCGTCAATAACCCTTTTATCATCTGATTTTAAACAGATCTACTAGATCAACATCCAGATATTTTCTTGCATTTCGCTCATTCTCTACTTCAAACAGAATTCAAATTGGTCCCATACTATCGATATTATTGAAGAATATCGAAAAGTTAAAAAGTTATTCCCCGCCGTTGATATCACTCTTGTATATGAACACTACTCATTTGATCATTAAAGTTCAACTTCAACACGAGGGGTCGTCTTTACTGCGACCGGTATGTTGTAAATCTCTATCCTTTTCCTTTCAAAAGATGCACTTCCTCTCTTGTTCCAAAGACAACATAGTCTCAAAAACTGGAGTCTACATTCCTTTAAAGAAGCAACGTAGTAGTAATGTGCAGCAAGCGTATTTAAGCATAAGCAAATATAAAATACAGCTACTAATAGCTGGCTTGAAACCTGACCATCTTTCGAGTGGCCCATATGGCTTGCCATTGACACCATCATTACAAATGTCACGACGAAAACGACAACATGCGACAAGATTCGGAGCGCAGGTGCTTTTGTGTTGATTCTCATTGCTATATACTGGTGACGTAATCGATTTGTCTGGTCTTTTGAAACTTTGATCAAATATATGCTTACTACAATAACTGTGGTGACCGCAGCAAGAAATATGGAGGATATAATCACTCTCTGGACCCAATATATGGTGATAGACTGACAGTTCTGCACATTTTCTTTGCATTGAATAGAAACAGAAATCAAATTCACACTGAACATGACAAATACGACTGCATACACACACGCTAATACTCGGTGTAGATTTGATACGGTGACCAGTTTGTAATACGCAGTGGGTAATCTGATAGCCACGAGTCTCTCTAGGGATACTATAGTCATCACAAGGCAATATGCCATCGCAAAGGCCCCATAAACAAGCATTACATAGTTCACTACGTGGATTCTTTGTTCTTCCTCGTCAATTAATATGATTGATGCGCAACCAATCAAAAATGCAACATGAATACCCATGTCGCAAACCATCAGATTCTGTGTTATAAACTTCAGTTGGCTTGGTAAACGAATGCATTTCTGTAACAGCACGATAGATAGAACGTCACTTAAACAAATAATAGCACTGATAAAAGGAACTAAATTTCCCAGTCGATAGCTTCTTAAAACATTGCCATCTAGCGTCATTGTGGCGTGTCTATGACAAGATGCCTTCTGGTGCTTATTTCTCGTCTTTGTCTTGAAAACAGATTCATTGATGAACTCAAAAAATTGGTACCGTTCAAGTAAAGTTTTATCCCTGAATCTGGATACGTTTTTAACCTTATGTCAGCGACGTCATGGTTTAAGTTCGTAATTATAAAGTTATAGTGACATTTGATCGAGTCAAATTTTAAAAGTATGAAAGAATCACTCTCTCTTTTACACACAAAAGATCGACGAACACATGTAAGTTCTTATTTCAGGTATATGTAACAATACTTGAGAAGTAAAACAAGCATTTGAACATTGTTTTTTTTTTTTCAATATCCGAAATAGTATGTACAAACTGATAACTAGCAACACCTCAAACGTATGATATTATTATTCAATTACTAATTGTTTGTTCGAATTTTAATCAACGAATATTTCACATGCACTGATTGTGAAAAGACCACGGTTCCATTTTATAGACTGACTGGACTGGAAATATTGATCACGTGGTTAAGCCTCTCCCAGAAAAAGGTGTGTTCTGACGCACCAAAGTGTAAAATCATGGGGCAAAGCAACCTTCCTTGGTAGTGTCTTTCCTAAAAAAGACATAACATTTTGACGATTATTTTCGGCAACACCTTTGAATTTGGACAGGTCCAAATTCTGTTGTTTGAGAATGGGTTAATATACAACATTTGAGCAGATATCTTCAAAATGGCCATCATCGCATTGAGGCAACCGTGCTTCCAGATTAGCATGTTGTGACATTTTGTGTTTACTATGTGTTTAGTTAGATGTTGAAATGGAGCATGGTTCACGATAAATGACCTGGCAGAGCACCTCTAGCTATTAGCTAGATACCTAGATTTAGAGTTTAAAATTTAGCGTACAGTAGCTTTTCAACAAAAAAGCTCGTGATTGAAGCCTAAAACGAGCTGCAACCACAATATTTATTTGGAAAGCATGGGGAACTTGTTCCTGTAAAGCGGTCCAAAGGTAATCTGATGTTTATAAACAAACTTTTATTTTATAAAAACATGTTATTCTAGAGACGCACGTGCAAATCACCTGGTCAATAAAACTCTGGTTATCATCGATATGATTTCTTTTTGAACAGTATAACCTATAATCAGTAAAAGGGTATGGTCTTTAATATTTGGTGGGAATCAGACAATCGTGGTACCACTCATCCTTGGAAACCCAGCGGTCATAGCTACGCTACATAACCCCTGGGGCACTTGGCCAGTTAAACTTTGAATTAGCCGCCGAAAATCGATACGAAACGCATGAGCACATGACACAATCAAATAACAGCTATCATAAGTCAATGCGTTGTCAATTACAACCAAGATGACTGCGCTCATGATAAGTTGTAATTTGTGTGACAACTATATAAGAATTACAAATCGCTGATATCTTATACGGCTTTAAAATACAAAGATGGGGAAAGTTTCTTTTTGAAGTCTTTTAAACTCGAAACACCAAATTTTTCGCACGCTAGACACAAATCGAAATTTTCATCAGTTTTTGTTTTTTAGCTCACCTGAGCACGAAGTGCTCAAGGTGAGCTATTGTGATCGCTTTTTGTCCGTCGTCCGTCTGTCCGTCTGTATGTCCGTCCGTCCGTACGTCCGTCCGTCCGTCCGTCCGTCCGTCTGTCAACAATTTGGTGTTTACACTCTAGCATCTACAAATATAAGCCAATCTTAAGCAAACTTGGTTAAAACATGTATGACCATGAGCTCTCGGATGAGTTCGAATTTGGGTCAGATCGGATCGGAAAGTCCGGAGTTATTTGCCCTTGAATGTAAAAAATAGCTACTTTTGACATTGTTTACACTCTAGCACCTACAAATATTGACCAATCAATACAAAAGTTGGACACAATGTTGGTGACCATAAGATCTCGGATGAGTTCAATTTTGGGTCAGATTGGACCAGAAAGTCAGGAGTTATCTGCCCTCAAATTTGACAAAATTGTTGTTTTTTACCGTTTTCGACTTTGTTTACACTATAGCATCTACAATTATTGACCAATCGAGACAAAACTTTAAGACAATATTAGTGACTGTAAGATCTTGGATGAGTCCGATTTTGGTTGAGATCGGACTAGAAAGTCAGGAGTTATCTGCCCTTGAATGTAAAAAATAGCTACTTTTGACATTGTTTACACTCTAGCATCTACAAATATTGACCAATCAATACAAAAGTTGGACACAATGTTGGTGACCATAATATCTCAGATGAGCTTGATTTTTGGCTTGATCGGACCAGAAAGTCCTGAGTTATCTGCCCTTGAATTTGACAAAATTGTTGTTTTGGACCGTTTTCGACTTTGTTTACACTATAGTATCTACAATTATCGACCAATCAAGACAAAACTTTAACACAATATTAGTGACCATAAGATCTTGGATGAGTTTGATTATGGGTCAGATCGGACCAGAAAGTCAGGAGTTATCTGCCCTTGAAAGAAAAAAAGCTACTTTTGACATTGTTTACACTCTAGCATAGATCTACAAATATTGACCAATATGTGCAAAAGATGGACGCAATGTTGGTGACATTATGTAAGGTTTCGGATTAGTTTTTGTTTTGGTTTGATCGGACCAGAATGTCCTGACTTATCTGCCCTTGAATTTGACAAAATTGCTGTTTACGACTTTGTTTTTACTCTAACAACCACAAAATTAATGGTGACCAATCAAGACAAAACTTTGATCTTGGATATAATGGTTATAATCAACATAAGATCATGGATGAATTTGAACTTCAGCACAATTAGACGAGCAGTTTCTGAGTTATCTGCCCTTGAAATGGACAAAATTCTCGTTTTTGACTTTGTTTTCACTCTTTACAACCAGATACATGTATATTGACCTATAAAGAGGAAACAGGGACATAATGTTAATGACCATAAGTTTGTTCAGTCTTAATGTCACAAATATTAATTGATTCAAACATAACTGTGGCTCATATCATCTTGGTTCAGGTGAGCGATATAGGACCATCATGGTCCTCTTGTCTAATTTTCGTTCAAATATCTTTTATAATATTTTAGATTGAGATATATGATAAATTGCATATTGTTAGCCCAAAAAAAGTTTTCAATTCTACAGTACATTTTCACATGGATCACTTTAAAACTTTACTACTTGAGGAAGGGTTATTTAATCTCATGTCGTTTGATTACTTTTAACACCAAGGATGGGTTTATAGTTATATAAGTAATTATGTCTGGTTATTTTTTGTTATTTTTGATCAGCCCATATCAACCCTCATCCTATCAACTGGGATCAATCTGACTTCATGTGTCATCTTGTGTATGTCGCATTTATGCCACATACACACTGGTGTCCAAATGTTAGGACTTTGTTGGTCTCCTGTAGAATTCTTCAGGTCACTTTTAACTTTCAAATGATATAATAGAAATAGATTGAAAGCATCTTTTATTTTTTTATTTTTTATTTTTTATTTTGCTGGAACTCATTTTAACCTCACTAAATATTCATTATAACAACAGTCTATTTGCAACGAATCATGAACCGTAGTTGAACAAGCAAGTAACACAGCGCTGTTTGGTGGTGTTTGTTGACATTGAATACAACTTATATAAAGGTTTCAAAGTAATTCTCCCCCTTACCTCGTAAATTTTCGTTTGTCTTTTAACGCGAAAATCGTTATTCGAACTAAAAACAATATCAATTTAACAAATTTTCTTAAATTAACAGAACTTTCATTTTCTTTAGTATAGTTAAGTCGACGTTATAGCAAACAACAAAAGCTAGAAATCAAAGCAACAGATAAGATGTAATGAATGTATTTCAAAATATTCTTTTAAATCCGAATATTATGATGTGACGATTGTTATGAGTATCCACAACTTCGGGGTTCATTATAAATAAATGAAATTTTGCATTTAAAAAAGCAATCACCCCTCTTATCTAAAGCTCTGATAAAGCAACTGGTTGGGCAACTGTAGACCTACTCATCTTGTTTGTTGTTTTTGTTGTTTTTCTTTTTTAATTATTTACTAGGTGCGTGCTTTATCATTCGCCATTCCAAATTTAACATTTCATAACTATAAGTTTAATTAATTAAGGTGCGTATGTTGATAAGTAGATTTCTCATCCCTATTTCACAAATAGAAGTTTCATAACGATGGATGGGCAGACTTTAAGATTAAAACAGCAGTGCTCAGCAAGTGCTACAACGTGACTGAATGTGAAAATTGCGTTGTGACACAACGAAAAAGGCTCCGTCAACAACAACAATGTCCACTCCTTAAACCTTTCCCAATCGACAAA
Source organism: Fragum sueziense (assembly GCA_963680895.1). NCBI lineage: Eukaryota > Metazoa > Mollusca > Bivalvia > Cardiida > Cardiidae > Fragum > Fragum sueziense. Next base: position 21,416,892 of record OY804608.1, on the reverse strand, counting down.
ATTTTAGGGTGATCCATTTCAAAAACTGTCACAAATGACAAAATGGATGTTATGAAGAAAGGATTTGTGTAAAATATGGCACATAAAATATTGAGACAAAAGGAGAAACTGCTGGTTATCAGCAGTTTCTTCTTTTGTCTCAATGTTTTCCAAAGTCTTTTCTATTAGGGACCAGGTCTTGTTTGGGAAAGGGTTAAAGTGACATTTCACAAATTTATATTTTTCGTAAGTTTTACCTTTCTTTATACCTGAAGGAGCATAATTCTGAACATTTCAAGCCAAAGTATTGCGCCGTTTACGAGGAATATATTTTGGTGTTGAAATTTAAATAAATGATGTGGACAACAGTTCAGATTTACATGTATATGGCATTTGTCCTTTCTGTCGCAACTTTAAAGGCGTGTTTTAGCTTATCAGCTTCAACTTAAAAAAAAAACTGATAGCATATATACGTATTGGCATAGCCAGTCTTGGCATCAAGGTATACTTACAAGAAATGAAATGGAAATCTTATGCCCCTTTCACCATTTCCCAAACAAGACAAGGCCCCGGTTTCTCGAAAAAACTTAAGTACGTCCCCAGACTCAAATCTGAGCACCGTACTCAAATCACACGAAATCCACGTGAACTTCAACCGAATACCCTTCAACGCTGGAGAGTTTTCCTTTGAAGTTGAGCATGTGCTCATGAGTATGTACTTAAGTTTTTTCGAGAATCCAGGGCCAGGTATTCACGTCACCAAAAATTAAAGTTGAGAAGTGATTGAGACAAAAGAAGAAATTCTGATAATCAGCGTTTTCTCCTTTTGTCTCAATAGTTTCTATGTTTTATTTTACAATAATCCAATCTTTAACGACGTCAATTATCAGAATTATTATTATCCCCGTTTCAATTTTTTAAAGTATGTCTTGATGCCAAGATTGGTTATTCTAATGGGTATAAATGCTATCAGTTTTTAATTGGACGTCCGAAAGGACGTACAATTCTTATAACCACTTTTGGACAGGCGAAATGGGTTTTCATTACCAAAAAACCCTTTCTCAGACTCAATTGCCAGTTGACCAAAATTCAAAATAGATTTTGCGACCATACAGGAAAACTGTCGTATCTTTTCCTACTTTCTATGTGTTCTCTAACAAATACTATAAGATTCATTGGCCGATTCAATTCATGCCACGTCTTAACCAACTTTACGATCTTTTTTCGATTTAATCATTTTCTTGTAGTTTTTTGACTTTCGTAATATTTATTGTGTAAAGGGTAAGATGTTTAGAAAGCGATACATGCATACACTATGGTTATAATGTAAACAGACACCCTATATCATCAGCAGCAGCGATAGCTCAAACGGGAAAGGATTAACCTCGCAACCTTTTTTCAGTTTGAAATTTGGAACGCCGTTGGTTCAAAACCAGTTCGGATTATTTCTTCTGTAAAACGTTTGTTTTTCTTGATGTGTTTACTGAAAACACACATTTTAGAATGATTACCCAATTTAATGCACGTATTGTGTATGATAGGTTCCTTTTCTTTGATCATTGTTGTTTAAGTCTTTGACGGGGTTTCCACGAGACGTACTTTGGAATCAGGGTTTTGAAATTGATTATCGGGGAGTGAGTTCATTTCGCAACTCGGGTTCGACTCGATGACAAATCGGGGTTCCATCTGAACAGCCTCAGATGAGACACTAGTGAAATCCACCTATTCAGAAAAATAGTTGCTTTTACGAGTTTTTTTTCTCCAGCATCTGTATCACTGATATTCGACAGTATCATGACCTATTTACATACTGATCGATGGTCATGACAACAATGATTATTACTAGTATAAGACTAAGTCACAGCGATCTGAATTTATTTCGTTTAAGCGACCCGTTTACGTGTATTGAGCTAAGAAGATGAAGCAATGGGTCTGCAACAGATGGTACCTGGATGATCGTATGAATATGTTTACAGATAGGGACATTGCTATTCTCAAATTTTCGTTGATAATGATATGAACATTTAAATTGCTTTTGAATTCCCTTTTTCCTCCGAGCTTACGTTTGTTTATTGAAGGAAAAGGGGAGGGCAGGCAATTCCTAAAATAAGAATGTATCTGACCTCCCCTCTACCCTTTGGTCTTCCCTCTATCTAGTTATAGCGACGATTTTGAGTCAAAAGAGAAGGGGAAGACGAACAATTCTTGTATCACAAGAATAATCCGACCCCCCCCCCCCTTTTCCTTTCAGTCTTCTCTCCGTTTCGTTAATAACCGGTCGTCAATTTCCTCATCCAACACCCAATCCGGTTCCGGATTATCTCGATCTGGCGTCGTTCATTTGTGGAGTAACAGTAAAGAATCAAGGAGTCTAGCTTCGTTGAAAATGTCTATTTGTCCAATGACAAATGACGTTTTTATTACCAAAATTTCATGAATATCAGTGGACAAATGACGTTTTTATTTTCAAAAATTCCATGAGTTAATATCTCCACAAAGGTGGGTACACATAAACCGCCAAAAGCAATATCATTGCGTACCCACCCGACGCCAAGACGGTGATAGCCGGAAATTTGTTACAAACATGAATAATGGATGATGCACATCAGGGGATAGTTCAGAAATGATAGCTGAAAGCAGCCTTATGCTGAAAAAACAATCACCAAGTCCGTGGTACTATCTTTCCCAAAATGCATCATGATTATTTTCTGTGTAATGTACAAGCTCCAAGACAAAACTACAAGGATAAACTTGAAATAGTAGAAAATGCTATGAAATATTTGTAAATGAAAAAGTGTGAGCAGCCTTATGCTGAACTCCCACATCTACACATGGTCAAAAATGATCATCAAAACAAGAAATGTATGTAAAGTACAAAAATACATCAATAAAAGGGGAAAAATGACATGCACACAAAAATAAATGTTAAATTTTCAGAGCAGCCTTATGCTGGACTCTTAATGTACTTAAGGCACAGTATAAAATATCCTTAGATTAATTTCATTTGAGGTAATCGAATGTAATTTTGTAAGGCGTTTGATTTCCAGCGGCCCATTTTTTGGACAGAGTCATCAGAGAAACCTTGAATGATTGCATGGGTCGCTGCACCAATTCGAAAGGAGTGAGACTTGTATTTGGACGTGTCAAAACCAAGAAATGAAATAACATTTCGTAAATGAGTATTGAAAAATGTGTAAGATACCGATTTGTGTCCAGGATATTGAAATAGAGGCCCCGAAGTATGACACATGATTGACTGGTATTCCTGAAAAGCACGGACTGGACAGACGGAAATATCTTCATTATTAATAGGAAGAAAAAGAGTTACTGGTTGTACACTGTGTTTATATTGTCGTAACTTTAATTCGAGTCCAATGGGTTTTGTTTTGTCAAAAATAATTTGAACATCCTCCCTTTGTATGGCATTTGAACCCGACACAGATTTGCAGCACAATTCGCCAATCCGCAGAAATCCGTGAAAGGCCAAAATGCACATAGTGGAAAAGACAATCCTGTGTATATAATTGGAGATGGTATGAGGCAGGGAGAGAATGATTTTCTTTAATATATTCAATGTGATTGGCAGCCGTGTATCCGATTGTTCTGATGGTCTACTAAGGTTATTCACTCCTTTCATGAATTGGCGAACCAGAAAAGACTGGCTGAAATCTGAGAATCCAAACAACTTGTTTATGTAAGCTAATGCAGATACATGTGATGCAATAGTGTTACTACGATATTTGTCATGATACAAAGATGCTAAAAAATTCACCAATACAGTCTGTGTAACAGGTAAATTAACTGGCAAATTGCTAGTTTTACAAAATGTTACAAAGCATTTCCAATAATGAAAATATAATTGTTTAGTCCGACAAGACAATGCGTGGGACAAGACAAATTGAGCTGCTGGAGTTACAATGTCAGAAGATGTTCTGGGATGCTCGTTCGAGTTTGAGACAGGTAAGGAGCTTCCGCAAAGGCTTTCTGAAATTCAAAACGAGATAAATGGTCAGCTACTGAATTGCATTTGCCACTAACATGTTGCGCACGGAAAAGGATGTTGAATTTCATAGTGAGTAAGACGAGACGACGCACAAGCGACATCATAACAGGATCCTTTGAAGTTTGGTTATTTAAAACGCAAACAGTCGCTTGGTTATCTGAGAAAAAAGTGATTTTATGGTTAGCCATTTTGTTGCCCCAAATGTCGACAGCTAATACAATGGGGAAAAGCTCTAGAATGTTGATATGGTGCGCTGCAAGATGGTCAGGCCATCGTTCCGCAAACCACTCGGAGCCATGCACCGCCGCAAAACCGACACTAGACGCAGAGTCAGTAAACAGGTTTAATGTGTGTGAGGAAACCCAGTTGTCGTGTAAAAACATACACCTACCATTAAATGAATGCATGAAAGACGACCACATGGCAAGGTCTGCACGTGCTGCCTTATTAAGACGTTTGTAGAAATTTTGTGATGTGCAGCCTATGGTTAGGTCATACAGACGACGCAAGAAGGTTCTTCCAGGAACAATGCATAAAGTCGCGAAATTTAGAAGGCCAAGCAATGATTGGAGTTCTTTAAGAGTTACCTTCTTTTTGCGTTTAAACTGGTCAAGTAAAACGCATATTCGTAAAACTTTATCTTCAGGTAAGCGCGTGAGCATAGCATTGCTGTCAACTTCTATCCCATAAATTGTAATACAAGTAGTGGGCGTAACTGTTTTTTCTTCTTTGATGGGTATATTAATGGCCTTGCAAAGTGCGAGAAATTTATTCAGATGCTGTAAGCATTGATTTGAATTTGGAGCCCCTACAAAAAAGAAGTCATCCAAAATGTGACTCATGACTGCGCCATTTTGCGTTTCCATAATCCATTGTAAAGAATCACTAAAACGGTTAAACAATTGACAAGATATGCTGAGACCCATCACAAGACATGCATCCATATAATATTCTAAAATGTCGTCCACTGCCCAAGCGAAACCTAGCAAGTGCCGATCTTGAGGGTGTATTGGTATGATACGAAAGGCATTTTCGATATCAGTTTTTGCCATCAGGCAATGGCGTCCAAAACTTTTGACTTTTTGAATCACTGTGTCAATGTTATCGTATGTAACTTCAGTAAATTGACTAGTAATTCCATCATTGATGGAGGAGCCCTTTGGGTAAGACAAATCTTGTATAAGACGGTATTTGCCAGGTTCCTTCTTGGGCACTAGAGCAAGTGGCGAACATATCAAATTACACGGTTTTTCTTTAAAAGGTCCCAAAATTCTACCAGCAGCCAATTCTTCCTGTAATTTCTTATTGACCTCTTCTTTGTGTTTAAGGGCGGATGGGTGATTTCGAGTACCATTACATAAAGGCAAGGTACCAGTATAAGGCACCCGAAACCCATCCCTGAAGCCGCAGACAAGGAAATCACGTTCAATTTTGTCATAACCCTTCATAAATTGGTAGAGAACCTCATTTTTGACGGGTGTTGTTATTTGGTAGAAAGGGCTGATTGGTAGATTTAGCACTAGATTGTTGGGACAGGTGTGTCGGCACGACGGCATTATTAAGACTGGACTGAGACGAAGTTTGTCGTGAAAAGCAGCGAAATGCTGGGTGCTTTTTCCGGCAAATACTGCAAACATGTTCATATTGGCAAACCGTTTTTGTGCAGCCCTGTACTTTGTTGTATCGGAAGCAACATTTTTTGGGCAAGGGGCTGTTCGATGCCGTGGCCAATCCCATGGACGATGCACGAACCCAAAAGTCGTGGTTCGTGGCCCCCCATGGCATAGGCTGCACTTGTCGTTGACGACGGAAATTTATATCATAGTAATTAAATGCCGCCGTGCCGTAACTCCTGTTTAAGTCACGAACTTTTGACATGTACGTCAAAAGACCCGCCATTTCCGTGGGTCTTTTGAGTACATAGACATCCATAAATATGGTAAATGCGGACAGCCATTTGTCCATCGAAAGATGCTTTGTTGATTCTTTTGGTCCCATGGAGATGTTGGACCCGTCCGCAGTCACTTTAATTGTCACTTCGTCTGTTTGGTTTGTTTTGTCCAACAGTGAATTGAACTCGACAAATTCATCCGCCCAGATGGCCTGACGGATTTTGTCTGACACGAGAGCTCCCGGCGACAACGATACTTGGTAAGGTACATAATTACCTGGGGCAGTTAACGCGTTTTGAACTTGGAGTTCCACATTGGAAGTTGTGCTGACAGTCAATTGCTCCAAATTATGTTGTGGATGAGATGCTGGATCATCATTTTGATTGGTTAATGCAGGTGTGGTTATAGGGATCACACCCCTTGTTTCTAAAGCCTCAATGACCGAGGCCACAATTGATGCTGTTTCTGTAGCTGTTTGCGGTGGAGCAGAGTTTTGTTGAGTGTCCGTTTGATTCTGACTTGTTCTTTTTGGAGGAGCGAATTTATGTTTTGATTTCGCCCTACGCGTTGGCCGAACTGGAGGCATGATGAACTGAAATAAAAGAAAGGTCATTAAGGTCAAAGGTATCATATCAAACTTAAGTTGTGTGATCCAAGTATTTTAGACTGGAAGTGACGTATATGCATTCAAACATCGCCGATCAATGTATCGAGACAGCAAACAAATAAAGCAAAGAGTCATTTGATGATATGTGCATGGACTGGTACTACTGATAACAACAATTATGAAGGCAAAATATTAAAATATAACCAGTCCTACCAATTCCTGATTTGGTTGAACAATAAAAGAAATATTGTTAAAAGTGCAAATACATGCATCTAGTTCAAGTAAATAAACTAAAAGGCAAATACATGCCAAAATCCTGTGTATATAAATACAAGGAAAATAGTATGTTTAAATTTTTACAAAGCAAATACATGCTTTAAAGAAAAATGCTAAGTACAATCTCAGCATCATAATGAAATTATGAAAATGTAAATCCATTTATAAAGCCCCAAAAAGGAATAAGGCAAAATAAATTGTATGAACATAAGGTGGGTTATAAAGCAGTTTAATGTCAATGACAAATACATGTCATCATAACACTGCAAATACATGCTTTAAAATAAGAAAAATGCTAAGTACAATCTCAGCATCATAATTAAATTATGAAAATGTAAATCCTGTTATAAAGCCCCAAAAAGGAATAAGGCAAAATAAATAAGTATATTGTACTCCACTGCCATTTTCCCGACGGCACGTTCCCAATTTCTTCTTTTTATGCACATCTGTAGATGTAAGTATGCTGCGGTAGTACTTGTATGAGGAATCCATGGTTAGGTGCTCCAATTCATCTGGTATTTTGTTTCAGGAAAAGTATGTATTGAATTTGTTTTGTAACCACAACCAGGGAAAACTGTTACCGTGTTTTTTTTTTTTTTTTTTTTACTCTAAACAGGAATAAAAATCAAAGTGCTTGGAGCACTATATTTAGACGCCTCTCATTAATTGAGCGGAATTGTATGTAAATGATCGGCGTTTCATTACTTTTTTTCGTTGAATTTGTGTTAAGATCGATTCTAAATCACTGCGTTCGTTTTTTCGCCAACGATGGTGGAGATAGAAGTCGAACAAGAGTGCCATGGTCACAATATACGCCGCCACTTATAAAACTTGAGACAAAAAAAAATGACATTGACAAGGATTTATAAATATTCACACAAAAACCTGTAAAAAGTTGTGTTCACAAAAAGGTTTTTATAAATATCCAGTCAAAAACCTGGAAGGAATTGCGTTCACGAGACTGAAATATCATTAAGCCCTAGAGACTAAGATTGAAGGGGGCATAGCTCAGGCAAAAATCAATGAACCATAAAATCCTTACTTCATGCACATCTACCAATTAAGGTAATAACATCCACCAAGTTTCATAAGGATCCAGTCAGAATCTTAGAAGAAGTTGTGTTGACAAGGCTGCAATTTCAATCAGCCCCAGAGACTAAGATTTAAGGGGGCATAACTCTAGAAAAAATCAATGAACCATAAAATCCTTCCTTCATGCAAATCTACCAATTGAGGTGATTGACCAAGTGTCATTAATATCCAGCCATAAACGTAGGAGGACTTGCGTTGACAAGGCTGCAATTTCAATAAGCCCCAGAGACTAAGTTTTAAGGGGGCATAACTCTGGCAAAAATCAATGAACCATAAAATTCTTCCTTCATGCACATCTACCAATTGAGGTGATAACATTGACCAAGTTTCATTAAGATCTAGCCAGAAACCTAGGAGGAGTTGTGTTGACAAGGCTGCAATTTCAATAAGCCCCAGAGACTAAGTTTTTAAGGGGCATAACTCAGGCAAAAATCAACGAACCATAAAATCCTTCCTTCATGCACATCTACCAATTGAGGTGATAACATTGACCAAGTTTCATTAAGATCTAGCCAGAAACTTAGGAGGAGTTGTGTTGACAAGGCTGCAATTTCAATAAGCCCCAGAGACTAAGTTTTTAAGGGGCATAACTCAGGCAAAAATCAACGAACCATAAAATCCTTCCTTCATGCACATCTACCAATTGATGTGATAACATTGACCAAGTTTCAAGAAGATCCAGCCAGAAACTTAGGAGGAGTTGCGTTGACAAGAAAAGTTGACGGACGTACGGACGGACGTACGGACGGATGGACGGACGGACGGATGGACGGACGGATGGATGGACGGACGGACAGACGGAGAAGATGACGCCAATATACGTCCGCCTCCGGCGGCGTATAAAAAAAGATGATTAAAAAGAACAATGTCTGAGTAGAATTCGAACCCAGGGCCTTCCGGATATAACATGTGTAAAGAGTACAAGGTGAGTGCTCTGCTAAGTGAGCTATCGCGGCTTTCATTTATGTAGCGCGTTGGCTTACATTTTGAATAAATTGCTTTGTAGCGTACTTTTTAAAATCAATGAAAAGTATAACTGACGACAATACTCATAGTAAACCGAAACAAGAAGACAAAAGTGCTAATCGCATGGCCTTAATTGAATTTGGTAATCAAATTAATAGTGATTATTCATAGCGACAAATTAGTTGTCTTGAAACGGCAATCAAATCAATTTGAAGCATGAGAAGGGTTTTCTCGTATTAAAGCCGATTTCGTATGTCCGAAACCGATCTTTTAGAATTAAACACAGAAGAATGAATAAAATATCTTTCGTTCATGTACAATCCCGCTCAATCAATCAGAGACGTCCAATTACAGTGCTCTCAGCACTTTGATTTGAAGTTGTTGATGATAAGCGATGAACACGCCTTTAAAGTTGAGAGAGAAACAAATTCTATGTACATCTGAACTGTTGTGGACAACAATTTGTTTAATTTTAACAGAAAAATTCATACTTTTCGTAAACGGTGGAATATTTTGGCTTTAAATTTTCAGATTTTTTTAATAAGAAAATACGCTCTTTTAGATAAAAATAAAAGTGAAATTTATGAGAAAAAATTCTGAAATGTCACTTTAAAAAATGAGATCCGGATAAAGGTATAATTGTTTTCCGAATGCCTTGTTGTAAATTAGCTAATCGTTACACTGTTATTATGTGGTGATGTCTTTTTAAGTTACCTTCGATAAATAGAAATACGAGATACGTATCATCTTTATTATTTCAATGCGACACCCTTAGAAGTTGTGGTTTGGGAAAGGATTAAGCTCTTTTTTCATTTGGTTTCTATCGCAAAATGTCTTTCCTTGAGAGAAAACATAAAAAAGTCTTGTTCATGACTAGATATGACAATCATTTTTGGAAGCAAATTTTCCAAATTTGCTTCTCTTAGCAGCCATGCGTCTCTGCACTTTACCATTCTCTGCATACCACACAACATCTTCCGGTCTTCCTCACTATAAATAGTTCTATCAAAAGCAAAGATTAATGAGGTAACATTCATTCGAATATTCAATATGTAAGTCTGAAGTTATGTGTAGATATTGAATTGTGTGACTGAAAATGAAACATTCAATTAATCATGTCTCTGAGAGATGAAAAGATCCACATAGTAATTTGCTTTATTATGGTTCAAAGATCAGTCCAATAGCCTTCCTTGTAAATGGGTCAGTCAAGTTTACTGAACTATGAAATATATTCAAAGCTTACACAAACGATTAATATGCATGAAGTTGTGCTAAAAATAGATACCACTCCAGCATGGAATCAAAGTATGCAAGGTATTCTTGATAATCAAAGTACTTAATCAAAATACTCTACGAATCAAAGTATTCAAGGTATTAAAATGGATAATCAAAGTACCTAATCAAACTACTCTATTTCTGGCCCCGGTTTCTCGAAAAAAACGTAAGTATGTTCTCAAATCTGAGCACAGTGCTCAAATTGCATGAAATCCACGTGAACTTCAATGGAATACCCTTCAACGTTGGAGAGTATCCCTTTGATGTTGAGCATGTTCTCATGAGAATATACTTAAGTTTTTTTCGAGAAACTGGGGCCTGGACAGGCCTACATTTTTTAAAAATTTGCTTCCAAACAGTACTGTCAGTACTTTGATTTAAAAATACGACTAAAATTCTAAAAAGATGTGTTTAAAATGAGCACAAGTTTCAAAATGCCTCTAAAAATCAACGAATAAATCTAATCGGGACGTTGGGAGTAAACAAGAAAATACCGATAATCAACATTTTGTTTCTTTTCAGTCATTACTTGCATATTTTACATTTTGAGCAACAATAGTTTTGTCATCTGCAGTAGCTTATTTTTCAAATAATAAAAATGTTTTAGAATAAGTGACAGTGCACTGTTTCGATTTGAATGCTGTGGTAGATAACAAAAAAGACATTGGCAGGATTTTATTTTGTAAAAAAGTGCATATGATATTGAAGCAAAAGGGGAAAATGTTGGTCATCAAAACTATTTGGCTATCAAAAACAGGTCTTGTTTGGGAAAGGGCATAATATTTGCATTTAGGCCTAATCATCTTATAGCTTTGTCATCTACATCTTTAAATAGGCAATTTAAACCTTTCCCAAGTTATGAAACTATCAGTTGACTGTGACAACAAAACAAATACAGTAAACTAAACAATTAAGCTTAATACAGACAGTAATATTTCAGGAAATGGAGAAAATATGTTGTTTATTCGTATACAATCGCTTGTAGGAAGCCGTTGTATTTTCCTCGTTTTCAAAATTTTCTCTACTACCATCTACAAAAACAAATATTGTTTGAGAAAAGGTAAATAGCCTACTATTGTAATTTCGCAATTTTATATGCATTAACTATAAAGCTCGTCTTTTCTTCGTTGTTATTTAATAACAACTGAAATGTTATACCACCCAACTTCCTGGTTCGGAGGACGCATGTACTTGTACTTCTGCGGCTAGCAGTATTTCCCCTGGTATAACGTGGGCATGACTAAATTAATCCTTTCCCAAACAATGCCGGCTTTTGACGTCCCTAGTAGAAATGGTTTGGGAAAACATTGAAACAAAAGAAGAAACTGCTGATAACCAGCAGTTTCTCCTTTTGCCTCAATATTTTCTTCACTGTATTACTCACAACATTCACCTTTAGTAACATTTCTTTTGTCGTCTGCGCCAGCTTTCAAATTGGGCTCCCCTAAAATTTTGTCGTTTGGGAAAGGTGGGCAATTTAGGTTCTGGTAAAGTTAATGCAATCGGTCCTTTTATTGTTTCTGTACAGGCTTGTGGGAACATCAGAAACACAAAATTTAGATATGAGCGAGGGACACTCATTGCATTTTGAGATAATCGATGAATCCAAATTATCTTGTGCCTCAGAACAGCGCAGTTGGGACTCATGCTGCCTTTTAGGGCTTTCCCAAACAAGGCCCGGTTTGACGTCCCTAATAGAATAGGTTAAGGAATATATTGAGACAAAAGGAAAAAAATGCTAATAATTATTTATTACAATATATAGGCTATACATTCTGCAAGCCATAACTAATAGCAATGAAGTTTGCGCTAAAAAAAGACTGGGTTTGCCGTTATATGTTGATGAAACGTCGTTGTCGTTATAAAATCTCGTAACTACGGCTTCAACCAAGCCGTAGTTACGATATTTTATAACAACACATCCGAAATACTTTTGTTTGTCCGAAATTACGTCACTGTTTACTCAAGATAAAATCGCTCCTTTTTCTCTTGTAGATTCTACGAGTTCACACGACAACGCGATACCAGCGAGTTTTGGTACAAAGTTATGTGGGACGAGTTCAGAAAACGTACAGTATGTCGTTAAACTACCCGAGAGAGTTTTGTGTCGTGGAACGTGATGGAAGTCGTAAGTTTGAACCCTTTCCCAAACGGCAATATTCTAGGGTAATCCTAATCAAAAGCGTCTGTGGACGATTAAAATAATTATGTTGATAAATTCATATTATAGGTCTAATTTGTGTATAATATAGCAAAGAAAATATTGAGAAAAAGGAGAAACTGCTGGCTATCAGCAGTTTCTTCTTTTGTCTCAATGTTTTCCCAAGTCTGTTCCTTTAGAGAAGTCAAAACCAAGTTTTGTTTGGGAAAGGGTTAAACTATCTGAAAAGCAACAGAAATATTCACTGATCCACTTTGAAAACCCTTGCAGATGAAACAATAGATACAAATGTAGCTCTGAAGGAAATGTGCCAGAAATAACACGTGACTGTGTATGCATATGTATAGGCCAAGACCGTTAAAAAAAGAAAGGCGCTGGTTACGAGCATTCGTAGCATTTGAGAGGGTCAGTCACAATACCAGTCTGTTTTTTTTCTTCTATATAATGGCCCATTATCAACATTTTCATTTTTTCTTTTTTCTTCCATAGGCGTTAGTCTAGAGACGTCAACTCTAGATTTTGTTTATAAAAAGATTAAAAAAGGTAAATCGGACTATTTTAACTGCTCATCTGATTTTGTCTTAGACTGCTAGATAATCTTTGTGAATTTCTGAAAAGTGCACAAGAAAACTTAGTTCGTTTCTAAGTTACGGTGACGCTTTCAGCAACTCGTCGGTGTTATTGCAAAACCTCCCAATTTTGCGAAAACACCAACGAATTAGTTTTTACCGGTAATCTTCTACAAGGGTAGCCTCCCTTTTAAAATCGTTGATTTCCAAAATTGGTGAATTCCTCATAATAAGCGTTATATTTCTATGCTAAAACAAACATAAATGATCATTCTACTTATAAATTCTGCTCTCTTTTGATTCTCTTTGCCGGCGTTAAGAAATTGCATCTTTTCAAAACAATATTCATAAGATAGCATAATCGTTCAAAATGTGATAAGACGGAAACGAATTCATGATATAAAATGCGAACTCCAGCATTGTATGCCCATGTAACAAACTCAAATGAGTCTTACTCTCTCTCTATAAGTGACCTTTTAGGTATGTCTTGAAAAGTTGTCTAAATAACGACACAATTGAGTGTCTTAGTTTTGGAGTAATAGAGGTGGGAACCAATGTCCCGATCAAACCTTCACTATTGACTCATTTCAGTGGGCTGCGAACAAGACCTACACGCAATCCTCAGAGAGAATACTTTACCCGTGAAGATTCGCCTGGCAAGTCATCAAACAATCGTGATTAACGGTGTAAAGGTACCAGCTAGTAAAGTACCAGACATGGAACTCGTTCAGACGTTTGAAGAGATCTGTTTTCTTGGGAATGACATTGATAAAACAGGTATATTTGAAGCAACACTTATCCGATATCATTTTATGACAATATGAAGAAAAAGGAGATATTCGTTCATAATATTATAACCGCGTTTCTCGCTTGCCCCATCCCTGAATGTCACGAAAGTAAAGCCCGTCGCGTTTGGTGGCCGACATTACCTGTCATGGGCGGGTGGAAAAGGTGACTATCAAGGGCGGATTCAGGATTTTTTCCAGGGGGGGTCCAAGCAAAGATTTGTTCCAGGGGGGGGGGGGGGGGTCCAAGCTCAAATTATGGCTTAAAATGTAATAAATATGTAAACTAACACTAAATTTATATAGTCAAAATTTAATTTTCGGCTAATGCCAGGTGGGTCCGTACCCAACCCCCCACAGCCCCTCTTGATCCGCCCATGACTATGAATCTATAATTATGTAATATGTTATTTAAAATCAGTTGTTTGGTAACTTAAGTGAGCGAAAAATATTAACTCTTTTAGTTTTTTTCTGCAGCTCAATACAAGCTGTATTGACTTGGTTCTGTAAGAAAGGTGACGAATTTGTGTACTTTTTTTCAGGGGTAATGTCGCCTTATGTGACCAAAATTCCACTTTGTTACGACAAGATGACCTTCCAGATTGTAACAGGGGCTGTGGGTATGTCCACAAGAGACTGGAGCAGATACTTGACAAATCTCAACAAAGAAAGCAAAGCTATTCATTACGAGAAAGAACAGGGCGTCGAAGGTATATTTTATTTACTTATTTTGTTTGTTTGTTTGTTTTACACCATAAATTTAACAAAACTTCATAACGATTTCACTTTTTGGATTTGGGCTTCGGTTCTCATACGTTGTTGTCATAGGATATTTTAATAAAAAACCGAATACTGTCCCATTTAATACTTATTTACCGTTGAAATAATTAAAGAAAAAAAAACTATTTAAAAGGCATATATCCTGTAAACATTCTAAGAACATGTATATTTCCTATAGATAGAATCTTTCCTCAAAGATTTAGTTCCTCTTAAATTAAAACTTATCAACAATTTCAAGATTTTCATTGATTTAAGTAAATCTCCACTCATCTTTGTATGTAATTTGGAAGATTAAATATCAAATCGTCCGTCTGTGAAGACCACGATTTCACATTAACATCATCTTTCTAAATTCAGATTTCGCACAATACGATGCAGCCCAGGTACAAATGAACACAGACATTTCTAATTTAGAGCCCGTTCTATACACGAACCTTTCCTTGCCAAACAGAAATATTTCATACAAATTTCACCAAACCCTATGTTGTGGGTACTCATTAGAATCGTCTCATCGAGACGATTCAAATGAGTACCCACAACATATGGTTTGGATTTGAAATAAAATAGTTAGAAAAACTTCACTCCCCTCTTATCTAGAGCTCTGCAAGTTATCTACTACATCTATATAATTTCAGATTTCGCACAATACGATGCAGCCCAGGTTCAAATGAACACAGACATTTCTAACTTAGAGCCAGTTCTGTACACGAATCTTTCCTTCCTACTGGGTACACAGAGAGCTCCATCACAAATGTATAAACAACCTGTAGACGATGAAGAAGATTACGACGCAGTCGGACCGGTCCGTGAAACACAGAGAACTGGTAAAGGAACGGAACAGAAAGTCACAAAGGGTAAACCCGCTGGGTTTTTCCAAGAACTCTCTGGTGTTATGAAGAATGTCGGGAAAAATATAACTGGGATTTTACCTTCTCAAACAAAGAAAAGTACCTCTGGTACTACATACGAAAAGCCATATGGACCAATTACAAAGGAAAAGCCAAAAGTAGCACCAAAACCGAAAATAAAAGGTAAACGAAGGACACAAGAAAGCAAGGATAACGCCGAAGAAGATGTCTATGAAATTTACGCTGACGATAACAACTCTACCAATAATGTTAAGTTAAGCAAACAAGAAGAGCCGAAAGTCTACTATGACCCGGTGTTGGACTATGACACAGCCTTAGAAATACGGCGACCGTTAGAGAGGAATGATTATTGGCAGGCAGAAATGTCTTCTACAACAAAAGATGAGAAGAAAATGGACAAGACAGATACAGGTTACATAAATACAAACAGTATGGCGATCGTTACTCCGATATCACAACAAGACACTGTATACGAAAACCTTCCTAAAAAGAGGAACTCGGAATTTCGACCGAAGAAACATATCAGTAGATCCATTTCACAGCCGGCCATATCGAGACAGAGCACAAGACAAAGACTCAGTCGTAATGACATACAAGATTTATCGATCGACGAGGTTGGAGAGTATCTTAAAATGTTGAAGCTTGATGCGACAGTTGAAGCTTTCCGAGACAATCAGATAGACGGTAAACTACTCGTAGAGCTTACTGATGATATACTGAAGACGGAGTTTCATCTAACAGGTCTAAAGATACTAAAACTGAAAAACTTCATTAGAGATGGTCATATTCCTCAGTAAAAACAAGTGATTACCCTCTATTAATCTAAATATTCATTATACACTTAAAGACACTTCCAACGCAACACTTACATTTTTCATCATAACTAAATAAATAATGCAGTATATTTTATGAATTTTTTAGCAAATATAAATCAATTACGTTTACATGTTTTCTGTAAGTTTCAAGAAAATCGGCTGATCCGAACATAAAAAATATTAAGGTTTTTTACAAAGACTCAAATATAAAAAGTCACAAAACCCCAGGCAATTGCAGAATTCAATAGTATCAAAGCAGCGTCACCAAATCATGCTCAAATCTCATATCACTGCTTCATAATATTTGATCACATGCTGTCATGTGCGATGCAACACTAGACTACAGTCGCACCTATTTTGTTTAATGTCGTGTACGTGTCAGCATTGCACAAAATCATTGAATTTGTTACCAGACATTAGTTTTTCGCCCTTTTGCTCCAAGAAACTTTCATCAACTGCAACAGGAACTTAATAGGGACGAGTTAAGAATGATCCCGCAAAGATTCACCATCAATTATGCTTTATCAATGAGGAGGGTGTGTCTTCGTGTCATTTAGGTTCATGACGGACACACAGAATGTTAGCATAATGCCATAAACTTTACTGCTGTTACATTAATAATAGGCCCGTAGGAACAGTGGGGGCTAAGGGGGGCTTAGCCTCCCTGATGTTGCCCAAGATACCAAATTTTCCTTATTTTACGCTGAAAATGAAGGGACAATCCAATTTAGCCCCCAAATATCCAGACACAGGGGCTTCAGCCACCCCAATATGAAATTGCTTCCTACGGGCCTGAATAACATGAATTTACGTTATCAGCTCGCACAGCTTTTTTGCGACTTTTTGTTTTCAAGTCATATTATATGCACTGCAAATTTAATCATTTCTACTCAATGTTTCTTTATGAAAATTACACATATTATGCAATTGTGAATGAATTAAATTTGTTGAAAATTTGATAAAGAATGGTTTGTTAAATATCAAGTTATTACCAAAAAGGTAAGTGTTGCGTTAGAAGTGTCTTTAAGTGTAGTTACCGGTATTCCTCAATATATATTATAATCGAGATCTATACACTGCTATAATAACAATTCAGAATTTATGACTTTGTTTTATGTTTTGATGCAACATGTTAGATTTTCTATGCATCTAAATATTATAATCCAAGCTCAATCCTTTCCCAGACAAACGAAAACAAGCTACACTGAAAAGCTTTGCAGAAAAAAAATGATTTCAAAGATAAACATTTGTTTCTTATAGGATAAAACACAAATAAAAAAATGAGAAATTG
The DNA here is from genome assembly GCA_963680895.1 of Fragum sueziense. NCBI lineage: Eukaryota > Metazoa > Mollusca > Bivalvia > Cardiida > Cardiidae > Fragum > Fragum sueziense. Next base: position 21,399,532 of record OY804608.1, on the reverse strand, counting down.
ATGATTTATTATCCTCTTTTGGATGTTTTCTGATCATTGTTTGAAGAGTGGAAATCAAGTGTTGTTAAGGAAAGAGATAAAACATCAACTTCGGATATTTTAAGGTAGAATATTCGTAACGTGGCTATTTTGAGAGCGACAGGGTTTTAATACAATCATTGAAAAACTTAATCAAATTGAAAGTAAAAATTGCCACTCGGAGATTTTAACACACGGGTTTGCCGACCATTCTCCCAAAATATAGCCAATAATATTTCGATGTAACATGTAATTGACTTGCGCAACTGCCCAAAATACTTAAAATGATTATAATTTGTATTTTTCTAACACGTAAATGTTAAATTCTGGCGAAAATTTGGCGAGTGTAAAGTGCTTCGACGTAAGGTTAGTTGAAATCGAAAGTTTACTTCAATTCGATGACGTTTTTCAATGATTGTATTAAAACCCTGCTAACTAACACCGTACACTATTGTGCACAACATACTTTGACCATTTCCTCATATTACAGCGTCGCTAGATATTTCCAAAACTCTCTAAAAAAGAAATAATTTAAGAAAAAGGTGCTCGACACCTACCGATTTTCCCTCGATACAACTACCCTGGAAGCACGAGGCAACAAAATACCGTTGACTCTTTTTTGGGGCTAGTTTCTCCGTTTACCACCCGTGATATGCAGATGTTCCAGGTTAATGATGGTGGACTAAATGAGTTCGATTACAATATTATGACGCATTTTTACCGAGTTTACATGCGTGCGGAGGGGAAAATGCGTTCTTTTAAAATTGCCAATACAGTTTTGGATGCGTCGGTCCGAATCTTCCATGTGTCTCACACAGATTGGAACCACTTCATGCAAAATTCCAGTAAAAAATTGTAGATCTAGTTTGTGATTCGAGTTTGTGTTATTTTAATGGGTAAATTTTGCAAAACTAAATATGAATAAAATACTAAATTGTAACCGGGTGATAACTGTTCTTCGTGTTAATTCTCGATCCTCCAACATGTTGACTTTTGGAAAGAAAGTCTTTACATACATATGAGCCGGTATCTGGAAAAACGTCCCTTATAGCGTTTTCAAAAATTGAGTTTTAAGATCAGCCTGTTGTCAAATGCAGTCCAACATGCATCCATGCTGCTCTCTTTAAGTTAATCCAGGTCACAAAGAAGCTATTAGAGAACAACATAGATCCTGATCAGACTGTGCATATGCACAGGCTGATCTGGATTTATGTTGGGCTCAAAAGCCTAAAGGGACGTTTTTCCAGATCCTGGCTCATACCTAAGTCTTGGTCACATACAACTCCGCGCCCACATCACGTCCAAAATATGCTGAATGCGTGACCCTTTCGCACTTCCCAAATTGTCCCTTTTAGCGAGACGGGTCACTTTTCCATTTACTATTGTATTGTCTGGGAAATGGTTTTCCGGAGCGGGATGTCATTACGTGTGCGTCAACGTTAGTAATTGCTACAGTAGTAGTCTAGTAAACTGTCGTCGAACGGTTCAACAACGTTCTACAACAAAATTTTATGTATTTAAAGCCTCTCTTACAACCCGTCGTGCGTCTTTTTAAATCGGACGTTTTAATACTCTGCAAAATCTCACGATTTATAAAGACGCACGACGGGTTGTAAGATCGCCTCAAAATATTGTCCGGTCAATTCTTTGCTGCGTGCAGTCTGCGTCGTGGTTGCGTCCACCAAAATCATACGCTGCACGTGCGTGCGTCGCACGACTAAACGTAAGTTTTAGACGCAGACCGCACGCAGATCGCACGCAGGAGCACGTACGACCGGTTGTAAGAGAGGCTTAAGGAGCCATACAAGTGGACAATTGATATTAGAACATAAATTCCGTACTAATTTTAATGTCGATCTCGTTCACCTACATTAATTGTAATTCGTTTCACGCTAATGTATTGAGTACAAATCCAATGAAAATGTGATTTTATGCTAAGTAGTGCCAAAAGGATTGAAGTGAATGTAATTTCAAATCAATTATTCATCCAGCGCGTGAAGCACACGTAAAAAGTCGAAATGAAAACCCGTAACCAAGCCGAAAATTCGTGCATGCTATGTGATTTTTACATCAATAGATCGTTTGTCAATACTCTTGTGGTATGTCGTATATTGCGTTTTTATTCACCTGAAAGGGTGTGGCTAAGCCAAAAGGTTATTCGACGAGTTTACTTCTCGATACCTTGGTTAACATAAGAGAAAAACGTGCGGCACGAGCATGAAAACATTTCGAAATTGAAAGACTGTGCGATTGTAAAACGTGTTATTAAAAAACCTCGTAAATACAGCTTGATTCAAGCTGCAGTTACAATAATTTGCAATAACACCGACGATTTACCGCTAATTGAAAACGCTGTTTCTCCTCAATCTTCAATGTAATAACCGTTTACTAGGCTCCGCCCTCTCTCCCGAAAAAAATCAGAATATACAAAATTTTCCTATGATAGGTGGTATAAGTTTCGAGATTTTCAAAATTTAAAAGTACACACTTTGTTTTAGAACTGAGTATATATTGGAGCTAGACCACGGGTGGTAAACAGAGAAACTAGCCCCAAAAAGAGGTAGTTGCATAGAGCGAAAATTTGTAGGTCACGAACACATTTTCTAAAATTATTTCTTTTAAAGCGAGTTTTTGAGAAATCCGGCGATGCTGTAATATGAAGAAATGGTCGAAGTTTGTTGTGCACGGGAGTATACGGTATTAGTAGCAGGGTTTTAATACAATCGTTGAAAAACATTTCAAAATCGAAAGTAAAAAATGTTTTACTTTCGATTTTGAAATGTTTTTCAACGATTGTATTCAAACTCTGCTTAATAACACAGAATATTCTCGTGCACAACAAACTTCAACCATTTCTTCATATTACAGCATCGCCGGATTTTTCAAAAACTCGTTGTAAAAGAAATAATTGTAGAAAAATGTGTTTCTTGACCTACCTTTGTTTACAGAATTTCGCTCTATGCAACTACCTCGGTAGAGGCCGGATGTCACGAGGAAACAAAATACCGTTGACTCTTTTTGGAGCTAGTTTCTCTGTTTACCACCCGTGTAGACTGGTTGGTGAGTATCAGCTCAGGTAGTCTAAAGAGTTTCGGCTTACATATAGAAGCTTAAAAATCACCCAGGTAAAAGGAAAAAATGCTGATCCCTCCAAATGTGTTCTGTGCTTTTTTAGATAAGAAAAAACATTGACGTTATATTATGCAACAACTTTTAAAAAAGAACAGCCAAAGTTTTGGAATGATGCAGAGAAAGAAGTCGTTTTATGACTTATAATGTTAATTTGACACATTACATAAGCACGGGTAGATATTTTCTTCATTCAAATAGATTGAATGTTTTGTGCATACTTGTTGTAAGTCCACATGAATCATGTTTGTACTTACAACAGTTTCACATTGATATACTGTAATGTGATAACGTTCTTTATCTATTATAAAAACTGCGTGGACAAGGAAGTTTGAAACAGACTAAAAGTTGAATAAACTTTCTATATTATGCTGTGGTTCAAAATGTAAAATACATGTGTCCTACTATTTCAAGTTATAGAATTACTAAATGCATGGATAGCTATGCTTTTAAAGTTTGCGTGATTCGGGGTTAAAACTGGTAAGTTATACTTTTATTTTAAAGTCTTTTTGTCATTATAAAACGTAACCTTGTTTAAAAGATAAATAAAATCTTATCCAAATATATGCAGAGTATATCGCTGCTTTTCTGCAAAAACCACGTATCTGCAGATTAAAGGGGGACGAGCTAGGCTGTCGAAAATGCAAATGGCACAATAATTACAAACCAGAAATAACGTATGAAATTACTAACCTGGAGGGGTAGATCATTTATGTCCATTTTTAGCACTCCACGAGCTTTATTAAGTATTAAAATCCTAGTCAATTAATAATATGCTGGTCGTCCTTGATTTTGTTTTGTAACGGCTACATATGCCCAACCTTCAAAAATCAATTACGTCAGAGATACGTCATCTGTGCTCAGCGAGATTTGACACACCGTACAACCGGCTGCGTAGAAAGTCAGCGAAGACAGATTCGGCATCTGATGTCATGTGCATGGTAGGTCAAATGAATTTACTTTTATAAATAAACGAAAGGATCTTTGGTATTCTATAGTTGATAAATACGCGTATAAATGTTCAGTGCTTGTACAAAATAAACCTTTTCACGTATTCCTCGCAAATAAGGTCACGGTCATCGACACAGCCGGTTACGTACGGTGTGTTAATACCACGGAGGTGTGTCTCGTTGACCTTGACCTTGTCTTGTTTTGAAGTAAAAATAGAATGTGTAAACACGCTTGTAAAGGCCCGGTCCCGCTGCACTTTCGGATGCAAAGAGGATATAAAACGTACAAAAAATCTTGCTTTCCGTTAGACGTCTCTTGCCATCCGTTGGAAGTCTCTTGCCATCCGATGTGTACTTATTGCATACGTTTAATCCAACGGGCATCCGTTAACCGTAATTTCATCCGTGCAAGAAGTTTTGGGCTGCCCAAAACTTTTAGAACGGATGAACCTTCCGTCGTGTACGATATAAATCCGCAATATATACGAGCAACAGACGTTCTATGTCCGTTATCAGTCCGCTGTATCCTTTCTACATCCTATAGGCATCCTTGAAACTCAAATCAACCGAAACTGAAAAGGGATTGATAGGGGAACGATAAGGTACACGGAACGTCTATACATCGTTTGCAGCACGGAAAAAGAAAGGATGTAAGCATATGCATCGCGTATATGAAGTATACTTTAGGGAAAAAAGAGTTTTTATCTGGGATGTATTCCGTATATTTAGCTGACATCCGCTCCCATCCGCCAGGCTTCCCACGAATATCCGTTTAACATCCCCGCTTTATACTACTGACGTGCGCTCTTTCCGTTATATTTTCGCAATTTTCTAAAAACGGATGAAAACGGATGGTACCACTACCGAAATTTTGCTCGTCCGCTGTGTCCTTTTTGCATACGTTTTTGTCAATCTGCCAGTGGGACCGGGCCTTCAAGGATTGATCTATAGCAAAGGAAAGATGTTTTTCGCCGAGAATGAGGTTTTTATGCATTGCTAATTGTTTTTCCATGCACAAATATGAGTTCCCGAACAGTTCGGAAGCATAAAAACATAGAATGAGCCCCTTTAAAACAAGCTGCAGATACGAGGTTTTCGCAGAAAAGCGACGATATTTAGATAGCAAAGGTAAACCAATACATGAATGCATTAATATACGGGTACTTTCGGGTATTTTCTCTATTATTTGAGTTTGTAAATATATACCTGTCATGTGCTTATCAGTAAATACACGGTCAGATTTCTATCCGGGTCGATAAATGAGTACAGCCGCATCGTTCCGAATCCACTCGTATATACCCGCACTGAAACCCGTGTATAACCACAGTTACATGTTCACTCAGCTGCCTCTCGATCTGGGTCTAAACGGATTTAACTTGATGTTTCCCTCTAGCATTCACAAATGCGACCCAATTATAAACAAGTACGGTCATAACTCCTTCGGTGAGTTGGATTACGGGCCTGTTCGGGTCATTAAGTGCTGAGTTATCAGCCATTGTGTGTCAAAACGGCCTTTTTGACATTGTTTTGCATCGAAAAATATTGGTAAACCAACACAAGTTTTGGGAAAAATGTTTGTAATCATAATACGTGCCCAAAAAATGAGTTTAACTTTCATGCTCATCCGGAAAATATTTAGATCTACATAAAAACTTCCAATACCATGCCTTGATCTTTTTAAAATTATATCTTACAACAAGACATTTCGTAAAGTATTTTAGCAATTCAACGCCCAAACTATGTTGATGTGAATTATTGTTTTGTAAGAACATTACAATACCTTACAGACGATGACGAAGCCAGCCCTACCCCCGCGACAAAGGTTAGAATACATACTCGGGGAGAAGGAATACAGTATAGAAGAGCTGGCGAATAGTTTAGAGGAGGCTGTTCCATTTACTGTACTCGTGACGAAAGGCTATTCCAACACAAACCTGCCTTACCATGGTCTAGAAGAAAATAAGGTAGGGTGACGAAAAATTTATAGTAGGATTTTCCATTTACTGTACTCGTGATGAAAGGCTATTCCAATACAAACCTGCCTTACCATGGTCTAGAAGAAAATAAGGTGCCTGTAGTCTGATTTGAAAAAGAAACAAAATAAATGTTTAAACAACTTCTCAAACAAAGTAATATCGTGAAAAAAATTAAAGGGGGATTCTTTTATTTTAAAGTCTTTTTGTCATTATAAAACGTAACCTTGTTTAAAAGATAAATAAAATCTTATCCAAATATATGCAGAGTATATCGCTGCTTTTCTGCAAAAACCACGTATCTGCAGATTAAAGGGGGACGAGCTAGGCTGTCGAAAATGCAAATGGCACAATAATTACAAACCAGAAATAACGTATGAAATTACCAATCTGAAGGGGTAGATCATTTATGTCCATTGTTACCACTCGTCGAGCTTTATTAAGTATTAAAATCCAAGTCAATTAATAATATGCTGGTCGTCTATTCCATTTACTGTGCTAGTAACGAAATACTTTTCTAATATAAATGTGCCTCACTATGGATTGTGAGAAAATGATGTAGATTAAATCTGATTTTTTTTTAAAAAAAAAAAGATGAAAAATGCCAAAATTGTTCCCTAACAAGGTACCGGTAGTGCCGTGTGAATAAAACTATACGGCGTCTTGTTTGGAAGAGGATATTCCATATACTGTGCTCGTCACGAAAGGTTATTCCAATACAAACCTGCCTTACCATGGTCTACAAGAAAATAAGCTGGTTTTCTTAATCAGATTATGCAAAAACCGTTTCATAAACAATTGAATGTCATTTAAGATGGCGACTTGTCTATTCATTTACTTTACCTGTGATAATAGTTATTATCTGATTTCAGTTTTCTTGGAAATGATTTACGATTATACAGTGGCGGATCCCGAGTAGGTTCGGGGGGGGGGGTTCAAACGAACCCCCCTCTGAAGCCAGATTATTTCAATTTCATGCAGAAATTCAGTCAATATTGTGTAAAGTTAGGAAAACGAAACCCCCTTTTTGCATATTCGAACTCCCCTCACAGAAATTCTGGATCCGCCGCTGTTATATACTGATATACAAAATTAGGCTTAAGGGAGAATGCTCCAGTTTCCTAAATTTTTTCCCAATAATAGAATTTATCTATATTTTGTATGTTGAAATTACATGTTATTACCGATTGAAAAATAAAATAAAAATGGATGGTCAGCGATCTTGTTTGAATTTTATAGGCATTCGTATCATATACCCCTACATCGAAAAATGCAAAATTTCTTGCACCTGCCCAAGGTCACTAAAATGCTAATAAAATGCTGTATATTCATCGTTTATTCCCGAAAACGGTTTTAAAGTAACGTCTTACATTTGATAAGAACAGTAAACCCAAAATATGTGCTATTATAAACGCGTAAATGAATAAAACAGCATTCTCACGTGTTCGGTTAGATCAATGAAGCTGGAGTGTTTAATGTCAAAATTTGCATATTTTTGGAAATATTTCAAGTTCTACATAATATAATTTGATAAAAGTCCTTCATAGTATTAAGCAACATGTCCTGGTAATAATTCAAAAAGAAAATGTATAGGTCAATGCACTTATTAGTGAATTACAGCAATTTTTATCAGCTACACTTGAATAAAATGACACGAAACAGTGGTAACTGCGTACACACTAACGACTGTCTTGCTCTAAATAATCGATTTCCATCTTGATGAAATCAGTTTCGCAAAATAAATACACTTTTACCGTCGAAAATGGTAAATTATAAGGATGTGTTATATTATTGAAAATATGGTAGCGAAACATATCGGTACGAAACATTTGATTTACCACAGTAATGACCGAGTGTTCCGAAAAACTGGAGCATTCCCCCTTAATGCACTTTTTATTGCAATTCATCGCTTGCTTCTTTTTGGCGACAGAGTTCTAGATTGGTGCGCTCTGCTTAGTCATGGTAGCTATCCAAAATGGTATTTTGGAAGCGTGCACAAGAAAAAAATCTTTCGCTACGTGGTAGTATTTTTATGTCCCCGTATCGAGAGATCGGTGGCATATTGTTTTACTAGCGTTCGTCTGTCTGTCTGTATGTCCGTCTGTCCGCCTGTCCGTCCGTCTGTCTGTCCTAAAACTTAACATTTGCCTTTTCTCCAAAAGTATGTGACATACAAAGCTCATTTGGTATGGAACTTCCTTTCAATGATATCTATCTGTTTCATGCAATTTGACCTTCCTCAGGGTCATCACTTAACCATTATCAACCCTTAACTCTACGAAAACTTAACGTTTTACTAAAATGGCCATTTCGGGGGCATTTGTGTTTCACAAACACATCTTGTTTTATTTGCTTATTATCAACTGATTTTGATGAGATATTAAAGGGTACTTATGCGTCTTTGAGAACCCAATTCACGGTTTTACATCACTGTACACCAAATTACATGGTTTTCTCAAACATTTACACACATGTATTCTGTCAGATGAGCAGTTTTTTTTTTCCTTTTTTGGACAAAGAAAAATATCGCATTTGAATGTTTGAAGAAGTCATTGTGTTTGTTGAAGATTGAGAAAGAACCGAAAATGGTGATCTAGGCGTACAGTGCATGTTATCTAATCAAAACTCTTGGGTATAAGCTGAGAAAGGGGGGGGGGTGTCTCACCCTATCAGAAATTCCCATAGGGTTGTGCCCACGATCGGAATTTAATGAAATTTGGTATGAAGTTAGTATTCTTTATCACGGCGTTATTCCCGAAATATTTTTTAAAAATCTATTCTGGAAAATAATTTTCTAAGAATTTTAAGATTTTTGCTAAAAAACGGGAGGTAAAGAGACCATATATTCCCAGCTTTGTTGTATTCGAGCCAAATTGTCCCCAAAAATAATGTCTAATAATTTCTCATCGTGTATAAACCAGAATAGTATATATTACTCAACAAAAACAATTTTCTAAAAGATTTTGTATGACCTCATCGCCATTTTTTTTAGTTTTTAAATATTTCGACCAAATTCAGGTCTTAATTTCACCTTGTTCCACTTTTTGTCAACCTATGAAATTTACAATAAAATTGCCCTTATATATGCCCATGCTTATGGTAAAATATGAAGAAAAAATGAAACCGGTAACATTGTTGTTTTTTAATTTAAGTGTAAAGGGTCCAGATTTCTAAGAATGTAAAATTTAAGATTTTACTTAATTATTTTCATATACGTTTGTAAATGGCTAATTATGCTTTGTTGTGTCATTTTTTTAAGATAACCCACTTATACATGGCATTAATTTTAGCTTGTTTTCACACAAAAAACATGATTTTAAAGAATAATGGGCACATTGTCGTACCCCACCCACCAATAATATAATGGAAGAAAAAATCCCAAACAGCGGAGTAAATTATAAAATGTGGGGATGAAAAATAAAGGGGATGCATAATGTTATATATTTATAATCTATTATGACACCCTTTTTAACTTTCCTTTGTGGCATATCAGCACTTAGACTACTTTCGTCTTCTTCCGGTTACAGTGCTGTGCCTTTTATAAGATTATTTTCGCACCGTTATTAAAAATACAAACATTTTTTCTTTACTACACTGCTCAAGATAATAAAAAGAACACAAAGGCAGTGTTTATTGTACATCAATTGTGCCTTTCAATGCAAAGTTGCTAATATTTCTATTGTAATGATGAACTAGCCACTGCTTTGTTAACATATTAACTTTTTGATAATCTCAGATTTGAGAGGAACATGCATCATTTTTGCATGTTTGTATCAACAGTATTGATACAAAAAAGTTGTACGATGACTCCTCTTGCTATTCTGATTTAAAATTGGGGACTGATATCAATTCTATGTAGGCAATACTGAGCTTTTGCTAGATGGGTACCATTAAAATCCGGGAGCATTTTAAGGTGCCGTTGTTCACAATTCTCATTATTTGACCTTGTTACCGGGTTCAAATGTTCACCAAATTCTGCATACGACTAGGAGACATATAACTCGTATGCCTAACCTTTTTATCAATTTCATAGGTTGACAAAGACGGGAACATACAAGTAAAATTATTTGAATTGAAGGTTTTGAATTTGAATCTGACAATTCCTGACCAAATAAATTTCTGAGAATTTTTTTTTGCATGTTGGCATCAACATTGTTGGTACCAAAATATTCTTTAATGACCCCTCTTGCTATTTTGATTTAATATTTTGGACTGATATCAAAACTAGGTAAATAAGCAAAATTGGGCTTTTGCTAGACGGGTATTATTGAAATCCGGAATTTTTTAAGGTGCTATTGTTCACAATTTTTATAATTTGACAATGTTACCGGTTTCAAATTTTCACCACATTTTGCATGCAAACAGGGAACATATATGGCCAACTTTCTTAATAATTCCATAGGTTGACAAAGACGGGAACATACACAAAATTTGATTGAATGTTAGTTAGGTTTCATATAATTTTCTGAGTTGTTTTTCTGTCAACTTCTGACTAAATAGATTTCTGAGAAATTATGTGGCATGTTGCTATTAAAAATATTGGTCTTAAAATGTTTTACGTTTTCTACAATAATTCTTCTTGCTATCCTGATTTAGAATTTGGGACCGATATCAAAACTAGGTAAGCAACATTGGGCTTTTGCTAGACGGGAACCATTGAAATCCGGGTGCATCTTTAGGTGCCATTGTTCACAATTCTCATTATTTGACAACGTTACCAGTTTCAAATTTTCATCAAATTTTGCTTACAAACAGGGGACATATATGGCAATATTTTTTATCGATTTCATAGGTTGACAAAGACGGGAACACACAAAAATAAAACGATAGAATTTTATAGAAAATTTCTCGGCTATTTTTCTGAATAAATAAATTTCTGAGAAGTTTTTTGTTCATGTTGGTATCAACAATATTGGTACCAAAAGTTTCTACAATGACTCCTCTTGCTATTCTGATTTAAAATTTGGGACTTATATCAAAACTATGTAGGCAACATTGGGCTTTTGCTAGACAGGTACCATTGAAATCCGGAAGAATCTTAAGGTGCTGTTGTTCACAATTCTCATTATTTGACAACGTTACCGGTTTCGATCGATTTCATAGGTTGACAAAGACGGGAACACACAAAAATAAAACGATAGAATTTTAGGTTTTGAAAATGTCTCGACTATTTTTCTGACAATTTCTGACTAAATGAATTTCTAAGAATGTTTTTGTTCATGTTGATATCAACAATATTGGTACCAAAATGTTCTACTGTTACTCCTCTTGCTATTCTGATTTAAAATTTGGGACTTATATCAAAACTAGGTAAGCAAAATTGGGCTTTTGCTAGACAGGTACCATTGAAATCCGGGAGAATCTTAAGGTGCTGTTGTTCACAATTCTCATTATTTGACAATGTTACCGGTTTCAAATATTCACCAAATTTTGCATACAAACAGGGAATATATATGGCCAACTTTGCTATCAATTTCATAGGTTGACAAAGACGGGAACATACAAGAAAATTGATAGAATTTTAGGCTTTGAAAATTGTTCGGCTATTTTTGTGACTGTTTCTGATTAAATTAATTTCTAAGAATTTTTTGTGCATGTTGGTGCCAACAGTATTGGTATCAAAAGTTTCTACAATGACTCCTCTTGCTATTATAATTAAAACTTGTGGATTTATAGCAAAACTAGATAGCCATCATTGAGTTTTTGTAAGACGGGTATCAATGAAAACCGGGAACACTTTAAGGTGCCGCGTAAAGGCCTATATGCACTCTTTGAGTAAAACGAATATATTTTTGTAGTTCATAGGTCAGAGGCATTCTATGAGTAAAGTTACAAGAAAATCTGTACGTGGGCGCAAATGAGACCCCCCCTTTAGGAAAAAAACCTTAAAGCGAGCGATTTTTCATGGGTATGTTTCCAAGTCATATGGGATTATCCGCCCTGTTAGTAATATCATTCTACAGAGTGTCCCAAAAAAACGGAACCCTAATTCAAAGTCAAATATTTTAAAGCGTAAGCAAAAAAATGTATTTTTGAATTTGCAGTACTCAAGATACATTATTTTTGCATTTGTGTTCTAAATTTCACTTAAAAATATACATCGGTTCAAAAGTTATAAGCAAATTAATAATGACACTAAAAAATCGATCTGACAGGATATTGAATTTGTTTGTTTGTGAAAGCGTACTAACGGTCAGCTGTTGAATTCTGTACCGCTGTACATGTATGTACCGATTTTCTCAAAATTTGATATGTACACGTTCTGTCCGTTCAAATTGAGTCCATAGGGTGGTTGTTTGAATTAATGTCAAATTATTATGTGATTCGTGTCACATGGCGCAGTTTTAACTTTTATTTTGATAAATTACAAGCGTGATATGTTTCTTGAAATTAGTCCAGTCTTAATTTTCTTGCAAAGTATACATTTCTGTAGACTATGATGTAATTCTTTTGTCAATTGGTAAATTTTGTGTTATTTGTGTTTTGCATAAAGGTCAGTGTCAGGTCGAATGAAACCCGTAATATTTTTCAGTTGAGCGGTGACCGGCATGTTGATCAGAAATAAAATAAGTGCCTATGACTGCTATTCATGAGTCTCTGATGCACTTGCATATTTTGTTTGTATTCATTTTGGTTACATCGCAGCTCGCAGCATTAACAGTTTATGTATTAGCAAAAAAGATGAACATGCACTATTGTGAATACAATGTTTCAAAATCACTTTTGTATTGTATTGAATATATTAACCAATTGTATAGCGTCAATTTGTTCAATGAGTATAGGCACGCGCTGCAAAATGGAAAGATCGATATCGTGTTAAAATGGATTTCCGGGTATATTCAATTGAATGCCAATATTTTCAAAACTAATCATTATTTTTCAACCAAATTTTAACGGCTAATAGAAAACTGTCGTTGCTATTGCATGTGTAAATTTGGTGGAGAAATATTGCTTGATACATGAGAAATGTACTTTCAAAAATGGGTTCCGTTTTTTTGGGACACACTGTAGTCTGAATATTCTGGTCAAATATTCATAGAATATGATATGCGAAGCCCAAATCTGAGCTATAGGAAAATAGTTTAGAATTAAATGATTTCACGAACGACGAAAATCAAACTTCTTTATGCATTGCTTATGAGGTTCCATCCTGTTAAATGAGAGCAACATACAGATCCCGACCACTCTATACATTAACTTACAGTCTGATCGAAACTACGACTCTGTTAGTTAGAATATAATTATTATAATGCGACAAATTTTGGAGAAAAACATCGATTTTGACCAAACTGTACGTAGTAACAGACTGTTTTAACCCTTTCCCAACCAACAAAATTTTAGGGTGATCCAACTTGAAAGCTGCAGCAGACGACAAAGTGGATGTTACTAAGGGTAGAATTTGTGAATAATACAGCTCAGAAAACATTGAGACAAAAGGAGAAACTGCTGGTTATTAACAGTTTTAGCGTACAATATAGCACGGAAAGTATTGAGACAAAAGAAGAAATGTTGGTTTTTCCTTCTATTGTCTCAATCTTTTCCCAAGCCTTTTCTTTACAGTACAAAAAAAGTACGTCAAAACCAGACTTTATTTAGGAAGGGTTAAATTCTCGTTGGAATTAAATGTTTTATGTGTCATTTATCCATATCCTAGGTAAAAGGGTACTTGAAGAATAAGTACGCGTGTAATGGCCCAGTACACGCGTACTTATTCTTCAAGTACCATTTAGATACATATAAAATCATTACATTGTATGTTTCGAAAATAGATCATTCTATGAACGGATTATATAATTACTATAGTGCTACCATCAACAATGAGACTCAAATGTACTTTTAACTATTGACTGTCCTACGTGAGAGGGGTGTTGTGCTTATATCTAACGGTAAACGCCTTCTTAAAACCACGATATTTACATACCTGGTTTACCTGTTCAGTTAGGCTCGTCTGTCCACGTTTGGCGGTTTATTTATATGCCCTTAGTCTAACATAACACCCTTTCCAAAGCAAAACAGTTTACAATCGATTACTCGAAAATTGCTATAGACAACTAAACGCGTGTAAATGATACGGATTTTGTGTACAGTATAAACTATCCAAGGAACATGAGAAAATGTCTAATATCAGTATTTCCTTCTTTTCCTTTATTGTTTTCTGATGTTCTCTCCTATACTGACACACGATCGTGTTTAGAAAATGGTTAAAAAAGTATTTTCTTGAATTTGGTGAACATTTTTTAACATTCTCTAAACATATAGAACTTTTGAAAAGAACAAATCTCTAGTCTTATGTAGGCCTATATGTCTGAAGTTATGCAATTTTAAAAATTACAATAGTATGCTTATTATTGATGATATTAAAGACATTTTACATAAATAAAGATAAATAAAGTGATTCAAATTTAAAGAATCAAGATTTGTCATAAGGACGCGTGGCGAGGCTTTTGTTAACTTGACCTTTGTCTGTTGCATGCATTGTAACCTTAAGTAGAAAAAAACCAATGCTTTCAGAAATAGTTAAAACTTGACCTTGGCAATAATAAACAATGCACAATCAGCTCTTAATGTGACTAAGAAATGACCGCTTGATTTTCCGTCTAATACTGTTTCCCCATAATTCTAATATGTTGTATGTCACTGCTTTTCGACAAAAACCTTGCAACTGCAGCTTATTTTAAGGGGGAATGCTCCAGTTTTTCGGAACACTCGGACATTACTGTAGTGCATTTAATGTTTCGTACCAATATGTTTCGCTACCAGATTTTCAATAATATAACGCATCATTACAATTTACCTTTTTCTACGGTAAAAGTGTATTTATTATGCGAAACTGATTTTCTCAAGATGGAAATCGATAATTTAGAGCAAGACAGTCGTAAGTGTGTATGCAGTTACCACTGTTTTGCGTCATTTTATTCATGTGTAGCTGATAAAAATTGCCGTAATTCACTAATTAGTGCGCTGACCTATACATTTTCTTTTTGAATTATTACCAGGACATGTTGCCTAATACAATGAGGGAGTTTTATCAAATTCTATTATGTAGAACTTGAAATATTTCCAAAAATATGCAAATTTTGACATAAAACACCCCAGCTTCGTTGATCTAACCGAACATGTGTGCATGCTGTTTTATACATTTACGCATTTATAACAGCACATATTTTGGGTTTTCTGTTCGTATTGAATGTAAGACGTTACTTTAAATCCGTTTTCGGGACTAAACGATGAATATACAGCTTTTTATTAGCATTTTAAGGACCTTGGACAGGTGCCAGAAATTGTGCATTTTTTCGCTGTAGGGGTATGTGATACGAGTGCCTATAGAATTCAAACAAGATCGCTGACCACCCACTTTTATTTTATTTTTCAATTGGTAATAACATGTAATTTCAACATACAAAATATAAATAAATTCTATTATTGGGGAAAAATTTAGGAAACTGGAGCATTCCCCCTTAAGCTGCAGTTATGAGGTTTTTGTTGAAAAACGACGATATCAAAATTTTATTAACGAAATAAAATGGTACTTTTCACACTCGTTTACTCGTCAATCGTCTATCACCATTTGGCCGATCTCAAAACTTTCAAAATCTTTTACAATTTTTGGTAACAGAAACTTATAAATGTAAGCCAGGACATCTGTGCTTGCGATGACCTCGCATGTTTACGTTGACCCAAATAAAATTGTACCGACTTAATATTAGTGTACTATATGCACGGCCACCAATCCCTCTCATTCATTGCAAAATGCTATGAGCGAAATCTCAGAAGAGGGACTACCGGCTATGAAGAAACGGGACCCATTTTGTGAATGTAAACACACGTTGTTACTTTAAATCGGTGATTTTGCCAGTTTTTGGCTGATTCTCAAAAATCGGGGAATGCTATTCGATGGTGAGTATATCTAAACTTCTTTTGGAGTATGTCTCCTCGGCATGGTCTCAACGTGTTTGCTTTAAACTGCTTTGTCATGCGATCACAGTGCTGTGTTTTGAAGACATGTCAAATTTGATCGAACAATTATGGTTTAAATACTACTATAATTCCCTTCTATACAGGTCCCATAAGCTTCGAATGCTTTATCTTATATATATATCCATTAAAATCCAATGACTGATTTTCAAATAGAGAGAAAAAACTAAAAAAGTAATATGATATGAAGAAGAGAGATCAGCTATGAAGAAGAGAGATCAGCTATGAAGAAGATATAATACGCTATGAATAAGAGCTCGGATATTCAAAGCGTCGGGTTTTGACTTAATTTTGCCTTTTCGCTATAATTTTCGCTCGGAAAGTGATACGAATTTATTGTTAATATTATTTCACATTTGGGATTGTAAGATCAATCTAATTTCCAAATTAGCCTACTTCAAGACTTTTCAGAATACAATGTGGTTATATATGGAATGATGATATAATTATGTAAATAACATAGGGTGTGACTCCTCAACGAAACGGGCCTATTAAATATATAGTAAAATGGGTCAATTTGGCAGCTTCTAGCTCCTCTCAGAAGTCTTTGTGGCACATTTTACTTAGTCTGCCTAACAGACCATTTCTTTGTCTTTAATTTACTACCAAGAACGTGGTATCAATAGCACCATCAGCTAAAATCACGCACCCGTGAACACAGCCACCCTTGAAATTTGCCATCTATTTCGGGATCTGCATGTGACACACCCCCATGAAAGGTCACGACCGCGCAAGAAACTAGTTCCCAACAAATTCATTAAAACACATCCTAGCAGTACACTAATGGTCTGCCAGTATACAGAACCACATTTCATGCATCTGCCTATTCTATAGACACAGAATCAATGCAACAAAAGGAGCGAATCCATTTTTGACGGAACTATGTTTGTATACTACGACCCGGAAGCATTTCCCGTTGTGGAGTGTCTCCATAGGCCTGCACATGCGGACGCCAATGTCATTGTAAACTATTTAGGCAAAACTAGGCAAACCGTATAAGAACCCTAACATTTTAATAATTTTAAGCCTACACAAGATACATTGCATGTATTTTGAATGAAAACAGGTCTTATTTACATGTTTTAGCGGCCAGTCGAGCTTTTGTCATAGCGTTGTGTCCGTCATGCGTCCGTCGGTTATTTTTTTCTTGTATGCACTCTAGAGGCCACATTTTTGTCCGATCATTCTGAAAGTTGGTCAGAATTAGGTTATTTTCTCTAAGCCCCCCCCCCCCCCCACACACACACACACGACAGCCTCCGGAAGTCGTCCTTAGAGGCAAAAGTCGAATTTTTTAAACGGGGAACGGTTGACCGTAAATCCAATAAAATAACCATCTTACCGGCTATTAACGAATTCATTCAATTTTATTATTTTTGTTCCACTTAAAACTTCGCTTTGTTACTGTATATTGAATGCACGTGCGCTTTATCGCTGTATATTGATTGAATGCACGTGCGATGTCATTGTTTTCTCTGCGTGTTTTTGGAGCCTCGTTTTGATAATGTCGATTTGTTACTATTTTTAGTAACAATTCTCATGTATGTTCTAAAAATGCATTTCCACGTGATGATAAGTCAGGCCCGTAGTAACAAGTGGGGGCATGGAGGGGCTAAGACCTCCACCCCACAAAAAGGTCTGCCCAAAATGCTGAATTGTTTTGCACTGAAAATGTTTGGGGAAATCCAATTCAGTTCCTCCAAAATTCCGACAATAGTCAGAACAGGGGCTTTAGCCCCCCCCCCCCCATTAAAAATGTTTCCAGTCCTACGCGCCTGTAATTAACCGGTCGGCATTAAATACATGTTTAAGCTGCATAACAATAAATATCGTTCTATCGTCTAGAATTTGATTTTTCAAATGGAAATTTGTAAAAAAAAATTCAATTCTTCCTAAACGCATAACCATTCAGTATATGTATGTGAGTGCCAAGAAAGAATTATGAAGTCCGCGCTTCTTCATAGCTTGCTCCCTCTTATTCATAGCTACTCTCGCTTCTTCATAGCTTACTGCTCTTCTTCATTGTATACTTGTTTTTCTCATAAATAAACAAAGGTTTTCAAAATCGTACGTGCGGAATACTAAAAGAGACCATAAAATAGTAAACTGAACATGTCTCATTCGAAAAATACATATGATAGCGCCGTATGAGTCGTTTATGTGCCGTTTATGTGTCGTTTGGTTTGTAAACATAAGTGTGTGCACTCACTTCGAAAGTAATTGCAAGTTTACTCAGTAAGCTAGAACAAAGGGCTTTGGCAATATAACACATCATTCATTGCCCCATCGAATAGCATTCCGCGATTTTTGAGATTCAACCCATAACTAGCAAAATAATCGATTTAAAGTAACAACGTGTGTTTACTTACTCAAAATGGGTCCCGTTTCTTCATAGCCGGAAGTCCCTCTTCTGAGATTTCGCTCATAGCATTTTGCAATGAATGAGAGGGATTGGTGGCCGTGATATGAGTATTTTACTAGCTGTTAGTCCGTCTGATGAAATCAAATAAGGGGGCTATTTAAGGAGTTCGCTGCACCCCCCTAGGTACCAAGGTTGTTATATACCATTTTAAAGCTTGAAATATGCTGGGTACGATGCACAATGTTGTCAATTTGTAAACCTGTGCAGATCTTGTGTAAACACATAAATATGTGCGTGGGGTAAGTCAACACATAAATAATTTGAAATGCATTTGTCAAATAGAAATCGTTTTTAACCCAATCTCTTAGGAATGCATTCTTTCAAATTCATAAAATCACAAATCAATAAACCAGAAGAGATATACAAAACACATTTCAATCAATTATACGCAGAAAAAATGCTCATATATCTCGTCAATTTTCATGTGTTGGGTGGGGTAATTTATACACAGTAAAACACTTAGCCACAGAAACAAGTAATCACCTTATTGTTCCATGAAACGTTTACACAACCGTTTTTAGATTGAATACAACTTATTTAGATCTTAGTTCAACATCTCTAACCAATATCTTCTCAGATATAAACAAGACACAGTTCTAGGCTACTCTTGAAAATGCCCCTCTTTCCCTGTATCTTACAACATAGTCCATCTAAATAATTCAAATAAGCGGGCTTTTTAAGGAGATCGTTTCACCTTAAGGCCTCGATGTACCAATGTTGTTATATACCATTTTAAAGCTTAAAATGTGCCAAATACGATGCACGATGTTGTCAAGTTGTAAACATGTGCAGGTCCAGTATAAACACACAAATATGTGGGTGGGGTAAGATAACAAATAAATTATTTGAAATACAATTGTCAACTAGAAATCGTCTTAAACCCAATCACGTAGGAATGTACTCATTCGAATTCATCAAATTACTCTCAGATAAACCAGGATAGACATACAAAACACATTTCAATCAATTATACGCAGAAATAATGCTCAGATATCCCGTCGATTTGTATATGGTAGATTGGGTGTTCTATTAACAGTAATATAATATATACCACACAAACAAATAATCGCATAATTTATTGTTCTGTGAGACGTCTGTACAGCCGTTTACAGATTAAATACAAATTATTTGGATCTTAGTAAAACACATTTCCACTATGTCTTAACAAATATATATAAGACACAGTTCTAGACTACACTTTAAAATGTCCACCACCAATTATAACTTACAACATAGTCCATTAGATGATATCACACAAAGGAGTTATTGAAGGAGTTGCTACATCTGACCCCGATGTACCAATGCTGTTATATACCATTTTAAAGCTTGAAATATGCAGGATACGATGCACGACGTTGTCAAGTTGTAAACCTGTGCAGGTCCCGTTAAACACACAAATATGTGAGTGGGTTGAGAAAACAAATGAATTATTAGAAATACAATTGCCAAGTATAAATCGTCTTAAACCCAATCACGTAGGAATGTACTCATTCGAATTCATCAAATTACTCTCAGATAAACCAGGAGAGATAAACAAAACTTATTTCAATCAATTATACGCAGAAATAATGCTCAGATATCCCGTCGATTTGCATATGGTATATGGAATGTTCTATTAACAGTAATATACTATATACCACACAAACAAATAATCGCATTATTGTTCTGTGAGACGTCTGTACAGACGTTTACAGATTAAATACAACTTATTTGGATCTTAGTAAAACACATTCCCTCTATGTCTTAACAAATATATATAAGACACAGGTCTAGACTACACTTCAAAATGTCCCCACACCCCCTATATCTTACAACATAGTCCATTAGATGATATCACACAAGGGAGTTATTGAAGGAGTTGCTACATCTGACCCCGATGTACCAATGCTGTTATATACCACTTTAAAGCTTGAAATATGCTGGATACGATGCACGATGTTGTCAAGTTGTAAACCTATGCAGGTCCCGTGTAAACACACAAATATATGGGTGGGGTAAGATAAAAAAATGAAATGCAATTGTCAAATATAAATCGTCTTAAACCCACCCTTTTACAAACGTTCTTACTCAAATGCATGTCATTATGATTGAAATGACCAGAAGCGATATACAAACAACATTTAAATAGATTATACGCAAAAATAATTCCAGGTAGTTAGTTAATTTGCATATGGTTGCTAGAGTATTGTTATACACAGTAAAAAACGTAACCACACAAACAAATACTCTTATCTTTGTTTCTTGAAACGTTTGTACAACCGTTTATAGTTTAAACGCTACGTATTTGGACCTTTGTACAACATAATCACCCAATTTAACAGATATAAACAAGACATAGTTCTATGCTGCTCTCAAATTCCCCCTCATTCCCTGTAGCTTACAATAATCTCGGCTTTAACTATTCATAGTCACATAACAAAAATCATTTTGTATGGATCACGAATTATCCTTACAAGAGCATTCACTGAATATTTTTTAGCATTCTTTGATATAAGAGATATATTGATTGGTGAATTCAAAAGATTTCATTGTGGTATCATTGGTCAACACACTAATAATATGATAGTGTCCATGATGTCGGCCAACAGTAGATATACACATGGATAGATAAATAGAACATTCATTTTGATTCTGAATTGATCTGGAAAAGGAACACAAATAATTTTGAGGACATTAAAGATTCACACAAAGATGTATTTGTAAACTTGAAATTACTAATACAGCCCCGTTGATGGTAAATAAAGGGACGTAACTAATTTCTGAATGACTTTGTGGGAGTAAAATACATTCAAGGGCTTAGGAATAATTCCCTTTTGGAGAATCGTTTTTTTAAGTTCATGTTTCCACTTTCTCAAATTATCCTGTACATCTATAAGTTGATCTTTATCTATTTTTATAAATCTACAAAAAATGAGGGGCACAATCCAGCTATTGTAACGAAATGGGCCTTCTATGCCCTTATCGAAGATATTGCAATTTAACTCTTTTGATATTGCACTTTTGAATTAATCAGACCATTATATCAAGAGTTTACTGTCCTCGATAAATTGCTAAAATGCTTTTTTGTCAAAGTTTACATCTATATGTTACATTTTTACCCAACCTCGGAGACCTACACATGCTACAACCTGTGTCTAACCTCTGTTACAAAATCTTAAAATTCAATTGGTATTACAGCTGACCGAATGCTGTCATTTCATTGATTCTCTCGTCACTTATTGGTGGAAGATTCAACCAGAACGGTCCTTAAAAGAGAGCGCTTATCTGATTGTATGGATCGGTGTAACGTTTCGCATGCTTTTTCGTCTGTTAATAGATAAGATTAGCAGCTATTTATTGACAGGGGACGGAATGGTGTGAGTTACCTGGGTCTTCGATGATGGTTTTGACCAATCTTTAACAAAGTTGGCAAGACGATGTTGATCATTCGACCTAGGGCATATACGAGTAAGGGATGTTTTATTATATTGTAACTGCATGTAAGCATACACCACCGTCGTGGTCTCTCTTGTCATTAATTTATATCATTAAATGTGTGATGTATATCAAAATTCATTTGATTTGGAATTCTGAAGGATGGATTTCAGCACGACAAAAATGCACAACTGGACAAAACTTGAAAACGCTAGATTACTGATTTGTCACAAAATTGAGGACAGCTTGGGCATTGCGCATAGATCTTAATTTCATTGTGGTTTTTTTATAGTTTGTCTTTATTTATCTTCCTTTTCAAAACTGTATATGTTATTTCATGTCTATTGCAATTAAATATCTTTAGTCGTATATTTTTGGATCCTCTTTTTAATTTGGTCATTCATATTTTGCTACATCAATCTTGTGTACCACAACTAGTTAGTCCTATACTTTAACGACATAATTGTTACATACACTTATAATTTGTTGCAAGATCATTATAATAAAAGTCTTCTTTTAAGCTTTCCATGGACATTCACATTGATTTCCAGTGATGCTATAATTATGTCTCGTCGAAATTAGGATTCACAATATAAAAAAAAACTAGCTTTAACAAGTATCATAGTGAAAGAAGTAGTTTTAGTTGAAAAGTTTTGATATATTTAGATATACTTTGATTATTCATTATCTTATGGTGGAAGGGTACCTATAATAGAAATATTATAATGATAATAATTATTGTAAAGTTCATTTTATAACGTAATGGCTTTTGTAATGAATTTGACGTTAAGCCGTACGTTCAAAATATGGTTTTGTATACTGATAACCATCACATTTCATCTGTTCCGTCGAATTTGCTAACTACTTTGGATATATTTTTCTGGAAGTTTAGGTCCGAATCGGACAAATAAATCCAAATACACCCCACTCAATCAATGAATATACCGGTATTTTCTTTTCTCATCAACGACAATGTATAAATTCTTATAGTATATACAACCTTGATAGGCATTGTAACATCCATATTGTTTAAGACATATTCTCATTTTGTGCCATTAAGGACCAGCAAGTCTCGAATTGACTTCGTTTGAATTAGCAAAAATGATGTTTCAGATTTCATTTTACCACACAATTTACGAATAAAAACAAATTCTGAAACCATGTTACTATTAGTTTAATAGCTAAACGTGGCTGAGGCCTATGGCTATCATGAGAACTACAGCCATCACGACTATAAGCTCTCAATGTGCGATTATGTGCACCGATAGCACATCTTTTGTATGATCACCACAAAAAGAATGTATAATATTTTTTCTGATCACTATCTAATCGTTATTAAATTGAGATTGATAATTCCAATTCTTGAGTGAACAGTTCCAATGCGCACCGATATTTCTCAAAGATAAGACAATATCTTCATTTTCAAACAGTTTTGATAAAGTTTATTAAACAAAAGTATTTACAAGTGTATCTTATATACCGTACAGTACAGTTTTAGTTTTCCCCAATTTAGGATAAAAAGTCGCTATTTTCTTCCAATTCCACTGGCCCAGAGCCCAAACAAAAATTGTAGCAAGACCCCTGGGCCCAGACATCACTTTCTTATTCATTAGAATTTAGCTTGGTTAATTTCTAAATTCTTAAGGTCGAATCTTCAAGAAAGTTGAATCCACTTTTAAGAAATCGTGATCCGTCGATGCCTTTTGCTTGGTGAAATCGATTGAAATGGGTTTTGTATATGGCTTCTGTTTTTTTTCAACCATAATGCCATGCATTTGAGTGAGAACATTTCTAAAAGGATGGGTTTAAGACAATTTATATTTGACAATTGCATTTCATTCCCACATATGTGTGTGTTTACACGGGACCTGCATAGGTTTACAACTTGACAACAGCGTGCATCGTATCCAGCATAGTTCAAGCTTTAAAATGGTATATAACAGCATTGGTACATCGGGGTGGGATGTAGAAACTCCTTCAATAGTCCCCTTGTGTGATATCATCTAACGGACTATGCTGTGAGTTACAGGGGGGGGGGGGGGGGGCTGGTTGTGTTCAAGTGCAGTCTTAAACTGTTTTTTGTATATATCTGTTAAGATATAGGGTGGCGGTATTTGATTAAGACCTTAATAAGTTGTATTTAATCTGTAAACGAGTGTACAAACGTTTCACAGAATAATTATGCGATTATTTGTGTGGCAATACATGTATTACTGTTTATAAAACACCACACCCACCATATGCAAATTGACGAATTTACTCAGCTCATAATCAATTGAAACGTATTCTGTATGTCCCGTCTGGTTTATTTGATGATAATTTTATTAATTTGAGAGAGCACAATCCTAGGCGGTTGGCTTTAAGAAAATTATTATGTGACAAATGTATTTCAAGTAATGTATTTGTTGTCTTACCCCACCCACATATGTGTTTGTTTACACGGGACCTGCACACGTTTACAACTTGACAACATCGTGCATCGTATTCAGCACATTTCAAGCTTTAAAATGGTATATAACAACCTTGGTACATCATTGATTAGGGGTGCAGAGAATTCTTTAAATAACGCCCTTATTCAATATCATCTGACGGACTATAAAACAGGATACAGGGAAAGAGGAGGCATTTTAAAGATCTGCATAGAACTGTGTCTTGTTTATATTTGTTAAGATATTGGGTGAAGATGTTTTACTAAGATGTAAATAAGTTGTTTTTAAACTATAAATGGTTGTATTGATAAACCGAAGTGACCGTGCGCTATGAATATTTATAAACAAACGCAATCGTCTGCAATATTGACAATAATGAGCGCAAGGTTACTTCGGTTCAATAATACCCAATCCACCATCAGCAAATTGACGAGATATTGGAGCATTATTTCTGCGTATAATCGATTGAAATGTGTTGTGTATATCTCTTCTGGTTTATTTCGTAGTAATTTTATAAATTCGAATGAGTACATTCCTAGATAATTGGGTTTAAGACGATTTTTATTTGAAAAATGTTTTTCAAATATTTCATTTGTTATCTTACCCCACCCACGCATTTTTATGTTTACACGGGACCTGACAACATCGTGCATCGTATCCAACACATTTCAAGCTTTAAAATGGTATATAACAACCTTGGTACCTCGGGGGGGTGCAGCGAAATTATTTTTACCTGGGTCATCAGACGGACTATGTCGTTCTCTGTAATTTTTCTATTCTGCTTTACGTGAATTAATTCATTCATTTCTAAATTCACTAAATGTACAGTTTTTCTTCGTTTAAACATATATGCAATTCAGGATTTTCTTGTTAGAGATTGTCGTTGAAACGCGTAAATGAATTACGCATCTGGGCTGGTGTTCACCGAGCAGTTTTACCTTTCAAATTATACAACAACCCATCGGATTGGCCGAGACGTACGTCTCGTCCAAACAGATGGCTTGTAATTACATTTCTAATTTGTATTTAAAAGTTTAGGTTTAAAGTCTGTTTTTACGAACCGAGAGACGTACTCAACCGACTTTACACTTTAACCCACGATCACGGAGTCTCAGGTCGGCTTTTAACAATCAAATATTAAGTCAATCAATTTAGAATTGTTGGTGAATACGGCCCCTGATCTGTTCAACGATGAAATGATTGCCCGCGACTATCGGTAACACGGTACAAACTAGAGACAGAGCCAATGGATACGCAAATGAAGTCTTCTTGAACAGAACGACCACGTTGTTTCAACTGTGCTGTCCAATTATTTTGTTTTTGGTGCTCAAAAGCGGATAAAAGGGCAATGTCGTACTCAGCTACGGCCACCAATCTGCCTGTACAGGTTCTAATTCTACTGGCTTAAAAACCGACAGACTTGGCGTGATAATTGTTCAAACAAAGCGGAAAATGTATCAAAATTCGTGCTCCAAAGGACGTTACTGTTCTGTTCCCCGAAGATTGTCCTTTCTTTACGTAGAGCCTGGTTCTGCTTCTGTAGTTTCCGTACTGTTGGTAAACTTCTACAGCTTTTCAATATTATCTGCAGGCATATCGTGTTCAGTGTGTATCTAGGGGAAGGCGAGTTTTGGCCATCTTAGATCAGACTCAGGGTGGACCGAGGCAGTTCTACAGTATATCGGAGGGTTATTACATAAATATGGTCAGAGTCAGCGAGGATGGCCAAGAAATAGGTATGTAAAAGTGATAAAAAACAGAAATTCATAACGTAGATAGAACGAGTAATATAGTCCTGATTTTAGAGCCCACTGTGTACTGTGTTCAATCTTATTCTGAATTATACTCATCTCGAAAAGAAAGTATGCACTCGTATACCTTTACAATCATATGACCTACCGACGGTGTTATGCAAAAACTTGTTGGGTACAATTTTGTCCATAGGATATAAGCTCAAAGCAAACATTTGTTGTGTTGTGAGCAATTTAACTTTACAGCTGTAAGCAAAGTTAGTGTTGATGGGGCATATCCATTTATTTATATGTTTAGGCCCCCGACAGTCTGTAGCCGACAGTTGTTATCCGACAACAAGTTACCAATCCGTGCCAAGTTTGTCTCGGACAAGTTTACTAAAGTAGATGGACGTGCATTATTTATCAGCCATATTCCACCTCTCACACTTCTGTATTCATTTATCCATCCAGGTCCCCGTCAGTCTGTATATCAGCTATTGTCCGACAACAAGTTACCAATCCGTGCCAAGTTTGTCTCGGACAAGTTTACTAAAGTAAACGGACGTGTTTTATTTACCAGCCATATTCCTCCTCTCTCACTTCTTTATATATCTATTTATTTATTCATTTATTCATCCATTCAGGTGCAAGACAGTCTATTTACCAGCTGTTGTCCGACAACAAGTTACCAATCCGTGTCAAGTTTGTCTCGGACAAGTTCACTAAAGTAGACGGACGTGCATTGTTTACCAGCCATATTCCACCTCTCACACTTGTACACATGTTTGAAGAAGTGAATATTCTGATGAACAGTATACATAGTATAGGTGAGCAATCATGAATAATCAGAGGAACAGTTAAGATGGGGGTAAAGGCATTATATATTTTTCATTTTAAATCTGTGCCCTTTGTTGTGTGTACTCATTGGAATTGTCTCCACGTTCTCTCGAGGAGACGATTCAAATGTGTACCTACAACACATCATTTGATGAATATTTAATGAGATTTTGACTTTTGAAAAGTCCCCTTTCCTTGCATTTCGAAACATTTTGCAGAGGACACGATAAACTTATCAAAAATAGGCATAATCTGTATCTTCAAATACAAGGTTTTAATAAAAACACGGTTGTTATATTATAATGTTTTCAAGATTAAATACAATTACAGCTGTATTTGAACAAAAACAACAGTAGCGATTCTTTTATAATTTTGAAAGCATGTCACGCGCATGTTATATTTTCGGCGGTTTTGTAAAAATTAATCGGTTTTCGCGATTGAAACCAACATTTTGTCACATAGTCCTGTTAAATTAGGCTTTATACTTTATTTCAGCAAAATACAATGGGATGAATGAAGATATTTTGTACGTTCCACAGTTTTACGACAAAATACGCATGAAAACGGTCAAGGGTATACAAACTATGGATCATGGGCGCTTTATTAGTAAGGAAGAGGCGCTAAATAATGCGAGCGGTGCGCTGGAATTTGACATGCAATACAGTCACATGGGTAGGTGAAATGACCAACCGCTGTTCTCGATCAAAATATTGATTGCCCAGTGAGAGGATCCAGTGAAGTCACATGTTCCTGATATCTCTGGCACGGGTATCAAAATATTAATTGAGTAACACACTCTTTATTCATTTACGTGTAGTTTCTATCACATGACTTTATTTGTCTCACTGTAACGCCACAAGCTCACATTAAAGTTTAGTGTTTGAAAATTAATGTTCGACATTTTCGTCACAAGAAAGAAAAGAAAAAAATCAAAGACCCTTGATATTAAGACAATTGTATTCTTTGCTGCCATTTATTAATTTGTTCTAAATAAACTGACACGATTTAAAAACGCAAAACACGTTTTCATTAACCATTCCTTTCCTATTGCCTCGACCGGCACCATATTTGGGGACATGTATGAGACAATGTATACGCTTCACGCCCCAGCAATTTTGTCGTGTTTTCTGTAAACTATCCGGACATCTGAACCGCCCATCACTAAATGCTCGTGCGTCTCGTGCATTCAGACCACGTGTTAAATCACTAAGATTTTTTGTGTACAAATTGCCACTTTGATTTACTTATTGAAAACATACGAAAAAACGAAAGAAAATTGTGTATAAAATGCTGAGGCATACTTTGCGAAAAAGGAACCGAGTTTTGGGGCTTTTGGTTTGCCGTGTTTCGCAAATGTAGGTAGCTAGACGCTTTAATGAAGCCGAATCGACGGTTCCAAGGTTTATGAGATGTGTAAACGACACGGGAAGATTTACAGACCACCCATGTCCCGGTCAGCTGCGTGTAACAACTGTACGTCAACATAATTGTATACGTCAACGTCACTAACGCAACAGATTTGTGACGGCTCAGTTTACAGCAAATTCTATGGTTGGTAATCGCGGGCGTCCTATACATCGCGACATGGTGATAAATCGCCTGTGAAAACACTGGGTTCGCTGTCGTCGATGTTCAATGCCAGGCTCTTGACACAACGTGTATTTTGGCATAATCTGGCGTCCATTCAGGCATTATTCGTGGCTTTAAAGGTCATTTTCTGTCCTGTTATGTAAACAATTGTAACATTTACAATTTTACATGGCTATACATCGGTTTTGTAAGATGCAGGCGATACCATTTGTAAAAGTACTATTTTGCGTTTTTAAATCGTGTCAGTTTATAACAACAAAAGCTATCTAATAGGTATCTTATAAATTGGTCTACATGAATATTAAATCGTTTCTATACAGCGAAAATTCACATCAAGTTCATTTAATCTTTCTAATGATCTCGTGCAGCTCAGTCGGTACCCTCGGGTCTATCAATCCAGGTGTCGTGTGTTCGAGCCCTTGCTCGGCCAATATCCTGTCTGACATCTAACAAGTCATGTCTCTCTCACCAATAAATGTATATCTATATACCGTTGGTTTTCAACGATAACCTCGTAACTGCAGCTTGTTTTAAGCTGCAGTTACGAGGTTTTCGTTGAAATGCGACAATATGAGAGGGAGGAGCTTGAGGCTCGAATTGGGTAAACCCAATAAATTTAGTCGGTATCTTTTTAACGTGTCAACATTTCTTTATTTAAGTAACATTTAATTGGAACCGATCCTCGATAGAAAATGAAAACAATCTTGGCCAGCGCTAAAATTCCATTTTTTTGGCTGAGGCAATGTGATGTCGTACAAAAGTACGCAAACTGCACTCATGTTGCCCTAATGCATTTAATATCAAGCACGGGTCCCTTTAATCGAGGTTCGACTTCGTCATTTCGAAGTAAGATCGAGCAAACGAATTGTTTGCTGGATCATTCGAAGGGAAAACGACAAAATATCTATCTAAAAATCGCATTGTCCTCAACCAAAAGACAAATCTTTTTAAGAAAGGATAAATCACGAATGTAAACAAATATAGATAATGGCTTGTCTTAAATCATCTTGTATTTGTATATCAATCAGGAAGTTGGTGAAATTACGCCGTAATTTTGATGAAACTATCCCACTTTCAAAGCTATGTAAAACCGAAAGTTTTTATTCTGTATAGCGGATGAGAATTGACCTGGCAGAGCATTCCATTCGATTAGCATGGGCTGCTCTGCCAGGTCGATTATCGTCCGCTATACATTTCCTATGTGTAATACAAACACCCAATGTTATTTCTTTGCATATAGTGAGTCTTTAAAAAAGATTATAATTATTCTCTCAACCATTAAGTCATTTGTATTGATTTTCAATATGATTTTATGATTCTCAGAGACTGTCGATCGAAAACGCTCGTCAAAAATGAGACGCAAAGAAATAGTTCTCCCTTTTAATTTATGTCTTGTAAATTTTATGAGCAATGACTAAATGAGACTCTATGGTTTGCCAGACTTTTCATTGTTTAATGGTATTCAAAGATTTTCCTGCTCATGGATAAGCAATGTGCAGTGACGGCCATAGGAAACGCTTCAGTCCTATTAAAAAGCAGATATCTCACTATTTCTGATGTGAAATACAAAATCTCATATCCATCTGTAAATTTGATTATCTAGTGTTGAAAAATGGCGGTAAAGAAAATATAAAAATTGTTACAGTTTAGAAAAATAGAACATTTAAACAGAGCTGTATCATAATTTCCATTTAAAAATCAGTAGCGCGTGGTTCAAACTTTACTTGCGACAACAACAGGTATTGTAAAATGTCTTATTGGGCGACCAAAGTTAGCGAATACTAAACACGACGTCGATCCCAACGTCTCAAACATGAAATGCATAAGGCGTGAACGTGAGAAATCTTCTTGTATAACAGGCACTACACGAGGTCTATCCGACTTTGACCGATTGGCAAATGTTCTTGTAGCTCTAGCTCGTCGGCCAAGATGCCTAATGGTGCAATGCAATACGTCAATATATCCGACGGCGTGTTTCGGAGTTTCCCGTTTTCGAAAACGGCTAGGCTATGAGCTCTATTTTAAGAATAGCGTGTCTGTTTCAAACGGTACTTGCAACAACAACAGTTACCATAAAACACTTATTTGGTCACCGCAGTAACAGACTACTCGAAACAACGTCGATCCCAATGTCTTAAACCTGAAACGTACATGACGTTGACGTGAGGAATTATCTTGCTTTACAGACGTTACAAAAGGTCTACATGAGCGTGACCGATCGATAAACGTTTTCGAAACTCTAACGCGTCGATCAAGACACCGAATCGAAAAACACAATACGTTAAACTGTCTGGCGACTTGTTTGTGCATTCCTCGCATTTGAAAATGGCCATTTTATGATCTCTATTTTCAGACTTTAACCTGGGATTTTTCAATACGGATGTTTGATAAGGAAATCTTTAATTTTATGATTGCCTATCTACATGTTACTGTGCAAAATTTGACCTATTTCATCACTTGGTATACATACACGAAGCGCACGTAGAAAACGTGATCAGTCACCGGAAATGGACATCTTGATGAATTGAAACGCATATTTTTTTACCTGACGTAATTGTCGGTCAAAATTATTTTTAACAATATACATTTCACTAATATTGTAACAGGCTTATAGAAAATAACGACAAATTTCATTGGGGGCGTTTCTTATGGCAGTCAGTATAGAACGTCATAGCAAACGTCGGCTACGTCCGAAAACGCCGTAATTCAAACTGTAGTTACGACATAGTCGAACGTAGCCGGCGACATCATGCATGCTTGTCATCGCAATTTCATCCTATTGAAAATGGCTATCTTTGAGTATGACCTTGTTTTGACGTCCCTAATAGAAAAGGCTTGGGAAAACATTGAAACAAAAGAAGAAACTGCTGATAATCAGCAGTTTCTCCTTTTGTCTCAATATTTTTATGTCATATTTTACACAAATCCTATCTCTAATAACATCCATTTTGTCATTTTGGTTTCACTACAAGCGCATTTGTATGCGTTTGATTTAAGCTCTACGACGAAGGTTGTAAAGGCCTCTAGGTGACCGGCCATAAAGGTCGGAATTAGGGTCTCAATTCATATAACCTACGCTGTAAATTATTCCTATCTCTTACAGATATGGCAGAGATCGCTCCACACAATTTCAACAAACACATCAACTACTCGAACATAGTACCTGTGAGAAGCGGGAAGATCTCCGACCTGTTCCCCAAACAAACACCTAGGCTGCCAGATCCCGTGTACGCCGAGACTACAGCTAGCACGGATAATCACGAGTACTTCACGATCGGAGACGAACGATTAAAGCGTGACGCGACTCCATCCACAAAACCGGGTCAATCTGCTAATTATACAAACGATATACCACGAGGTCAAGCAATGCCTAGAATTCAAAATACAAGTTCTTGGACAGGGAATAAAACACATTCTGCAAATCTACAAAGATCGAAATCGGAGTCAGCAGATGATATATCACATGACCAAGCAAAACAACATGTTAAAAAATCAAGTGGGCGACATACCAGGAAAACGAGCGCTTCAAAACTGCACCGATCACAGTCAGAGACAAAACTTTATAGACAAGTACCCCCTGT
Organism: Fragum sueziense; assembly: GCA_963680895.1. Classification (NCBI taxonomy): domain Eukaryota; kingdom Metazoa; phylum Mollusca; class Bivalvia; order Cardiida; family Cardiidae; genus Fragum; species Fragum sueziense. The sequence continues at coordinate 21,367,481 of OY804608.1, read as the reverse complement.
TAATGATGTTAGTGACATCAAACGTCTGACTATAGATGATGTCGCTGCTTATCTAGACAAACTAAATCTGGGAGTGTACAGGGAGATCTTCAAGGATCATCTTATAGACGGTGTAGTTCTCAGTGATCTTGATAAGGATATTCTTACTAAGGAGTTTGGTTTCAAGGTGGTGGACGCCATAAAACTGATGCATTTTATTAAAGACGGACATGTGCCCAGATAATTAGCCGAGTACAGATTTCGAAAAGTTTATTATATCGTCGGTGTTAATGCAAGACCACGTTACTGCAGCTTGATTTAAGTTGTAGTTATGAGGTTTTGCAGTGACACCAGTGACGATATCTGTACCTGGCATTATCACGGTGGTTAATCACATGACTCAGAATTTCAGAAATTCTTCAATTATTTTGTTAATACGTGACCAATTTTAATTCGGTGTGAAGGAGAGAATGTGGGAAAATGCCAGGAATAAACAGGACGCGGTAGATTTGTGAAAAATCAACTAATGAAAAGTTATTGAAGATCAACCAAAGTTTTCGTTGATCTTCAATGATTTTTTATTGGCTGACTTGTCGATAATCCATCACGTCCATTTAATGCATGGCGTCTTCCCACCTTCTCTGCTTCAACCCGAGTTTACGTGATTTTTCACCGTGATTATTAGATCAAGAAATACTGGAGCCCTTCTTTAAAAAGCACCATGGCTTAACGGCACTATTTAATGGGGTGCATCACAAGTAATGCATATGCCATTTTGCGCAGTATGTTCTTGTTGCGGCAAGATGTTGTCCGCGGAAAAATTTTGCCGCTTCAACTTTAAAAGCTGCATCATATTCATTCAATTATTCTTTTCTTTTGACAAGTCAAATACCATGAAAATCAAGGAAGTTCTTTTTAGGATCTTTTTCCTTAAATGGAACAAGGGAGATAACTGTAAAATGGGAAAATCAACACACAAAGAGAGAAATTTATATTGCATTTCACAACTTCTATTTTCACAAATAGCATATTTTCATTCTTCAAAAAGCATTCATGATCTTTGAATCTCTTTAAACTTGAACATATTGATCATTTGTGTAAGTATGGTTTGTAGCAATAGGAGGATAGTTTTCCTTTAAAAATACTAGTATAAGTTGAAACTAGCTCTTACAAGCACACGTTCGCTGAATAGAAGGACCATGTGCGGCTTAAACATAAATTTGTATTATTCGATATTGATGAGAATAAATGAACAATAAATATAGACATTTGAAAAAAAAGTATGTGCGTTAGAAAATTATTTTAAACTCTTTTCAAAACAAGACGTGGTTTTAACGTCCCTACTACATGTATGTAAGGATTGAGAAACATTGAGGCAAAAGAAGAAAATGCTGATAATCAGCATGTTCTCATTTTTCCTCATTATTTTCTTAGCTTTAGTGTGCACAAATTCTCTCTTTTTCAACATCCATTTTGTCCTCTACAACAACTTTCAAATTGGACCACCCTAAAATTTTATTTTGTAGTTTGGATTCAAAGTACGTGCATTCCATCTTGCTTGGAGTGAGATTCATATCCGACGTTCTAATTGTCGCTTTTCAACGAAGATCTCGTAACTGCAGCTTATTTCAAGCTGCAGATACTAGGTTTTCGATGAAAAGTGACGTGACGTTGACCATCCAGTGTTCAGTTACTGAAAAATAAATGCAATATTTTATTAATCGAATAAACATGTACGTCCCTAGCAGGCTAAGCTTAAGAAAATATCGAAGAAAAAGAAGAAACTATTATTGATAATTGACAATAATTATTGACCATTTTCCCTTAATCATTTCTGTGTCATGGTATACATATTTTTCTTTCCTTTTGACATGGTTTTATTTTGTCGTCTCAATTGTGAAGTAGGAATAGCCTAAGATATTGTCTTTTTAATGCCAGTGACATCGTCTGAAAATCTTAGTTTTAGTCTTAAATTTTGTTAATACTAATGCAACGATTCAAGAATTATGGATATAAATTCTAGAACTATGCAAGCAGAGCAACAAATAAGCAACAGATGAGAGGAGGTGAGGGCTTTCTAAATTTGTTATTCTAAACTCAAACCTTTGTTGTGGGTGGACCACTCATTCAAATGAGTATCCACAACAGAGTATTTGATGAACAACTAAAGAAATGTTGCAAGGGCGGATCTAGGGGTGGGGTCAGGGGGTCATGACCCCCTGGAATTGGCCGAAAATTGAATTTTGACTATATAACTTCTTATTAAATGCCGTCATTTGGGCTTTAACCCCCCCTGGAAAAAAATCCTGGATCCGCCATTGTGTTGCATTTTTGTTCTGCCTTGACACGAGCCACGTTGTTCAAAAACCTCATTTGTGAAGAAAGCAAATCATTTGACGTACCTGTGTTTTTGTCGACTGGTTCGGTTCCGAGCAAAATGTCCAAGTAATAGGCTTGTACCAACACTGAAATGACAGACAACCATTGATTTACGTATTATAACACAGTTGCAACAATTCACCTAAATACTTTTCATCTTATGTCACAATGAACTTTTCTGATGTAGGCCCTACAAGTGAAAAAAAAAGATATATATTTACTGTTACTTACTTATTTTCGGTGTAATTTGCTGTAAAAATGACTATGCATAATTAAAATATGACCTTTAAATTTTCTTTGTGCAAAATTTCAGTTCTGTCTGATCTGTATTGGCTTAGATTACGACGGATTTAAACCCAATATCACATCATTTCGTAAACACCATTAACCCACTTTGAATATTTTGCATACTTTTACACCGCTGCATGATTATCGATTTATGTCATTTACTGTATGAATCCTGTATTCTGTCTTACAAAGTCTATAAACGGTGCAAATACATGCTAAAAGCCAACTTCTGTGGATCATTAGGGATTTAGGCCTGTGGATACTAGATCTAATGTCCCTTTAACATAAAAAGACTCATAATAATAATACTTGTCCATAAGACGAATTCTACGAGACTTTCCCGTAACAAACGGTTAGATCTGCATTCCGATGTTTCAGCAAATTAATGATGTTTCTTGTCCTACGTCAATACAGGAATCGGAATAATTAAGATTTTATCAATGGGAACCGTGGTTTAGATGATTCTGAGGACAGGATAATTGTGGTAGTCCTGTTTTTATGCTTCAGCTTTGACGTTTCACTCATCAAACAGTAGTAGGATTGGCATTTAGACTATAAATTCGAGATAAATATTCTAGAGATTCGGACATGATAATAATTTGTCGTCGCTTTTCAACAAAAACCTCGTATCTGCAGCTCATGTCAAGCTGCAGATACGAGGCTTTTGTTGAAAAGCAACGATATGCCAATGTAATAAGACATTTTGTGATAAATAAGTACTCTCCACTCAAAATTATCTGTGATAAAACGATAACGTCTGATGAGAATAGTTCATTTCTTTAAGATAAAAAAATGCTTTATATTCTATAATTATGAGAATGGTGACCATGGGCATTGTTATGGACTGTATATCAAACCATTGTCCAATAATTCATTTTCAGTTATACGACATTGCTACCTAGGCATTCACTGTGTACAGTCCAGTCACTATTTTATGAAAAATATGTATACAAAATTCACCAACGATAACAGGGCAGTATCGAACTTCAGAAACTACCATAATTTTACATGATATGGTTCAATGTGAACGTGTCTCACACTTGCACGGTTCGAACCAACACATTCAAAATTGTCTTGAAAAATAAGAACGCTTTTACACTGAATACATAATGTAGGTAACACTAGCAAACATGTATCACGGATTTCATTTGACCTGACACTGACCTTTAAAAAAAAGGTGTTCATATTTCGCATTTAGCGTTACATTTTTCAAATAGGCTTGTATCATAGTAAATATATATGAAAGGTAAACAAGAAAATATTACTGAATTGTTAATTTAAACAAGAGGACCATGATGGTCCTAAATCGCTCACCTGAATCAAGATGACAAGAGTGATAATGGCAATTTTGTCAAATTCAAAGGCATGAAACTTATAAGGACTTTCTGTTTGGAAACAATTAAGAAATAATTTTGTTCCAATCGATCCTGTAAGGTTGGGTATGAATTAGCACAATTGTTGAGTTAGGTAATTTTCAACAATTATTTCATGATTACGCAATATACAACATAGGGCTAATTTTCAAAGCATACTGATCTGTTAGAGATTGATCATTTATGATAGGCTCAATTAACAAGATTTTGTCTGTGATTGATAGAATATAGTGAAAGATTACCATCTGATAAGCTAAAGCTAATCCCTTATTTGTTTACATAAGATAAACATGGGGCCAGCCTGAGAGCAACAGATAAGGGAAATAGAAAATTGGGCACAATGGTTTATTTTTAAAGAATTTTCTTATGATTTCTCTAAGTCTGATAAGCCCTTCCTCCCTGCCATGCCCACATTTTTTGACCAATGGAAAAAATTGTGAACACATTTTGCAAAGAGTAACTCAAGGAACATTCCAGTAAAGTCTGGTTCAATTGGGCACAATGGTTGATTTTTAAAGAATTTTCTTATGATTTCTTTAAGTCCGATAAGCCCCTTCCTCCCTGCCACACCCACATTTTTTGACAAATCAAAAATCCGCGAAAAAGTTTTGAGAAGGGTCACTCAAGGAACCTTCCAGCAAAGTCTGCTTCAATTGGGCACAATGGTTGATTTTTAAAGAATTTTCTTATGATTTCTCTAAGTCTAATAAACCCCTTTCTCCCTGCCACAGTCACAGTTTTTTACAAATGAAAAAAACTGTGAACAAATTTTGAAAACAGAGACTCAAAGAACATTCCTGCAAAGTCTGCTTAAAATTGGCCCATTGATTTATTTTTAAAGAATTTTCTTATGATTTCTCCAAGTCTGATAAGCCCCTTTCTCCCTGCCAAGGCCACAATTTTTTTACAAATAAAAAGATTTGTGGTCAAATTTTGAAAAGAATGACTCAAGGCACATTCCTGCAAGGTCTGGTTCAAATTGGCCCAATGGTTGATTTTTAAAGAATTTTCTTGATTTCTCTAAGTCTAATAAGCCCCTTTATCCCTGCCACGGCCATGTTTTTTTTTTCAAATGTAGAATTTCTGAACAAATTTTGAAAAGAATGACTTAAGGCACATTCCTGCCAAGTATGGTTCAAATTGGCCCAATGGTTGATCTTTAAAGAATTTTCTTCTGATTTCTCCAAGTCTGATAAGCCCCTTTTCCCTGCCACGGCCACAATTTTTGACAAATGAAAAAAAATGTGAACAAATTTGACAAGAATGACTCAAGGCACATTCCGGCAAAGTATGGTTCAAATTGGCCCAATGTTTGATTTTTAAAGAATTTTCTAATGATTTCTTTGTCTAATAAGCCCCTTTCTCCCTGCCACGGCCACATTTTTTGACAAATATAAAAATTTGTGAACAAATTTTGAAAAGAGTGACTCAAGGAATATTCCTGCCGAGTTTGGTTCAATTGGGCCCAATGGTTGATTTTTAAAGAATTTTCTTATGATTTCTAGTCTGATAAGCCCCTTTCTGCCTGCCACGCCCACATTTTTTGACAAATCAAAAATTCACGAACAAGTTTTGAAAAGTACAACACAAGGAACATTCCTGCCAAGTTTGGTCAAAATTGGTCCAATGGTTTAGGAGGAGAAGATGTTGAAAGAAATTGTGAACGGACGGACGGACGGACGGACGGTCGGACAGATGGACGGACGGACAGACGGACGGACGACGGACAAAAAGCGACCACAATAGCTCACCTTGAGCACTTTGTGCTCAGGTGAGCTAAAAAAGCCCAGGCGTGTAATTTATGACGAAAAAAGCTAAAGCTGCGCCATGTGAAAAGAAATCTGTAATACCATTGCGACAGTAGTAAACTAGAAAAAAGATTTAGACCTACCCATCCGTCTTGCATGACATTTCGATATGTTTTCCGTCGGTCAGAAATCTCTTCTGGTTCCTCATATTTTGGGCTCTCCGTCCTGTGAAAGATATTTGAGTCGGGATCTGGAAAAACGTCCATAAAGGCATTTGGGGCAGCCAAGTTTCAAGATCAGCATGTACCTAAGAGCAGCACTGATCAGGATCGATGTAGCTGTTTTACAGTTGCTACAAATCACGAAGAAGCTATTTGAGGACAGCATGGATCCTGATCAGACTGTGCGTATGCACAGGCTGGTCTGGATCCAGGTTGTTCTCAAATGCCATAGAGGACGTTTAAATTCCAGATCCTGGCTCATTTATAGTAACAATGTTCAATAATCATTCCCGGTTTTGACGCCTATCAAAAGAAAAGTATAATGAAAAATATGAGTAAAGTAGACCATCTGTATCAAGATACCAACGTCTGAATTTTACGTTTTGTTTAAATGTTTTCTATAAATCTATTCAGTAATGTAGGCAGAAACGAAAATCGGACTTTGATGATATCAGTAAAAGATTTACAAAATGTTTAGCGTCAATGCAAATATGAAGCGCATGTTGAGCCCAATACTGTCGGTTTTCAACGAAAACCTCGTAACTGCAGCTTAAAACAAGCTGCAGTTGCGAGGTTTTCGTTGAAATGCAGCGATATATTTCAATATAATCATTCAATTAGTCAAGATATGAATTAACGTGAAACTTACGCCGGGACACTCTCCCTATATACGTAGTTTGCTGCGTACCCGATATATATAATTGGGGCTACGACTGAGGCTCCGATTAGTCCGATCATCATCCGAGTCTGTAATGACAGGCATACAACCAGAGCCGCGTTCTTTAGAGCGAGATATTTTAAGATTTCTTAAGATGTTTTTGATACAGCGTTTTTAATACCGAGATTATAAACGAGGTGTTCCAAATGTTCCATACTTCATACAAATGACGTCATAATGACGACATTTGTATGAAGTGCAGATCATTCGGAACTCCGCGGTTCATGAATCATGGAGCATTCGGAACAACTCGGTCAACACTCTCCTATATAGATTCTACAGAATATACCGAGGTGTTCCAAAAGAAGTATAGAGCAATGGCGGCTCCCAGTGATCGCCTTAAAATCTTGCCCAGAAGAACGCTTTATCCTAAAACATCTTAAGAAATCTTAAGATATCTTAAGAAATCTCGTTCTAAAGAACGCGCCTCAGATTGACGAATGGCAACGAATTTCGTGCCAAAAAAATAGACTCGGTTTACCGTTATGTATTGATAAACCGTCGGTGCTGTTATAAAATCTCGTACCTACGGCCTGATCCAATCCGTAGTTACAATGTTTTTAACAGCGCCGACCAAATACCATTGTTTGTCCGAAATTACGTCGCGATTAACTGGATAAAACTGTTCCCTATTTAAGGCCTGGTAACATACACCATTCCACGTCCATATCACGGCCGTAGCACGTCTAAAACAAGGAACCCGCACTGTGTAATTTTGGACGTGATGTGGTCGTGAAATGGATATGGAATGGACGTGGAATGGACGTGGAATGTTTGACTCTTTTAGCAGAAGGTGCAGTTTTAAATAGGTATAAATTTGGATTTGCTGACTACAGATATAAAGTGAACGAAATCCTATTTTCATCTAATATTGGGGTAGGGGTGGAAAACGAAGTGAAACGAGGGAAATTATGCTTAAAATTAAAAAGCTTATGAAAACGATGGTAGTTTGTGTTGATGTATCAATAATATTTAAGTGCTAAATCCTCTTCAAACATGCCTTCGTTTCCACAACCCAAATATAGAAGAAGCTTGGAAAACATAGGGACCAAAAGTTTATGATTGATAACCAATTTTTCTCATCTAGCCTTAGAAGTATTTTATATACTATATTGTGGACTTCACAAATCATATAGTTTTCAAATTCCATTTTGCCGTCTGTATCAGCTTTCGGATTGCACATTTAACATTCTTGAATTTAAAGTTTCAACCTTCAAAATAACTGCAGCATAACGAATTGCATAGTTTTACAGAACTTGGTCACGTTTTTAATTTGATGTGAATATACATAATTATGTATTACTTTACAAATTAAGATAGATATCTCGCTACACATCAAAAAACCAGGGAGGCTTTTATAAACCCTTTGCCAAACAAGAACTGATTGTCCCAAATAAAACAAGTCTGAGAAAACATTGATGCAAAAGGAGAAATGCTGATGATCAGCATTTTCCCGAGAAAACATTGAGGCAAAAGGAGAAATGCTGATGATCAGCATTTCACCTTTTGCCTCAATATTTTCTATGCTATATCATACACAAATTCCTTCTTTGAGAACATCCATTTTGTCATCTGCAGCAGCTTTCAAATAAATCCACCCTACAATTCTGTCGTTTTGGAAAGGATTAATTTAGAGCTTCAGATAAGAGAGGATTATGGTATTTCCAAATGAAATAATTTTATGTGTGTGCGTTTCCTTTATTGCTCATCAAATCATACGCTGTTATCGAGCCGACTCCGATGAGCGCACACAACATAGAGTTTAGATTTGAAATAACAAATTTTGAATGCCTCTATCCGCTCTTGTCTGCAGCAGCTTTCATAATATAATTCGTTTGCAAAAAAAGTTCCAAAATGCTCTCGTTTAAAGAAATTGATTAACAGTTCAAGCTAAGGACATGTTTCCTGAATTATAGGCCTAGCGTCGCAACCTTTCCACGTGTGTGTGGTCTCAGAAAGAAGTAGTAGTCCAAACAAGTTTCGTCTGTAAATGGGCTAAGGCAAGGGCGGATCTAGAGGAGGGTCGGGGGTCCGCCCCCCAGCATTGGCCAAAAATCATTTTTTGACCTTAACGTTACATATCTAACACAATTAGAGCCATTATTTGGGTTGGGACCCCTCTGGAAAATATCTTTGGACTTGGACCCCCACCCCTGGAAAAAAATCTTGGATCTGCCCTTGGGCCGTTAAGGACCCTTTCTTCCAGATGCAAGCTCAAGTGACATGTCTTACCCCTGCCTCGTGTCTCCACGACCACTTCACATAGGTCCACATCGGGCCGCATACATTGGATACCACGCCCTTCCTGCCCATTTCAGCACCAGTCGGAGTCTGGATAAAAACATATCTCTGCTATTCATCGAAAACATCGTAACTGCAGCTTTAAAAAAGCTGTAGTTACGAGGTTTTAGATGAAAAGCGACGATACAGGGCCTAATTACACTGTCCCAAATATGCTCTGGTTTTGACGCCACTAGTATCCTACCAACATTCTTTGGGAAACGTTGAAACAAATGGAGACGATGCTGATCAAATGCAATTTTCGTCTTTTGTTTCAATACTTTCTGGGATATATTCTGCACATATATATCTTTATAATGAAAACCAAGTTTGTCGCGACAGCAGTTTACAAACTAGAGCAGTAAAAATTAATTTCGTTTGGAAACCACAAGGGAGAAACAAACTAACTTCAAACGTCATAATATGGACAATTTAGGCCTACAACTTGACAGGTTGAAATATATCAATATCACAATATCCCTTATGTGGTGTGGGCTGAGATCAGATTGCATGAATTCGCAGTCTTTAATCTGTTCATATTTTCTAGATCTGACGAAAGCAGAAATATTCCAGCGAGATTTGGATGTGTAGATTTGTAACGTCTTACAACCAAGTAATTATTTATCCAATTATAGAAAAATAAATGAAAGAATATAAAAAATGATAACTCTAACATGATGTTAATCAGAATAAATTTTGCCTACAACATGTTAATTACATCTGTTATATCAAATTTATTTCAAGTAAAATGAATGAAATAAAAATAAAGGACAATGCAATAAATGAATAAGCGAATTAACTTTTTAATTAATTAAAATGATTAAATATGGCAAAAATATGTTTACCTTTCGATCAGTCCCAATCCAGTGACACCAACATCAATTAAATGGTGGTCCATGTGAACGAAATTCCCGCTTCTAAAATCACGTTTTATTCACAAAAACTCAAAACCGTGCAGCACGTCACGTATTTATTTGTGAAATCGATAGAATCTATCATTTAACTCTTTCTCCAAAAAAGTCCTCGTTTTATGACACCATAGTTCTGAAAATGTTACATTAGAAAACCTTGTGGGAAAAGAAGAAAATGTTGGTGACACATTTTCTTCTTTTCCCTCAAGGATTTTTATAGACGCTAAAAATTATAGATTTGCATTATTCAACAACATCAAATCTATATTCAGAGACAAATTTGAATTTGTACCATACTAAGAACGGTTAACAAGGGAAGTTCATTAGTTTGTATTGTAATATCAGCAAGTGCTGATCTAAAGCTAATTATCGATGCATTAAAGATGAACCAGTATCTGGGGAAAAAAACTCTTATGGTTTGAGAGCAAACATTAGTAATGTTTTGATCAGCATTTTATCAATTTACCTCGAAGGACGCCTATGCTATAATATGCTCTATAGCGGCTTTCATTTCGGACCAGTCTCAATTCCCTTGTGTAGGAAAGGGTTAATTAGTATTGTTCTAATGAGCAATTCTAGGAGGACGCTTACTTTGTAATTGACTTGTTGATGTATATTTGACTCGGTCTTTACGGCATTTGAGACATTCATGGTTCCAGGGGCCAGTTTCATCAAAACATTTAAGTCGTGTTTTTGACTTAGCAATGTCTCAAAAATCGCTTAAAACAACAATCGTATAACCCAGGTCTCGATAGATTGGTGATACGCGTTTCTTGTCCTAAATTTGTCGTAAGACACCGGTAAGTCAAAAATACGTCTTAAATATTTTGATGAAACTTGCCCCTGATCAGACAGTACCTAAAACCTCTCTTACAACCCGTCGTGCGTCTTTTTAAATCGTACGTTTTAAAACTTTGCAAAATCGCACGATTTATAAAGACGCACGATGGGTTATAAGAGCGCCTCAAAATATGCACATTCAAAACAGGTCAAAAGTGTGAATCTCTTTCGAGAAAAGTACGCATTCTTTGTGAATTTTCTGGAATTTCATTAAGTTCAGTTTGATCATTTTCATTATTGATGTGTTACAAAAGGCAGCAATTTTATATAACAGTGACGTAATTTCGGACAAACAATAGAATTCTCGTATGTTTTGTTGCAAAATCTCGTAACTACGGCTTGTTACGAGATTTTAAAACAACATGGACGGTTTGTCAATACATACCTGTAAACCAAATCTATTTTTACCACAAACTCCTTTGTCATTTCATCATCATGTTGCGGATAAACTGTTACAGAACAATCTGGAATCTGGTAAGATTGCGTAGCCTATATATGCAGGCTGATCGGGATCTATGTTTGTCCAAAAGGCCGTAGGAATCGTTTTGCAGATCCCGGGTCTTTTAACCTACACTGATAGGGAAACATGTCCTTTTAACTTAGAGTTATCCATTTCGATTTTGCATCTTGAAAACAGGATCAGTCCTTGCAAACAAAAGATGTGAAGACCTATTAGGGCCCCACTATATAAACCTCGACTACTAGCGATCGATTGTATGAAGTTAACCAAATGGTTAAATAAATGAGCCTGGATCTGTAAAAAGTCCCTTATAGCATTTGAGACGTTCAAGTTTCAAGATCAGCATGTGTCTAAATGCAGTCTGATCAGGATCCATGCTGCTGTCTTAAAGTTTCTTCATGTCAGGAAGAAGCTATTAGAGAACAACATGGGTCCTGATCAGACTGTGCGTATGCACAGGCTGATTTGGATCCATATTGGGCTCGAAAGCCTTAAGGGACCTTTTTCCAGATCCTGGCTAAAATGTTTTGGTTAAATAGCCCGGTGTATAATCAGAAAAAAATAACTAAAACAAGTGTATAACCTTTGGGTTGACGCTAACCAAAGTTTATACAATCGTGCCATAGTAGTCCAATATCAACCTGTGCTGTAGGAATATGATCAAACTAGGGACCCTTTGATCTGGATGCCTATACTCAATTTCAAGAACAGGCGTACGTAGCACAGTAATATAGCATACATGTAAGTTAGAAGAATATAAATTAAAGCATCAAAAATACGCTGATGTCTTCAGTATGAAGACTATAATGTAAAATAGCTACGGGAGGTAATTGTTACTTAGTAAAATCATTTGCACTTTTGGAGTTTTCTACCTTGTTCTATCGAGTACCACAGACATGGATGGCTCAAACTTTCAACCTAAATATGCGCATGGAGCTTGTGCATTGTGGGATGGGTAAATCTACGAACAATTTTGCCTCGCTTCCTGTAACACACATTTTGCAATAACTTTCTTACTTCTTCGTCAATTTTCAAACGTTTTTTTTTTTTGCACGTACCCCGCCTTACTGAGCTTTTTCCTCTGATATACATGTATACCTTACCGAATGCCCTAGTTTTTTGCAAAAAAATGATCCCAACCGACCAGAAAAAATGACAAAAAATTTAGGTCGTGTTTCTGGTCAGTTGAGGTCGAATCCCGACTTGGCTAAAATCTTTTCTGACATCTAACAGAAATCATTTTTCATTCACGAATGGATGAATCGTTTACGATCTCCTTCGTTCGAACAATGAGCAGTTTGTACGCTGAATTTTATGGAGTTGTTTGTACTGACACAACAAATCGACGCTTTTCAACGAAAACCTTGTAACTGCAGCTTGTCTTAAGCTGCAGTTACGAGGTTTTCATTGAAAATCAGCGAAATGCTAGGAGCACTTGGAATATGGGAAAATGTTTCAATGTGGTCTTGACCCACATTTAACATATCAATTGGTGATCTTTTTATCTTAACATGGATTATATCAAACAAAATGCTGATATCAAAGTTCACAGTGATTTTTATCGTCAAATGATTATACGAAAAGCAGTTATTTACCAGATTCTAAAAGAAATCTACAGTTTAGCATTAAATCCCTGGTATGTGAATTTGAACATTGAATTTTCTAACTTTTCCTCAATTAGCTTATCAAATCTTTCGGCCTGACTCACGGTAAAGTGATTCTTCCAATCACCGATTTCACCCTTTCTAAATAGTACGTGATCATTGGTCCCCGGTCTATACATATGGGGTATCTTTTTCTTGTCGAGCTTGCTCTTTATGTTGCTGATGGAACATTCTTTGATAACATCTGTCAAGTCTTCGCTTGTTTTTGTAACACCAATATGTTTAGCAATCCCATCTAAAGTTTCAACAGGTTTTTGAATAAGATCTTCGTAATAGAAGACTTTAATGTCGAATATATCAGCTTTTAGAGCTTTTTCCCATTCATCAAGGTATTCAAACATTCCACCTGAGAAAACGTCTCCCTTTAGGAATGCTTCAAAATGTTCATCCCAAGTGGTTAGATATTTAAGTACAGCCTGTCCCGAGAAATGATAAAACGCAGACACTGCAACGTCCTTGGGGTTCCGCAACATAAATACCATTTTCCCGCGCTTTTCCATGTGCTCTTTTGGCAATCTTTTTGGCCATAAGTGTGTGAAGTAGACTCTCGGACTCGGCATTGACGTCATAAATTCTGGAGGCTGTAGTTCAATAATCGAGGGCCTCGCTACAATATTTTCGTCTTTGTCTTTACGAAGCAGACATCTTATGAGAGTCTCGACCCAATTGTTGCCAGATTTAGGGTACGCACAAATCATGATGTCGCCATCCCTATATTGCAGTTCTTTCACTGCTTTGATTTGAGCCTCTGGGTTAGTTATGACCGTTCTCGGCATTTTAACTTCTTCATGGCAGATCAAATAGCTGTTGTGTGTGTTTGTCATTGTAACCCGTTTCTAGCCGTCACAGGCACGTGAAATGAACGACTTTCTCTTCTGTCTAGCTTTCTGAAAATACACATGTATACAAGATACTCATACTGGACCTTCAGAAATTGAGTGCCAAAACGCACGTAACAAAATGCGCTAGACCGATAATTAAAATAGGGGTAGACCCTTAAAAATAGCGGTCTACCCTTATATTTTTACCGGTCTACCGATAAAAATATCGGTCTACCCATAAAATAAGGGTAAACAGCTATTCAAAATAACGGTCTAGCGATAAAATTACCGGTAGACCGCTATTTTTATCGGTAGACCCCTTTTTTTCGATAGCCAATCACAGAGCTTGTATTATACGGTCGTTGATATTCCCGGTGGGTTTAGGATGTAACGAGCCATTTGATTGGCTAATGAGATTTCGAGCAGAAGGGTCAAAAATAACTATCGGCCTACCGGTAATTTATCGCTAGACCGTTATTCGAAATAGGGGTCTACCCTTATTTTAAGGGTAGACCGATATTTTTATCGGTAGACCGGTAAAAATATAAGGGTAGACCGCTATTTTTACCGGTCTACCCCTATTTTAATTATCGGTCTAGCGCTATATTGACTTTAGACCCTATTCGCGCGCCATAGCCTAGTCTAACCTTAACATGCCATGATGACCTTGTCCAAAAACACCAAATCTTTCTTACTTTCATAAACCTATATGATAATGGTAATTTTAACCCTTTTCAGGCTGTTCGAGTCATATTTCTGTTTTGACCAACATTTTGGCAGGCAGTATAAACTAAGATCAGCCTACGCTACTTGTCTTCTAATTAACTTTTGTGGCAACCATTTGCGAAAAAATTGGTTGAAATGCCTCTTAAAATGGCAATTTGTTTGAAACAAAGTTCAAAGAAATCAACACACGCGTTCACACATAACAAAATGTTGAGTTGAAAATCAATTATACATCTAATCTAGATCTACAATTTTCTTCTTTTCTATACATGTAGAAGTGTTTGCCAAAGTTTTAGCTATCAAAAACTACAGAAAGGGTTAAGTAAAAACCTTTCCAAATTATTTTTACGTTCCTGCTAGCAGATCTAAATGACTTATGGCAATATTTGGGACATAAGAAGAAAATGCTGACGACATACAGTATTTTGAACATACCAGGCCCGTACGAAGCAATTTCATATGGGGGGCAAAGCCCTTGTCCTGAATATTGGGGGGGCTAATTTGGATTTTCCCAAAATTTTCAGTGTAAAATTAAGAAAATTCGGCATTTTTGGCCAACATTGCCCCCCCCCCCCCTGTTCCTACGGGCCTGCATACAATGTACACGAATCACAATGGCTCTAGTCTAGCATCGTTAATAGAGTCGTTTTCAAAATTCGCAGGTTTTCTTGTCCACGTGTGATAACTTGTACATTTGAGTAATCAAATAAACTTTAATGTTAAAAATGAGTCCATACCAATTTAATTGTGTTGATTAAGCATAAAAATATAGCATGTTACATGCTTTAGTGAGATATTTTACATGTTATATGGCCTGAAATGTGTAAATTTGCTTTGTCCCACTGCTACCCTCATTGGTTTTGACCAGCAAAGATAACTACTTTTAACCGTAATTGAAAAACTTTTTTGGGTTAGTTTGCATGACAATATGTTAAATTACACTTTGAATATATCAGTTACCCAAATGATATTATGTAAATGGTATAAAAATCATCATATATCCTTGTCCCACAGATTTTTGTCTTTGGTGTTCCAGTGTCTAATAGGTCAAAGAAATGCAATCTTAATTAGATGTAGACACAAATCATGTACCTCCTTTTGAAAAGCTATCGTAGGCTCATACATTACAATTGAAAGAGAAAGAATTTATTGTGTGTCTTGTTAATAAATTGAAAAAGAAGGCGGTCAACTTGTACAGTACTTTTTTTCTTTGTCTTTGGGATGACGCACTTTATAATACTTTGCAAGGTACCTTTTTATTAGATATTTGTCCGGCATATCTGACTTAAAGTACAGTAAATGCTTTCAATAGTAGATTTAACAAATACCCGATTTTCACTTATATTTTTGCAAATTAGTGTGAAATTGTCCTTGGTGTTCCAGTCCTTGGTGTTCCGGTCTGAGCACTGGAACGCCAAAGACAAAAATAAAATGGCACTGACATATGTCAGATTGCATGGATCAGATAGATATTATTAAAATAAGGTAACATACCAAATTTCAGCTTTGTTCGTGTAGTAATTTTAGAGAAAATGCCAAATCTAGGTTTCGCTCGATGTTTTAAGTGGAGTTTCATGTTAAAGGGACATTTCATTCCAGTTTCAATTTTTTAAAGTATGTCTCGATGCCAAGATTGGTTATTCTAATGAGTATAAATAATATTAGTTTTTTGAAGTAGTTGGCAATAAGCGAGAAACACGCATTTAAAGTTGAGACATAATCGATAAATTGCATATAAATCCGAACTGTTGTCCACAACAATTTGTTCAATTTTAACACAAAAATATAGATTTCTCGTAAACGGCGCAATATTTTGGCTTGAAATTTTCAGAATTTTCATAAGGAAATATACTCTTTCAGATAAAAATAAAAGTAAAATTTATGACAAAAAATTCTGAAATGTCACTTTAAGGGTTGAAAATGACTTTTTGGGAATGTCTGAATGAAAGGAGCATAAAGATATCATTGAACAATCGTTACTTACCAAATGTTAGCTTTCTTTGTCCATTGTTTTAGAGAAATGCCAATTCAAAGTTTTGAACTGACGGGCAGGCTGACAGACGGTAAATGCTAGAACAGTATTACCCAAAATGTTTTATATTAGTGCATAAAAATCCTAAATTATTACACATTTACTATATCTCTTTGCATTCCTATATCTTTCGGCTCATGCCGTGTTACTGAATTCATGTCTTAAAGGAGGTTGGATTTTACTATCAACTGGACGTTAAGCTTGGACTTTTCATTGGCATTTTAATTTGTCAAGCGTTCTGATGTGCGTTGCGGGAAGCGGAATCACATGGGACAAATATTAGCTGCCAGTTTCAACCTAAATCAATGCAAAATAAAAAAATTAAAGCAAAGAAAATAGATGATTTTCTTTGGGGTTATGTTGATGTCTTTGGTGTTCCGCTAATGTCTTTGGTGTTCCGGTAATGTTGAAATCATTTTCCAAGAAAACTGATCAAGCAAATGCATCAAAAGTACTAGTTATATAAAGCAAAATGGACATACTAATTTTGACGATTGAAACTTCTCTGGACATTTGGACTCAAATAAGAACTTTTGAGACTAAAATGTTTGATTTTTTCCAACTTTAGCAGACAAAGATACTTTCCTGTAAATTATTATGTAATTATGCATCCGAAATGATTCTTTTTCTATTATTTATTAGCTTTTGACCTTTTAAAATGTAATTTGGTGAAAAAATGCGAAATATCTTTTAATCTATATTAATTTCATACCTTTATTTAACCGGAACACCAAAGACATTTTTGTCCGGAACACATGATAAATAACCGATTTAGAAGCTACACACCAACATTCCAGGGTGGAAAATGATTTGAAACATGTTATTAATAATCTAACAACAAATTGAGAACACAAAAATTACAATATTTGACAATTATTTTTCATGATTTACTGGTCTAAAAAACCTGCGAATTTTGAAATTGACTCATTAATAACTTCCTTGTTGTCGTCTGCAACAGCTTTCACATATTGGAACAGTCCAAACGTTTAGGCTAAGGCTACCGTTTTGGAAAGAAAATGTCACGGGAAAACCAAAATATTGATAAATAAATAAACGTACCTTTTGTGTAATCCAACTTAGCGTGTTACATCATGTAACATACGCATGAAACTTGAGCAGTATAATTATTCTAATAATATAATATTTTTATCGCTGATTTTCGTCGAAAACCACGTAACTGAACCCTGTTTTTAGCTGCAGTAACGAGTTTTACTTTGAAAAGCGACGATATTGCGTTATCCTTTTTAACCTTTGACCCAATGGCTAGACATTAGACTGGCTGGTATTTGAAAGAAATTGCAGACGACAAAATCAATGCTAGATAGATCTATTGTTTAGGCTACTTCGTCAGTATTTTATAGTATAGTTTTTTTTACATTTATATAGCAATGCAAATGTGTAAGCCTAGACCGAGTTACGTTAATGAAACCGAAACCTTTTTGAATGAATAGGCCTATATTGATCTTGGTTTCGAATTAAAATTAATTACCAATCGTCAAGCTACGATATTGCGAGAAAGTGAGGTATTGTCGGTTTTGTCATAAAATGATACAATGTCGTATTACGGCTTAATTTAATCAAGCTGCAGTTGTGAAGTATTAGAGTTAGCCTACACATATTTGTTTGTCCGAAATTACGCCACGGTTTACTAGATATAATCGTTCCGTATTATGCTCACTTTGTTGAGGTAGAAGGGTTAAGATATTGACCTTGGATCTCCTAACTGTTTTATCTGGCGTTAGTAGACATAGTATGCTGTTCAAATAGCTCTACCGGATTCTTATATTTTACCCTTGGTCAGATAACAAAGTCGTTATGTTTAAAAATCAAATATGTCGATCGGAGTTAATGTGTAATAATGGTAACTGCTACACGAACTGTCATGGATATTGTGGCTGTGTTTGGAGAATGTGTCGGCATATTATGTGTTATATGCAATAGGGAACAATTCTATATAGAGTAAATCGTGACGTAAGTTCGGACAAACAATTAGTAGTTCAAGCCGTAGTTACGAGATTCTATAACAACACCGACGGTTTATCAAAACATAACGGTAAACCAATTCTATTTTTAGCACAAAATTCATTTCCATGTGTATGCTCATCTTGACTTTAAACATGTCAATGTTATCGTTAGCACGTTTGAAACATGACCAAATTACTTAGATCTTGTCGAAAATTCAGTAGGTAGATTACGACGAATCACGATTATTAGCTCACGTGAGCACGAAGTGTTTGGAAGGGCTTGATTGATTAATGCCCGTCGTATTTCCGTCCGTTTGTCCACAATTACAAAAATGTCTTTGATCATCTTTCTTTTTTTTCAAAACACATCAAAGTATTGGAATCGGAGTTAGAAAGGGTCAATGAGTAGGCCACTAGGTCGAATCTTGTTTATGCTCTTGTAAAGAAGTCACAGCATTTGGATCAGTCATTGTGAAAATTTAACAAAATCGTTTTATTGGTAGGCCTAATATCTAGGTCATTTGGAAAAGTAGGTCATGCTAGGTCAAACAATAGGTCACTAGGTCAAATGATTTCAAATCCTCCTTTTGGTTGTAGAATTACCAATTTCGGCTCAAATATTGTGAAAATTAGATCTACTCAGAACGTTTTTTTTTTTTTTTTTTTTTTTTTTTTTTTTTTTTTTTTTGATAATATCTTGGCCATGTAAAAAAGTGGCTTAACTCCATCTATCAGCTCTGACCAAATGACTTCTTCTCTATGTTCTCGAACTAGATAATTCGCATGGGGTATAACCTGATGTTCGTAACTGCAGTTACGCACACCCAATATGGCGACTTCAAAATTAGGGGAATAATTCTCGCTTTATTTGTATAACTGGACGTGTTAATCGTTCAGTTTTCTTCACCAATACGGTGTTTGTTTTATAATAAAAGGAATTTGAATCAAAATTTACTTTTTTAGGCTAGTATAAAAGCTGTAATAAAGCTTTCATAAATCACGATGATGTGCGTAACTGTTACTTGAAAATATATAGGTCAGTTACAGTATTACAGTTACGCACATCATGTCATTTTTTGAGCCCCGATATTGACCTTCTAAATAAATATATATATCAGAATAAAGAGAGGGTGACATTGTTTACAGGGTTATTATTGATCAAGTTCGTCAATCGATGTTTGTAAAACTCACCTTTTTGTCCCTCCGCCATATTGGATGTGCGTAACTGCAGTTACGAACATCAGGTTATACCCCGTGAATTCGGAAAGGAAGCCGAGACTTTGCATATCAAGCTCGATCAACCAAACATCCCGATCGCCAATGTCGTTCCAGCTCGATTTGTACTCGGTTAGATCGAGGTGATTTGGTGGCAATGGGAACATAATATAAATGACAGCCTATAACTCTTCATATGAACTGCATGATACATGTACTTCTATTTATTCCATAGGACATATTTCAAGATGGTCTTCCCCTTGGAGTGTTTCAAGACGTACATCTACTTAGTTTGTCTGATAACAATGACACTTGCAACGAGCAGTTCGGAACAAATACAATGTAATGTGGCGTCACACTGGTATTGTGACAAGGTTGGCCCTATACAGGGTAGTGCAGAATTATTAGAGTTCGGATATAGGAACGAAGCAAACGACGTAGATCTCGTTGGAAAAGTGTTGCTTTCAGAACAAAGTGATGACCATACATTCGATGAATTCAAAACGCGAGGTTCGTGTTCGAATCCTGATTCTGAAATTAGTCTGAATGTTATAGAACTTCTAGGGTTGGGTGGCGAGGAGTTTGAATCTGAATGTTTTGATTTATATTTAGAAGCGAATCTACCTTCTGCGCCGAAGTTGTGTTTTAGCACAGAAAATGCATTTTGGTACGGAGGCGCAGAGTTGCACGGTCAAAGATGGCCGCTAAACGAAGTAAGGATGTTGGATCAACCGTACATATCTAACGATTTCGTCTCGTTCACAACCAAATATGGAAATGTTTTAGAGAGATTCTGGATCAACTCTAAAGGTATTGCGATCTACATTCCTGAATACATTCCGCTGTTTTCGGAGATCAATGAAGACAGCATTTGCTTCAGTGCTAGATACAACAAACACTTCAAGCCAGTGTCAGATAGAGGTATACCAAAACTTCACATGCTTGTATGCGATACGAAAGATGTCAAAGAAGCATTCGAACTAGTCAATAAGGAGTTCAATGATTTTCCGCAAGGTATTCCGGACGAAAGAATGTTTAAATCACCAATATGGTCCACATGGGCTAAGTATAAAACAAACATTAACGAAGAAACCATTCTAGAGTACGCTGATGAAATTATTGATCATGGCTTTAGCAATTCACAGTTAGAAATAGACGATATGTATACAAGCACGTATGGAGATTTTGATTTCGACTCAGACAAGTTTGATAATGCAACAAGAATGGTCGAACATTTAAAGTCGAAGGGATTTCGAGTAACAGCATGGGTAACTCCATTTGCAAATCCAAATTCGGAAGCATTTCAAATTGGAATGAAGCACTCTTATTGGCTACAAAGTCTGGAAGACACGCCTGCTCTTGTCAAATGGTGGCAGGGAATTGGCGGAGTTCTTGACGTCACGAATAAGGAGGCCGTTGATTGGTACATTGATCGTCTGACCCAGATGAAGACGACCTATGGGATACATTCGTTCAAGTTTGATGCAGGAGAGACGAGTTACGTCCCCGCCCACTGTAAACCAAGTGAACCGTGGCTGGATACGACGCAATACGCTACAAAATATGTGGAGGCTGTCAGTCGGATGGGACCAATGATTGAGGTATGCAAATACACGCGTTTGAGACTGTTACATGTCAATACTGTTTGTTACTTAAACCCGATTGTAAGACGGCCATTTCAGATCTACTATTTTAAGCAAAAACGATATTTCGAAGACAAACTAAAGCACGTTTTTCTGTTATATATATCATCTTTCGTAGGTATTGATGAAATGATTATAAGATAATTATGTTTGAGCATGTTTTTAAAGAAACACATTTGAATCGAAGAACGTTGTGATTTGTAATCTAAAATATATATTTAGTAATACCGGGCGAACTTACTCGACGACCTTTACAATATGATTTAAATCATATTAGACATCGAAAATTAGAAAGAGTTGCCAAATTTTATGGTATCCTTCTCTATCTCCCACATATAGGTTCGATGTGGGTATCGTTCACAACGTCATCCAATATTTGTACGAATGGCGGACAAGGAGTCACGATGGGGCTACGAGAATGGATTAAAGACGTTGATTCCTACAGTATTGACGCTCGGTATTATAGGGTATCCGTATGTCCTGCCTGACATGATTGGGGGTAGGTACCAAAATAACACTGAGTTTACATATAGGAATAATCTAGTCTCGCTAAATTCTTTGAGTGAGCAACATTCTTTCAATCATTTGAAGGTGAACAAAATTGTTATATATAATAGGCCTACATTTACATGTGGTTTCCGCTTTGTTTTATTTTGTGTAATTGAGCCAAAAGTTTTATATCCCCTTTAGATTCAATGAGTTTTCTTAATAAATTGTTACTGCAACCGAAATATTTCAGGAAACGGATATAATTACGAAGATGACGTAGACAACCCGTTCGTATCTACGAAGATTCCCGAGCGAGAACTCTACATCCGGTGGCTGGAAGTGAGTGCGTTTTTTCCCGCCATGCAGTTTTCATTCGTCCCCTGGCAGTACGACCAAGAGGTTGTCAATATTGCCAGAAAATATGTGGATATACACGAAAATACCGTCACTCCAATCGTGCTAAAGGCTGCAGAAGAAAGTGTGGCAAAAGGTAACAATCTACAAAATCGAGGGCTTAACCCATTACCAAACGACAAAATTTTGGACTGCTCGAAATTTCGTGTTTCCTCTCATTGCTCAATTGTTGGGAAAGGCCCATTTTATGGGGAAGGTTTGATTCTAACACATAGAAAGGAATACATCGCTGATATTTCTAATTCTTTCTACTTCACGCATATTTTCTAAGCCACAACATTACCAGACACATTTTCTACATTAATCATTTCCCAAACAAGGTCTGTTTTTTGGCGATTTAGAAAAGACTTGGAAAACACCGAGACAAAAGGAGAAAATGCTGACAATTAGCATGAAAATGCTGACAATTAGCATTTTCTCCTTTTGCCTTAGTATTTTCTGTGCTTTAATGAAGACTTGTCCGATCTTTATCTACATAAACTTGTCTGAAACAGTTTTCAAATTTGACACTCTACATAGAGTGGTAGAGGGTTAAACACCAGTTAACAACTTTTTCAAATTGAAGCAGTCTGGAATTTTATTTATTAACCCATCACTACTCACCAGACGACAAAATTTAAGACCGAACTAATTTCAAAGAAGTTGCAGACAACAATTTCAAATGAATGAAATTTTAATATGTCTGTGTCTTTTTTGATAAAAAAAAAACATTGTGGTTAATGAAGAAATTGCTTGTCACAAGCAATTTCCCAATTTTCCACGATGCTTTTTAAAGCCTTTATTGTTTAAGGAGTCAATGTGTGGTAATGGGACAAGTTTATACCTTTTATATGCACTCCATTTTCAGGTACACCAATCATACGACCATTATGGTGGATAGCGCCAGATGACATTAACGCTCTAGAAACAGACTCGGAATTCCTAGTAGGGGATTCTTTGTTAGTGGCCCCTATTTTGGATAACGGGTCGAGAGAAAGGGACATTTACCTCCCTGAAGGGATCTGGGAAGATGAACTAAGTGGTGAGACTGTGATAGGGGGACAATGGTTGAGAAATTATAAAGTAGACCTAGATCAGGTGGCAACATTCTGGCTCAAAGAAAAACTGTGATATTAAAATTCAATATCAATGCTTTTCAACAAACTTGGTAAACTTGGTAACTGTAGCTTATTTAAAGCTGCAGTTACATGTACAAAGTTTTCGATGAAAAACAACGAAATGTTATTTGTGCTTCTTTGATCAAGAGCTACTCTACATATTTTTGTATACATGCTCAAAATCAAAGCAGTTGCAGAATATTGTTCAATGTTCTCCCATGCTCAATCACAGGGAATTATGGCGATTTTGACGTTGTCTCCTTCTTTGTTGATAAGGAGACAACATCAAAGTCACTATAATTCCCTGTGGGCTCAATAAGCTGCAATGACCCCAAAACACTTTCAAATAAGTGTAATGACTTGTGTTGAAATGACATTATTTATATGTATATCAGGGATTTAACAAAGTATTTTAACAAAGCTATTGCTCAAGCTTTTTTTTTTACATCTGATCTTTGTTCGGTAAGGCCAACCCCAGTCTTTGGGCTGGAGGCCTATACTATAAATAAAATAGTTGTTGTCTGCATTTAAATATTTACCTTTTCCCAAATGTCAAAACCAGGATCTCTCTAAATCCAAAGGTGTTGCAAAGGACAAAATTAATCCAGCTGTCAGAATGACAATTCTCTAGCGTGAAAGATATCGAGTAAAGGGTAGGAAATGCTGTTCATAAGAAATTTCGTCCTTTTATTCCGATATTTATGGGTGCATCAAAATGTGTCTCATAATTGTCTGGGAAAAGGTTAATGAATTTATTCGAGAGATACAGAAAAATTTGGATTGAATTTCCCACCACCATAAATGATAAATTGGCAATAGAGTGAACAGCAATCTGGTTTTCAATCTTTTTTTTCAAATTGTCATTTGTTTAGTTTTGTTATTATTTTTCAAATTAATGAAGTTAACCTTTTCCCCAAACAATGATGTGTTTTGAAGCTTTGGACATACCAGTACCTAATAGATAAATATTGAGAAAACTTTGAAGCAAAAGAAGAAAATGCTGATGACCATCATTTTCTCCTTTTGCGTCAATATTTTTATGATCTACTGTACACACATTCTATCTTACTCAACATTATATTTCAGTGTCTGTCCAATTGGAAAGTATATAATTCCATGGTTTGGGAAAGTGCTTAGTAAGAAATCTTGTTGGTAGCATCATTAGTAAATGCTAGATTCTAGTACATAGCCATAATAAATTGTTTTTGGTTTTCATTTAGAATAACAAGAGGGCCATTGGCCCTGAAGCGCTCACCTGACAGGCCCATAGGAAGCAATTTCGTATTGGGGGGGCTATAGACTCTATCCTAAATATTGGGGAGTGGGGGCTAATTGGGATTTCCCCAAAATTTCAAGTGTAAAATTAAGAAAAATTGGCATTTTTGGCCAACTTTGGAAGGGTTTAGCCCCCCTAGCCCCCCTGTTCCTACGGGCCTGCCTGACATAATAGCTTTCTGTATATGGTGTGTCTGAGCCTCCAAAATGATCACATTTTACTAAGATTTGTGGCCTGTATAAGATAATCATTCTGACAAATTTTCAGCTTGATTGGGCAAAAAAAAAATCCCCAAGACTGGACCCCATGACCTATTTTAGGACCCCAGATGACCAAATTTTCAAATTGTCCGAGATTTTATCAAGATAATTATTCTGACTAGGCTGATTGGGCATAAAATGTGGCCTCTAGAGTGCAAATAAGGTTTTTCTTAAATTTGACCTAGTGACCTAGTTTTTGACCCCAGATGACCCAATTTCAAACTTTTTGTACATTTCATCAAGACAATTATTATGAGCTAATTTCAGGTTGATTGGGCAAAAAAAATGGGCTTCTAGGAGTACAAACCAGGTTTGAACCTGTGACGTAGTTTATGACCCCAGATGACCCAATTTCAAACTTGTCCAAGATTTCACCAGGACAATCATTCTGAGCCAATTTCAAGTTTATTGGGCAAAGAATGTGGCCTCTAGAGTGCACACAAGGTTTTTCTAAGATTTGACCTCATGACCTAGTTTTTGACCCCAGATGACCCAATTTCAAACTTGTCCGATATTTCATCAAGACAATCATTCTGAGGAAATTTCAGGTTGATTGGGCAAAAAATGTGGCCTCTAGAGGGCACACAAGGTTTTACTAAGATTTGACCCCGTGACCTAGTTTTTGACCCCAGATGACCCAATTTCAAACTTGTCCAAGATTTCATAAGATAATCATTCTGATCAATTTTCAGGTTGATTGGGCAAAAAATGTGGCCTCTAGAGTGCACAAAAGGTTTTTTCTAAGATTTGACCCTGTGACCTAGTTTTTGACCCCAGATGACCCAATTTCAAACTTGTCCGATATTTCATCAAGACAATCATTCTGAGCAAATTTCAGGTTGATTGGGCAAAAAATGTGGCCTCTAGAGTGCACACAAGATTTCTCTACGATTTGACCCCGTGACCTAGTTTTTGACCCCAGATGACCCAATTTCAAACTTGTCCGAGATTTCATCAAGTCAATCATTTTGAGCAAAGTTCAGGTTGATTGGGCCAAAAATGTGGCCTCTAGAGTGCACACAAGGTTTTTCTAACATTTGACCCCGTGACCTAGTTTTTGACCCCAGATGACCCAATTTCAAACTTATCCGAGATTTCATCAAGACAATCATTCTGAGCAAATTTCAGGTTGATTGGGCAAAAAATGTGGCCTCTAGAGTGCACACAATGTTTTTCTAACATTTGACCCCGTGACCTAGTTTTTGACCCCAGATGACCCATTTTCAACCTTGTCCGAGATTTTATCAAGACAATCATTCTGATCAATTTTCAGGTTGATTGGGCAAAAAATGTGGCCTCAAGAGTGCACACAAGGTTTTTCTAACATTTGACCCCTTGACCTAGTTTTTGACCCAAGATGACCCAATTTCAAACTTGTCCGATATTTCATCAAGACAATCATTCTGAGCAAATTTCAGGTTGATTGGGCAAAAAATGTGGCCTCTAGAGTGCACACAAGATTTCTCTAAGATTTGTCCCCGTGACCTAGTTTTTGACCCCAGACAACCCAATTTCAAACTTGTCCGAGATTTCATCAAGTCAATCATTTTGAGCAAATTTCAGGTTGATTGGGCAAAAAATGTGGCCTCTAGAGTGCACACAAGGTTTTTCTAACATTTGACCCCGTGACCTAGTTTTTGACCCCAGATGACCCAATTTCAAACTTGTCAGATATTTCATCAAGACAATCATTCTGATCAATTTTCAGGTTGATTGGGCAAAAATGTGGCCTCTAGAGTGCACACAAGGTTTTTCTAACATTTGACCCCGTGACCTAGTTTTTGACCCCAGATGACCCAATTTCAAACTTGTCCGATATTTCATGAAGACAATCATTCTGAGCAAATTTCATGTTGATTGGGCAAAAAATGTGGCCTCTAGAGTGCACAAAAGGTTTCTCTAAGATTTGACCCCGTGACCTAGTTTTTGACCCCAGACAACCCAATTTCAAACTTATCCGAGATTTCATCAAGTCAATCATTTTGAGCAAATTTCAGGTTGATTGGGCAAAAAATGTGGCCTCTAGAGTGCACACAAGGTTTTTCTAACATTTGACCCCGTGACCTAGTTTTTGACCCCATATAACCCAATTTCAAACTTGTCCGAGATTTCATCAAGACAATCATTCTGAGCAAATTTCAGGTTGATTGGGCAAAAAATGTGGCCTCTAGAGTGCACACAAAGTTTTACTAAGATTTGACCCCGTGACCTAGTTTTTGACCCCAGATGACCCAATTTCGAACTTATCCGAGATTTCATCAAGTCAATCATTTTGAGCAAATTTCAGGTTGATTGGGCAAAAAATGTGGCCTCTAGAGTGCACACAAGGTTTTTAGCTCCACTGGCCGAAGGCCAGCGGGCTATTGTCATGGCGTTGTGTCCGTCGTGCGTGCGTGCGTCCGTCCGTTAACTTTTTCTTTAAACATCTTCTTCTCTTATACCAGTGGGCCAATTTTGACCAAACTTGGCAGGAATGTTCCTTGGGTGACCCTTTTCAAAACTTGTTCGCAAATTTTTGATTCATCAAAAAATGTGGGCGTGGCAGGGCGGGGCTTATCAGACTTAGAGAAATCATAAGAAAATTCTTTAAAAATCAACCGTTGGGCCAATTTGAACCAAACCTGGTAGGAATGTGCCTTGAGTCATTCTTTTCAAAATTTGTTCACAAGTCTTTACATTTGTCAAAAAATGTGGCCGTGGCAGGGAGAAAGGGGCTTATCAGACTTAAAGAAATCCTAAGAAAATTCTTTAAAAATCAACCATTGGGCCAATTTGAGCCAAACCTGGCAGGAATGTGCCTTGAGTCATTCTTTTCAAAATTTGTTCACAAATTTTTACATTTGTCAAAAAATGTGGCCGTGGCGGGGAGAAAGGGGCTTATCAGACTTAAAGAAATCATAAGAAAATTCTTTAAAAATCAACCATAAGGCCAATTTGAACCAAACCTGGCAGGAATGTGCCTTGAGTCATTCTTTCCAAAATTTCTTCACAAATCTTTACATTTGTCAAAAATTGTGGCCATGGCAGGGAGAAAGGGGCTTATCAGACTTAAAGAAATCATAAGAAAATTCTTTAAAAATCAACCATTGGGCCAATTTGAACCAAACCTGGCAGGAATGTGCCTTGAGTCATTCTTTTCAAAATTTGTTCACAAATTTTTACATTTGTCAAAAAATGTGGCCGTGGCAGGGAGAAAGGGGCTTATCAGACTTAAAGAAATCATAAGAAAATTCTTTAAAAATCAACCATTGGGCCAATTTGAGCCAAACCTGGCAGGAATGTGCCTTGAGTCATTCTTTTCAAAATTTGTTCACAAATTTTTACATTTGTCAAAAAATGTGGCCGTGGCTTGGAGAAAGGGGCTTATAAGACTTAAAGAAATCATAAAAAAATTCTTTAAAAATCAACCATTGGGCCAATTTGAACCAGACTTTGCAGGAATGTTCTTTGAGTCATTCTTTTCAAAATTTATTCACAATTTTTTACATTTGTCAAAAAATGTGGCCATGGCATGGAGGAAGGGGCTTATCAGACTTACAGAAATCATAACAAAATTCTTATAAAAACAATCAGTGTGCACAATTGAACCAAACTTTGCAGGAATGTGCCTTTAGTTGTTCTTCTTAAAATTTGTTCACAAACTTTTATATTTGTCAAAAATATGTGGCCGCGGCAGGGAGAAAGGGGCTTATCAGACTTAGAGAAATAATAAGAAAATTCTTTAAAAATCAACCATAAGGCCAATTTGAACCAGACTTTGCAAGAATGTTCTTTGAGTCTCTCTTCAAAATTTATTCACAAATATCAAGATTTGGCTGCCGCTTTGTAAGGCTTACAAGAAATCATGGGATAATTCTTCCACTTTAACCAGTGGAGCGATTCAGGCCCTCCTGGGCCTCTTGTTCTAACATTTGACCCCGTGACCTAGTTTTTGACCCCATATGACCCAATTTCAAACTTGTCCGAGATTTCATCAAGACAATCATTCTGAGCAAATTTCAGGTTGATTGGGCAAAAAATGTGGCCTCTAGAGTGCACACAAAGTTTTACTAAGATTTGACCCCGTGACCTAGTTTTTGACCCCAGATGACCCAATTTCGAACCTGTCCGAGATTTTATCAAGACAATCATTCTGAGCAAATTTCAGGTTGATTGGGCAAAAAATGTGACCTCTAGAGTGCACACAAGGTTTTTCTAAGATTTGACCCCGTGACCTAGTTTTTGACCCCAGATGACCCAATTTCGAACTTGTCCGAGATATCATCAAGACAATCATTCTGAGCAAATTTCAGGTTGATTGGGCAAAAAATGTGGCCTCTAGAGTGCACACATGCCAAAGGTTGACGCACGACTGACGACGGACACAGCGGTATCACAATACCTCACCATGAGCACTATCGTGCTCAGGTGAGCTAAAAATGACAAAATTAATATGTGCACTTATTAGTTATTTCAAACTAAATCTCTACCCATCTCTATGCTGTTGGAAGCATATTTGGAAATAATTACATGGAAGAAGAAATTCTGGTAGTTTTTTCTCAATAACAGATTTAACCCTAGGAGGATTTCCCAAACAACAAAAAAATAGGGTTGTCGAATTCAAAGTCGCAACAGACGACAAAATACATGTTTCATAAGATGGAATTTGTGTACAATATAGCACAGAAAATATTGAGACAAAAGGAGAAAATGCTGATCATCAGCATTTTCTTCTTTGCCTCAAAGTTTTCCCATGCCTATTCTAGTAGGGACGTCAAAACCAGGTCTTGTTTGGGAAAGGGTTAATTGCCATGTAATCAGTAGATGCCTGAGGCAGTTTAGTTTGTCAGTTGCACCACTGAATGCTTTGTCTTCTGATAATGGCATTAATTGCATTCAACGCTGTGTTGTACAGTTTGTATACAAGAGCCGTCAGAGACGGACAATGCTCCCCGATTAAGGCATTGTCACAATAAATGTATGCCATGCAGAGCTAAGATTAAGCTAACAAATGTTAAGCCCCCTTTTTCCATGACATACTTTTTATATGCGAATTTAAAGTAGTTTATTGTGTAGGGCATCTGATTTGCTACTCAAATATGAAATTTCATCAAATTCTGACCATTAGACTAGGAGAAATTAGAGAAAAACTGTATTTTACCATAAGTCCCCTTTTCCCATGACGAGGCCTCAAATAAAAAAAACTGGGAAAAGTACATCGGCATTATGTCATAGGGAGTTCACATGGTAAGTTTCATTTGATTTGGCCCAAGGGTTATAGAGAAATCGCTTCGGACGAACGGACGGACGGACGGACAGACGGAATGACGGACGGACAGACAGACAAAGCGGCGACTATATGCTCTCCCTTCGGGGAGCATAAAAATTTAACATCACTTTGAATAATGATCCAATCACATCTCTACAAAGGTCATTTATCAATGTTGTTTCCTGTGTCTCACAATAACTAAGTCGGGTAGTTCTGGTGATGATGTATGGATGCATTCTATGCGAATGATTTGCACAGAGCTACATGTGCTAGTGTGCACCACATACAACTCTGTATGCTAACGCTCAGGTATACCCACAACACAGGCCTAGATGATTGAGCATGGATTTATGAAGACACAACTTTTCCCCTTCCCAGTCTGTGTTCATAATATGGCATGTTCTGTGCGAATGATTTACACAGCGCTACTGTATGATCCACATCACATTCAACTCTATAGGCTGAGGCTTAGGTATACCTACAACACAGGGTAATCTGATCGATCATGGATTGATGAGGTATCTTTTAATTTCTTTCCAGTCTGTGTTAAAGTGGCATGTTCTATGCAAATGATTTACACAGTGCTACTGTATGGTCCACGCCACATTCAACTCTATAGGCTGACGCTGGTAGAGCAACCTAAAATAGAATGGAACAGTTACCATTTATTAACCCATAACCATACGACAAAAATTTTGACGGTTCCAAATTCAAGGCTGATGCAGACGGCAATTTACAGTGAATGAAAAAGTACATTTTGGGGTCCTTTTGTATGAAAAAGATTGTGGGAAATGAAGAAATTGCTTGTCACATGCAATTCATTTACCACAATGTTTTCCATAGCCATTTTCTTGTAAGGAGTCAAAAAAGGTTATTGAGTGGTAATAGTTTAACCATTTACTGAACAAGTCCTGCTGCTGATTTGCCAAAAGAGAAAGCACAGGAAAACATTGCATAATAAGGAGAAACGCTTTTTGCTTCATTATTTCCTGTGTCACCAGCAGGTTGTACACAATCCTTTCTTAATCATAAATAATTGCCACAAATAAGACTCATACAATTCTAAATAGGACTTTTTGACAACATTACCACATTTTTCATCTTCCAAATGTTCCCACAATGTTGGGTTGTGTCCTTCATTTCCACCAGTAATGTCTTACCCAATACTAGCTCAACATAAAATGCTTTTACTTGAAAATCATGTTTTGTCTGCAGTTCTACCTTTCTTAACCTTGTCAAAAACATGCTTTGGTTTTGACATCCCTCAAAGGAAAGATTTTGGGAAACATTGAGACAAAAGAAACATCTTCTCCTTTTATCTAAATATTTTCTGTGCTTTATTATTCAGATATTTTACCTTTGATAACATCCATTAATTGCCTTCAATTTCTTATTCTTTGGGAATGGGTTAACTTGGACCAGTCTAGAACATTTGCTTTAGGAAAGAGCTACAAGACTTGAATAAACACGGCTAAACTCATCACCCAAACAAAGAAGATGTGTGTAAATTGTTTATCATACCTTGAGTGGGAAGAACTGCTTCATCTTTTTGTAAAACCCTAGACATCCATACTTTCCATTACCCCATGTGTATAAATCACCAGCGTCTACAAACAGACAAGATTTACAGTAGTTTTGTTTTTACCACAAGCATTATTGGGTGGTGAGTTGTTACGAGGGGCGTTCAATTAAAAGTGGTACTAATGGTCCACCATACCTCGAGGTTCTATAAAACTAGTGATGCTTGCGGCTGTTTGACGGGAAAATTACTGTCTATACTTGGTCAAAATTTGAGACGAATTTGTCAACTCTTTCAAAAGTTATTGAACTTTTAAGTTGGTTCAGTCGTATACACTGGCTATTTCGCTGTGCGCAAAATGGAAAACGAACTGAAGTAGGATGTACGGGTCTACGTTAAAGGTAGCATAGGCTTTGAAATATTTGCATCACATGCATATAGTGAACTATAACAGATTTGTGGACATTCGAACCTTGAATATACATCAGTTTTTAGGAAGATAATACAAATTAAAACTGGTAAAATTGGCCTGAATAGTGCCCCCCTCTCAGGCAACCCGGCTTGAGCTAGTACCAAAGCAAATGTTGCTGTAGATTCCGACATGACCGAATAAGACGCATGGTTCAATGTGCAAGAACTAGCAGATAAAGTTGGTTTTTCATCGGGGGCATGTTATACGATTTTGACGAAAGGGTTGAAACACAGAAAGGTTTATGCCCATTGGGTCCCACACTTGCTGCCTAAAGGTCAGAGAGCCACCGTGCAAAATATATTTTGAAATAATGCAATAAATGCAACAAATGTGGGCTTTCTGAGCTTTATACATATGATTGAACAATAATCTATTACTACAAGCACCAATGGCGTGTGTCATTAGCAAGCAATGGTTGCGAAAAGAGCAGACAAGGTGCGTAATAGCCAAAAAATCAAAAGCGCGGCAAAAGTTTTGTACGCGGTAAATTTCAAATGTAACGGATGTATTGTTCAAATTACTGTTTCAAATAGTACAACTATCGCCGGTCATTCATACAAGAAATGTATGTCGGCAAAAGTAAAGAAATATCACGAAAAGAGCAGGTCTAGGACCGGCTGAAGAGGCATGTACCAAATTCAAGACAACGGAGCTGTCCACAGGTGTCATCTTGTCCAAGACTTCCTGAAAGAGACTAATGCTGCACAGCGTCTTCATCCACTCTTATAGCCGGGCTTAAGCCTGTGTGGCATTTTTGTGTTCCCGATGATGAAGAACTAGAAAGACCTGAAGGTCTTGAGTCGCTCCACAGGCCTGAATTTCTTTTAATATTCAATCCAAGTTTTGACTAGATTTTTGAATACTTGTGGTTCTTACAGCGAACACAAAGTCAAAAGCAGCAATCATGTGGTCAATGCAAAAAGAAAGTAAATGGTTGACTAATATTTTAAGGATGTTAGAGCGATAATAAAATTGAAACTGTGATTTTGCCAAATTCAAGGACAAATAATTCAGTATGTATATTTAAAATCAAATCGAAAATCAAAAACATGCAAGATCTTATGGTCACTATCATTCTGTTCACATTTTGTCTATATTAGTCAAAATTTGTGGCTTCAAGAGTGGAAAAAGTGTCGGAAACTGAAATTTTGTCAATTTCAAGGGCACATAACTCAGATCGTAACAGTGGGATCATGTTGAAAATTACACAAAAGCAAGATCTTGTTGTCAACAAGATTCTTTCCAAGTATCATCTTGATTGGTTAATATTTGTGGTTGTTAGAGGGAAAACAAAGTCGCAAATGGCAATTTTGTCAAATTCAAGGGTACATAACTCATGATGTAAGATTCCGATCAAGCTGAAAATTACACAAAGGCAGCATTTAATGCTTACATATATTCTGTCCAAGTTTTGTCTTGATTGGTCAATATTTGTTGATTTTACAGTAAAAATAGTCAAAACCAGCAAAATAGAGCCGAAAATGACAATTTTTGGCAATTTCAAGGGCACATAACTCATGCTAAAAAATTCAGATCAAGCTGAAAATTTTACCAAGGCAAGATCTTATAGCCAGGATAATTCTGTCAAAGTTTTATCTTGTTTCGTTGATATTTGTAGTTGCTAGAGTGAAAACAAAGTCAAAATACAGCCGAAAATGGCAATTCTGTCAATTTCAAGGGCACATAACTCATGATGTAAAATTCGGATCAAGCTGAAAATTTTACCAAGGCAAGATCTTGTAGTCAGCATCATTCTGTCAAAGTTTTGTCTTGATTGTACAATATTTGTAGATTTTAGAAGAAAACTAAAGTCAAAACCTGCTATTTTTGATATTCAAGGGCAGATAACTCAGGTTATTCTGATTCAATCCATATTCTTTGAAGGAATCTGAGAGAGGGTCACTCAAGGATCATTCCTGTGAAGTTTGGTTGAAATCCATCCAGTAGTTTTTGAGAAGAAGATTTTTAAAGAAAAAGTTTACGGACGCACGGACGGACGGACGCACGGATGGACGGACGCACGACGGACACACCGCCATGACAATAGCCCGCTGGCCTGAAAGGCCAGTGGAGCTAAAAAAGCTTCTGGTCGTCGGTATAGGCATTCATGTTCCATATGCAGTGCAATTTTCCAGTGTCTGCGGTGTGTTCCCAAAGAGGCCCATTTATTGGCATATAAGTAATGGATCTCAAAACTTTAGAAGTGTGTAGGAGTCAAAGAGGATTACTTTGAAGGATTGAAGAAACTTGAAATTGAATTGCGACATAACTATGGCTTATAGAACCCCAGTTCCAAAATTAATTGAACGTCCCTCGTACATTCACATTCCAATCGAGGTATGTTAACAGTCAAAAGATCTCATCGGTTTTGCTTAACCTTTTCTTAAACAAGACCTAGTTTTGACAGCCCTAATAGAAAAGGCTTGGGAAAACAATGAGACAAAAGGAGAAAATGCTGATGATCAGCGCTTTCTCCTTTTGCCTCGATATTTTCTACGCTATATTCTACAAAATATCTGTTTATTAGCTTAATACCCATTTTCGTCCATCATTCATGTAAATTCAGGTGTCTTCCCTTGTCAATTTCTAAGAGTTACCCATAATAACAGGATACACTCGTCAATTTCCATGGACATGGAGGACACATGAAGTTACACGAATGATGGAAGAAATACCTTAAGGTAATTTTCATTACTACAAGTTTGAAATGTGCAGATACATTATTGACCCACCTGTAAGAGCACCAAAATGGCTCATTCCACATTTGATTTCCGTGACCTTGACCTTCGGGTTGAACTCATTACAACCAAACAATGGTGGTGGTAACAAGCTGGGCTCCTTAAGCTGGTCTACATTTGGACCTTGTCCTAGTATACCATAACCCCATACATACACATGACCTTTATCTGTGAAAAGAAGATTAAATAGAAAGTTACAGTTAGGAGGGGTGATATACTTCTCAATTGCAAACAATGAGTCAATGATCAATTGTTGGCATACTAATTTTTAGGAGATGCTGCTTCAAATAGGTACCAAAGTATAAGGTCAACTAAAATTGAAATAACAAATTTGGAATAATCAATGTTATAATCCCTTCTTTCTCCAACAAAGTTTTCAAACAATACTATTATTATAGTGGGGGTACTATAGTAAGCTGGGTCCTCGAGTTGATCAAAATTTGACACTTGTCAAAGTATGTCATATCCCCAAATAAATACTTGGCATCTATTTGAGGAAAAGGATTCTAAGCAACGGCAGATAAGATGAGTCAGCTCAATGTATGGTAACCAGCATTTTCTGCTCACTCGTTCATTTCCATCGTATGACATACATGTTCTCGGCTATTTGCAGCATTGGTTTTACTTTGTTGTCGGCAACACCTTTCACTTTGAAACATTTTAAAATTTTGTCAGGGAAAGGGTTAGAGCCAGCGACTAACCATTTAAGAGAGCACATATAGATCCACCTGCGGCCACACTCGTAACTTTACCCACATTCTATAATAGAATAGACTAGAGAAAATATTGAGAGCACTTTCTCCTTTTGTCTTAATATTTCCCATGCTATTATTTACAACTTCCAAACACATTGTAACACTCATTTTGATGCCAGCTACTCCTTTCAAATTGGAGTGGTCAAAATTTCGATGTTTGGGACGAGGTTAAGAAGCCGCAGACTCACCATTTGATAGCGCACAAATAGATCCACCTGTGGCCACGCTGGTTATTTTCCCAAAATTCTTAATAGAATAGACTTGGGAAAATATTGAGACAAAAGAAGAAAATGCTGATGATCAGCATTTTCTCCTTTTGTCTAAATATTTCCCATGCTATAATTTACAACCTTCCATAAACATTATGGCAATAATTTTGTCGTCTGGTGCTCCTTTCAAATTGGAGCGTTCTAAAACTTAGAACTTTATTTGGGACAGAGTTAAAAGCCACCGACTTACCATTTAATAGCGCACATATAGATCCACCTGTGGCCACACTGGTTATTTTCCCACAATTCTTGAATGTTAAATGTCTCGGTAAACCAACTTGTGTTTCCTCCGTCACCATCGATAACTGTTTATATTCTGAATTACCCCACCCAAATATTTCACCACTGTCCGACACAGCAAGTACACAGTCAGCTTTTGAAGCAATGTCCACAATTTTTACTTGCTCTATATCACCTTTAACTCTGGAGGGAGTTCCGATAGAGTTGAAGTGACCTTGACCTGCAATAATCAATGTCAATTACCAGATGATCAACACTGTAAAATCAATTAAGTAACTATATTCAATACACACACGATACAAAAGTAATGTTGTACAAAATGGTTTTTTTTTGTTTGTTTGTTTCTTCTAATTATAAACAAGAGGTGTCTCCGGACAGCAAAGCGCGACTATCAAGTGCTGGATAGCAAGAAAGGGTAAAAATTCCACTAAAGAGTAACGAACCTTTGCCTACAGGCATAAAAACTTAGCTTAAGAGTAACACAAATGCTGACGCCTAGGTGTCTAGAATAGCCCCCCCCCCCCCCTTCTATAGGAATAGTCGTGCTAAAAATCTTGGGAGAAAAATTTCAATTCTTTGTCTTCTTTATTTCCTTAACAGGAACAGACTTCGTTTATACTTTGTCATGTGTGATAGAAATATGATGTACTTCCAAAATGCATTAACATTAGCCCATTACCAGACGGCAAAATTTTACGCTGATCCAAATTCAAAGCTGTTACAGGCGACATTTCAAAGGAATGAAATTTAAAATCTGTTGGTCTTTCTGGGTAAAAAACATTATGGGAAATGAAGAAATTGCTTGTCACAAGCAATTTCTTCATTTTCCACAATGTTTTCCAAAGCCAATATCTTATAGGGAGTCAAAAAGACTAATTGTTTGGTAATGGGTTACAAATGATGTCAGCAGCATAAATCATTGTCATTATCCATGTTTATCATGAAATTTTCAACAGATTACCTCGAAAACTGAATTTATCTAGATTGATGAAAATTCATATTTTTCTTTTTATTACAAGAGAGTTAAACCATCGCTCCTTATAAAGAACTAATTATCATGAGACTAAGGCTCTAAGTGTAACATAAAGAGAGTTCAAGAAAATTCTAGCTAATACCTGTTTGTCCATCTGCCCCTAAACCACATGAATACACTTCTCCTGTACTAGTCAGAAACAATGTATGGTCCTGTCCACATACTACCTGAAATAATCATGGGGGAAATTATGAGAGCTGATTCAAAAGTCTGTAGGCTTCTACCACTTACATGTATGTGAAGCATTGCAGAAAACTTTATATTGGTCCAATAATTAAGATAACAACGAAATCTTTCAATAAGTCAAAATAGTGAGATAATAAGATGCTATTTCATTTGAATCTATCGGTCACTGTCTTATTTATGCATTTAAGCAGAGAAATATGATAATGTCTATGTCTCTGATTTAACCTTTACACAAACAAGACCTGGTTTTGAAGTCCCTAAAAGAAAAGGCTTGGGAAAACATTGAAACAAAAGAAGAAACTGCTGATGACCAGCAGTATCTCCTTTTGCCTCAATATTTCCTATGCCATATTTTACACAAGTTCTACCTTTAATAACATCTATTTTGTCATTTGTTGCAGTTTTTAAAGTGGATCACCCTAAAATTTTGTCGTGTGGGAAAGGGATAAGTCAATAAACAAACCTTTGATATGTTTTCTGGAAGTCCATCTATCTGTTGTATATTTGACACTTTGCTGTGGATAGAAATAAAATGTGACCCGTCACGCTAAAAGGGACCTTATCCGAACTCCAAAAGTCCAAGTTTTGACAATCTTGTCAGACTCAGCACAGGTCAAC
Organism: Fragum sueziense; assembly: GCA_963680895.1. Taxonomy (NCBI): domain Eukaryota; kingdom Metazoa; phylum Mollusca; class Bivalvia; order Cardiida; family Cardiidae; genus Fragum; species Fragum sueziense. The sequence goes on along the minus strand of OY804608.1, from coordinate 21,329,605 downwards.
CAGGTATTAATTGTATGCTAAAAATGAACATATAGTAAGATAGGGAAAACTTTCTGGATTTAGAAAATTACATAAAAGTGAAAAGTGTCAGCCCTAGTCTGGCTGCACGGACTGTGCAGACAGACTTGGGTTGATATTTTTCACACTTTCTATTAGGTCCCTTTTAGCATGACAGGTCACAAATAAAATACATGTTCCGGCATGATTTCTGTCAAAGAAATGCCACCTTGAACAATTTGAGAAATTGTTTGTTGTTTTATTATTTTAGTTTTACATTTCTTAGGTTTCTTTCTTTTTAATTCAATATAAACCTATTTATTTTTCATTGATTTGGACGAAAGCTATATAGAAGCTTATTTAATTCCCTCTTGATTCTGCTTCCTGGCAAATTCAGAGCAAAAGGTAAATTGTGAACATTTGTATCAAAATCAGCCATTTCTCATACACTTGATGGATGAGAATATATCTTGTTAATCTTTCAAATTAGGACTTTAAGAACAAACAGAACAAGAGTTGTACGCAGACAACGTAGCTCGCCTATACCAGAGCTTGTCACAACAAGAGCCGTCAGAGACGGACAATGCTCCCCGAATAAGGCATTGTCACAATAAATGTATGCTATGCATAGCTAACATAAAGCTAGCAAATGTTAAGCCCCCTTTTTGCATGACATAATTTTCATAACCAAATTTCACATAGTTTATTGTCAAGGGCATCTGATTTACTACTCAAATATGAAATTTCATCAAATTCTGACCAATAGACTAGGAGAAATTAGAGAAAAACTATATTTTACCTTAAGTCCCCTTTTCCCATGACGAGGCCTAAAATCCAAAAACTGGGAAAAGTACATCGGCATTATGTCATAGGGAGTTCACATGGTAAGTTTCATTTGATTTGGCCCAAGGGTTACTGAGAAATCACTTCGGATGGACGGACGGAATGACGGACAGACAGGACGGACGGACGGACAGACAAAGCGGCGACTATATGCTCTCCCTTCGGGGAGCATAAAAATAGAAGTCCAAGGTCAAAGGTCACCAGGTCAAAGTCTCAAGGTCAAGGTCATGGAATTGAGTATCCATATGTGAAATAGCAAGGCTCTATCTATAATAGTGCATGAGATATAGACCAGGTTAAAGTTTTTCAAGTGAAGACGCGACGCCGACACAAAACTAGGGCTGTGACATTAGCTCCCTCGACAAAAAGTCCCAACTCGATAAAAATATCAAGTTATTAGATGGAAAGAAAAACTAAACTGACAATGTAAGAAAACAATTCATCTAAATCATGAAAATATCTATTTTAAAATATAAATTTCTTACCTAAAATTCTGTCCCTCTACAATAGGGTGGCCACACTGTCCGTATGCATTGTTACCTTGTGAAAACACTGTGGGAAAAGGTAAAACTATATTTCCTTTGTGTATAAAGCTCAGAAATAACATTAAAATTAATGTATACATGTAATAAAAGTTTTAAGTTAAAGTTAAGCTAAGTTAAAGTTAACCTTTGATTTTGTGCAAATATTTCAGTTTTAAGGTTCGAAGAGTCGAAATTTGAAAAGTGCCAGTAATTCCTAAACTGTGTTACATTTCCATTCCAAATACAAACATAAACATTTTGTATGGTTTAGAATTTTGAATTATTGCATACTTATGGAAATAGCTGACAAAAATGTTCAAAATTACCTCCCTTGCATATAATTATAGAGTAAAATAATATTTGTAAATTATTTTCTTCTTGAAGCATAATCTTGAAATCCGGCATGGTGGATCAACTTATGTGAAGTGTATTTACAAGTGTGTGTAATTTGATGCATTTCTTATGGCTACAAAGTGGTGTTTTCATTCTCAGTTCGTAAACCTTAAGGCCCAAAGGTACATAAAATAATAGATTATACATATAATATATTTCCATGTTTACAAATGAAAAGTCATGAGGGTTTGACAGGAGAAACTATCAAACATATCGAGGGCTGGGTGCAAATTGTAACTCCATTTTATAAAACTTTACAGGAGAGGGGAAAACTTATTGACTTTCTCAAAGCTAAAGAGGAAAAATGTTTCTAAAATTCTAAATATTATTTTACAGTTACAGAATTGAAACCTAATATTTGAACACATGATGCATTCCTTCCTAAAGATTCAGAAAATGCAAGAGTCAATTTCTGAAAAATATGCAGTTACAATAGTTTTTCACTGATCCTTCGATATGCTCCTCCTTTTCTTAAGGTAGAATACCCGTAATTTGGCCATATTGAGATTCATAAAACATATTGGCTTTGTTTGAGCCGCGTCGTTATGTATCCGAACTTATTCGGGCGCGGTCGTAAACATTCCGCAATGGAAAGTTCCCCTACCTGATTTTTTCAACATTACCCGAGTAATGCAGACGTCGCATAAATCTCATAAGGTGGACTACCTTAGTTTAAAGATATCATATTTACCAGCATTTGAAAGGTAGCATTTGAGCAGTGTTTTAGTTGTTTGGCTTTAGGAAAATTTGAAATTAAAGGTTAAAATTCCATTACCTCCATTTTCTGTCAAGAATACAGCATGTGCTCTACCACAAGACATCTGTTTGACCTTTGACCCTGTCCCACCTGACTCGGGGATGTCAACTTTAGCTGGCTCTATAAGGTAGTCTAACACTCGACCTGCATGTAGGAGATACACCCGTAAATTACATGTAATGATACATCATGGTAAGTATATAAAGTATAAAAAGCTATTTAACAAGAGCTGTCCGAAGACAGCGCGCTCGACTTTCTAAGTTGCTTAGTATAAAGGGGGCATAACTCCAAATATAGTGGAGCCAGGGTTATGGGCCCTGGTAGTAAGGTAGAGGGTGTGATGGTGAATAGGTATTCCAAGTTTGGGTTGAATCCCTTTGATAGTATGGAAGTTATTGATGTTTGAAAAAACTTTAACCTTTGTTGCAATGCCGATGCCAACGCCGACGCTGACGCCGACGCTCGGGTGACAGTATAAGCTCTCATTTTCTCTGAAAAGTCGAGCTAAAAACTAGAGACACATAAATTTTGTAGAAACATAAATTCTTTCAGAAAAGGATGGATCTATTAAACCTTCCTTAAACAACAATTCTTGTTTTCATGTCTGTACCATAAGAATTTTCAACATAATAAGAGATTACCAGAATTTCTTCTTCTCTTCTAATATGTTTTATCATTGCAAGAATACAATCAATGAGGTTGATTTATTTCATTTTCTTTAACACTTTCACTGCCAAATATTTATTTCGGACGTGTTTCTCACTGCTGAATTAATTCGAAGAAATTTCCAAGAATCAATACCCTGTACACAAAAACATGCATAACTTTTGAGTCATTTGATGGATTCCTTTCAAGTTTTCAGCACATACAGACAAATTAAGCACCTGTATGTGACCAAAATTTAAAGGTAATTCATGAAATGACAATATTTTTTTCTTTTTTATGTTGTGGGTACTCATATATTTCGCCCCCAGAAATTTGTCCACTAAAGTCGCCTATGGCAGGGACCCCCTATAGTCGACAAAAGTCGCCTATGGCAGTGAAAGGGTTAACACTTTTCAATTCAAACAATCCTAAAAATGTGTTTTAGGGAAAGAATTAATGTGACAGCTGTTCTCATTTTAACAGATGTCAGCCCTTTCCTTAACAATAAGTATGCCTTATGATGAACTTTATAGAGTTATATCTTAAGAAAACATTGAACCAAAAGAAGAAACTGATGGTAACAAACTTTTATCCTGTTGCCTTAATATTTCTAATGCTTTATTTTCCCACAAACCATTTTTCAAAATCAACTTCATTGACTAAAGAAGCTTTCTGATTGACCATTCCATTATCATTCTAGTCCGTACCCGAAGAACACTTCCGGTAATCCGAACAAATGACATAACTTGTGTCGGAATTTTCTTTTGTTTTTGAATGGGACAGCGCTCTGATTTAATAGCGACATCCAAATATCAACGAGCGAATTTTCATCAGAGAAGACTTGGATTAACTTCCAATGGGTTTATGGGAAATTAACATTGTATTAGACCTATAGGGAATCGAAATGGTTTTAAACTGCATCGTTTATCAATGCAAGAATCGGAAAATAAATGACGGAAGTAAGGAGAATCTTCACTTTTTCCGATTTTCACAAGATCAACGCAAGCACATAGCATGGATAAAGGCAGTGAACAGGGATGAATTTCGCCTTTTGCCACTAAGGATGACTTCCGGTGGCTGTTGTGTGTGTGTGTGTGGGGGGGGATCTTAGCTAATTGGGCCATGCCAAAATTTTGATATTTGGGAGAGTGTTAAATCTAACCTGAATTTCTGGGATATTCATGGTAACCAAGTTGAGAGTCTGTGTTTATTCCACATGCCATAACAATCTCTCTTCTTCTCCTTTTACCATGAAACATTGTAAAACCATAGCCACAGGAAACATCATCCACCTAAATATTCATTTAAGACTAATCATTTATCAATGCAATTGATAGAAAACAAATGGACATAATTTTTTCTTGAAATTATAATTCAATTAAAGGTACATTAATTTAGTATCCACAGGCTTAAATCTCTACTGGTCCACAAAAGTTGTTTTTTAGCATACTGTCAAGTACAATTTATAGACTTTATATGACATAATACAAGGTTCATACAGTAAATGACATTATATCTATAATCATGCAGCAGTGTAAAACTATGTAAACTGTTTAAAGCTGGTTGATATGGGGTTTTATATCCGTCGTAATCTAAGCCAATACAAGTCAGACGTACGGTAGCTGAAATTTTGTACAGAGAAATATTATAGGCCATATTTTAATCATGTACAGTTATATTTACAGAAAATTACCCCAAAAATAAGTAAGTAACTGTAAATATGAATCTTTAAGAGGCAAAAATTGAGAAAGGCTATTAAATGATGGTAACACACAGATCTTTCTCTATTTCACTAAGAATAAGTGTCTGCAAATGTTTTCATTTGGCAAAAAAGTTTGCAATATAACACAGACACCTTTTAAAGAAGAAGAGAAAATGCTACCTATTTTCTTCATTTTTTTCACAGGTTCATAAGCTTTCATTAATATGGGACATCAAAAACAGGCAATCATGCTTTGGAATAGATAAAATACTAGATTGAGTACCTCAATATCGTTGACATCCATAAAACGTAGTCGTGTTGGCCTGAACTGTCTCGCTACAGAATGAGTCTCTCCATGTGGCTGTAGAAACTTTCGAACACCTGCACAAAAATGTTAATGTTAACCTTAACCATTTCCAGAACAACAAAATTCTTGGGTAGTCCAATTTGAAATCTGCTGCAGACAACAAAATGAATGTTATTAAAGATAGGATTTGTGTAAAATATGGCACAGAAAATATTGAGATAAAAGGAGAAACTGCTGATTATCAGCAGTTTCTTCTTTTGTTTCAATGTTTTCCCAAGCCTTTTCTATTAGGGACGTCAAAACTAGGTCTTGTTTAGGAAAGGGTTAATCCATTACCAGACAGCAAAATTTTAGACTGGTACAAATTCAAAGACATTCAGTGGCAGATCCAAATGAGGTTCGGAGTTTCAAATGAACCTCCCTATGTAGCCTGATTATTTCTTTTTCATGCATAAATTTTAAGTCAAAATTGTGTAGTTCTAGGAAAATGAACCCCTATTCTGTATGTTGAAACCCACTTCAAGGAAATCCTGGATGCAGGACAGGATGTGGCAGACAACAGTATTAAGTGAATGAATATTAAGCTGTACACTTTTAGTCCTCTGTGTAGAAAACATTGGAAAAATGTTGAAATTGCTTGTGGCAAGCCTTTTCTTTGTTTTCCATAATCATTTCAAAAGCCTTTTTCCTGTGGGAGTGTCAAAAAGCATAAAAAAGTGTTAATGTGTGGGAATGGGATAATTATGCTTTACCACTAATCAAATTTTAAACTTATTCAAAATGAAATAATTTGCTCACAAAAAATTCAAATTGACAAATTTTCAAATTTGCTACTTTTAAAGTAAAAAATATTGTGAAAAAATGGTGACTAGAGAACTTCTTCATTTTCCACAATGGTTTTCCAAGCTCTTTTCCTGATGGTGTCTAAATCAGTATTGTGTGCAGGGAATTTAAGGGTTAAAGTATAATCCAGAGCTCAATATAAGGGCCCAAATATAAGAGAAGGTAATGACTTTTAAAAAATGCATTACTTCATTAATTATTTATTAAACCCTAGCTATGTTGTGTGTACTAATTGGAATCATCTAATTGAGACAATTCAAATGAGAACTCAAATCATAGGGTTTGGAGTTGAAATGACAAATTTAGAATATCTTAATTTAACCCCCTCTAACTTGTATCTGTTGTTCAGTAAAACCTTACCCAGAGCACCAGTAGTAGCCACACCCCACACATAAACTCTGTTTACAGGATCTTGTTTGGCAGACTTGAACTCTAGTTCTATCTCTTGTCTCTCTCTCCGTCGCCGTTCTCTCCTGACAGACCCGGAACCATGTCTGGCCGGGATGTATTGTGTACCACATCTCGAGCACAGTAACGTCCTGAACACATTCTCAAGTTGCTGCACTGCGAGTTTCATTTTTCAACAGACACCCGCAAGCCAAACTACCGGTACCTTGAAATATAAATGGTAATTAGAAAACTATATTGTTATGCCAAAGTTCGCAGACCCTGAGAAGACATACCGAAAAAGCATTTTTTTTATTTTGCTTTAAACAGTTTTTAGCACCCTTTTCTCGAAGCAAGACCTGGTTTTGACATTCTTTAAGACTCCCCACAATATAATGGCTTTGGAAAACATTGTGGTATATGAAAAAATTGCTTGTGACAAGCAATTTCTTCATTTCCCACAATGTTTTCTACCCAAAAAGCTATAAAATTACGAAATTTCATCACATTGAATTTAACGTCTTCTGCAACTTCTTTCATATTGGACTACCCCAAAATTTTGTCGTTTGGTAATGGGTTATTTAATAATAAAGATTTTTATCGTGATAAAAATAAGTGTCCTGTGCTACAACCTTGGTCCGCAACTTTTGATGTTGTGTCTGAGCCATTGCCGATCAAATCAACTCAATCACTTTTAAATTCCCTGATCATTAATGATCAAATGACTTTTTAGCGATCCGGGACTTTATGTCCAGGGAGCTAATGTCACAGCCCTAGTGTCTGCGTCGCGTCCAAGACTGACGTCGCATCCCATCTTCAAAAACCTTAACATGGTCTATATCTGAGACACTACTAGAGATACAGCCTTGATATCTAAATCATGGATACCTCTCACCAAGACCTTTCATTTGGGACCATGACCTTTGACCTAGTGACCTTGACCTTGGAGATTGACCTACTTTCAAAAACTTTAACCTGGCCTATATCTCGGCCATTTTTACAGAAACAGCCCTGATACTTCTTACAACGATACTTCTCAGCAAGACCTTTCATTTAAGGACAGATCCTCCAGTTGTTACTGCGCAACTTACTGCCCATTATCCTAAATGACGAAAATAAAGCTGTTTCAGTAATTGGCCTTTTCAGCAAATGTATTTTATACATTTAGTTAATGTTTGGTTGATAAATGACAAGACCCTTTTCGGTTATTTCAATTTTCTCTGTTTGGTCAATTAAAGTGTAATAGTACTCGAATGGTACATTTCACTTTCTGTTACGCATTCAACATGTGGCGTTACTAGCGATAGGAAACGGAGCAACAAAAGCAAAGTGGTGTTTTTATGAGCTAGTCCGCTTCAGATGGACACAAAAGATGACACTTTTTATTATCTAAAACTGGTAATAAGGAAGAAAATGGATAAAAGTAGTGAAACAATTTCGGACAGAGCTGCAAAAAGTAAAACCAAATTTTACTTATAACTAAGAAAGACGCTTGGTTTGATATATTTTTCTTTGTTTGTTTTTGTAGGTATGACCAAGCACTATGTCTATACCAAAAAAGAAAAAAATCTTACCGCTGGAATATTTTTTATTATCAGAAACGTTGCGAAAAAAGAGCAATTTCAGCTACTTTTGAAAGAATGATTTACTGAAAATTTCAAAATCATCCATAAATTTCCCAAATTGATACTCATTTATACAGAATAAAACATATTGAACACAATAAAGACTTATTTATGTAATGCTAGTCATTTCGAACACCTTTATTGTGGGTATTTAAGTGACACCACATTTTTACAATTTTAGACAAGAGTAGTCTCCCTTGAAATCCGATAACTTTTTAATTCGCTTGGTGACCTATAGTTTTTAAGCCATTTCTTTACTTCTCATATATTTAGATATCAGTACAGAAAAAATATATAAAAAAAAAAAGCTTACCGTAGGCAATAAATGGAGGATCTGTCCTTAAGACCATGACTTTTTACCTAGTGACCTTGACCTTGGAGTTTGATCTACTTTTCAACAAGAGCTTCGCAGAGCGGCGCATATACGCCCGAGGGGCTTGTCAATAAAATTGGCCATTTTTTTCAATTCAAGGGCAGATAATTTAAACATGAAAAGTTATCAAAGTTTTATTTGCACAACAAGACACCATAGAGATTCATTGTGGCTAGTTTGATTAAATTCCGGTTGAAACTGTAGGAGTTGCGCACAGGAGAAAATGGGCATTTTGAGAGAAAGGGCATTTTTTCTTAAATTCAAGGGCAGATCATTCAAGAACAAAATCAGTTATCTGAATTCCGTAAGCAGTGTGCACAACAAGACACCATGGAGATTCATTGTGGCAAGTTTGAGAAAATGGGCATTTTTTTAATTCAAGGGCAGATAATTCAAGAATAAAAAGAGTTACGGTAATTGAATTCTGTAAGAGACATGCACAACTAGACACCATGGAGATTCATTGTGGCAAATTTGATCAAATTCCAATCAAAACTATAGGAGGAGTTGCGCACACAAGAAATTGCTAACAGGCGGACAGAGGGACGGACGGACAAACAGACGAGCAGGGCCATAACATAATACGACCCTTTGGGCGTATAAAAACTTAAACCTGGCCTATATCTCTCATGCACTATTATAGATAGAGCCTTGATATTTCACATATGGATACTTCATGCCATGACCTTGAGACCATGACCTTTAACCCAATGACCATGACCTTTGACTCCTTTTTTTGTGACAAACTCTCGTATTTATAAGCGAGCTACATTGTCCGTGGACAACTCTTGTTCTTAAATATCTCTACAGACTAGTCGATCAACCCAACCTCTACAGTCGATTTGTTTGGGATAACAGATGAAGCAGGGGTTGAGTTGATGAGGACGTAAATTGGAGCCACACCAGTACAAGTCAAGGTGATTAAGAGCGAGGTTGAGCTAAAGATTATATCAAGCCGATTACACTCTGTCTCCAAAATCCATTTTGATTTCCATCAGGTCAATCGTCTACCCAATCAATACCTGACCACCTTGGGATCAATTTTCTGCCCAATCTTACATAACATATAAAACAGTTAAAAAAAAAAGAAAGAAGCTCGAGAATGAGCGAGCCAAGATAGCTTAGTCGGTTACGTCGGAGTCTGTCAAACCAGGGGTTTCGAGTTCGAACCCCGGCTCGGCCAGTAACCATTCTGACATTTGACAAAAGTCATTTGTCTCTCACCAATGGGTGTGAATCATCTATGTGAGAGAGCAGCTGGAGGCTCGGTTTAGATATTGTGGTTGTACTGGTGCGAGAAATACCAGGAACCCACGGTTAGGTAATCCAGTCGCTGCGATATGACCATAGAAGTTGAAAACGGCGTAAAACCCCAATAAAATACAAGAGGACCATGATGGTCCTTAATCGCTCACCTGAACCTAGATAGAAAGAAAGTCGCAATGTTGTCAAGTTCAAGAGCACATAATTTAAGATGTGAGATTATGATCCAGCTGAAAACTGCTTTCATAATCTTGAATGATCAATATTTGTGGCTGTTACAGTAAAAACAAAGTGGAAGAAACCAACAATTTTGTCACAGTCAAGAGCACATAACTCTGTTCTAATAAAAATATTCTCATCAGCATTATGTCCAATTTTTTTTGATTGGTCAATATATTGTTTAGAGTGAAAATAAAGTTGGAAACTGTAATTTTGTGAAAATCAAGGGCCAATAACTCTGGTTTTTCTACTCAAATCGAGCTGAAATTTTCACTCATCCAGGATCTTATGGTCACCAACATTGTGGCCAAGTTTTGTCTTGATTAGTCAATAAATGTAGATGCTACAGTGTAAACAAAGTCGAAAACAGCAATTTTGTCAAATTCAAGGGTCCATAACTCCAGACTTCCTACTTCAATCACGCTGTAAATTGAAGTCATCCAAGATCTTATGGTTACCAACATTGTGGCAAAGTTTTGTCTTGATCGATCAATATTTGTAGATGCTAGAGTTGTAACAAAGTCAAAACTAGCCATTTTTGACGTTCAAGGGCACATAACTCTGGACTTCCATGTCCGATCTAACAAAAAAACGAACTCATCTGAGAACTTATAGTCATACATATTTTGACCAAGTTTAATTAAGATTGGTCAATATTCGTAGATCCTAGAGTGGTAACAAAGTCAAAACTAGCCATTTTCGACGTTCAAGGGCAAATAACTCCAGACTTTCTTGTCCGATATGACTCAAAATCAAACTCATCCCAGAACTTAAAGTTTGCAACATTGTTGCAAAGTTTTGTTTTGATCGGTCAATATTTGTAGATGCTAGAGTGGTAACAAAGTCTAAAACAGCAATTTTTGACGTTCAAGGGCAGATAACTCCAGACTTCCTGGTTCGATCTGACTCAAAATCGAACTCATCCGAGAACTTATAGTCATACATATTTTGACCAAGTTTAATTAAGATTGGTCAATATTCGTAGATGCTAGAGTGGTAACAAAGTCAAAACTAGCCATTTTCGACGTTCAAGGGCACATAACTCCGGACTCCCTGGTCCGATCTGACCCAAAATCAAACTCATCCGAGAACTTATGGTCATACATGTTTTGACCATGTTTGGTTAAGATTGGTCAATATTTGTGGGTGCTAGAGTGGTAACACCAAAATGTGGACAGACGGACGGACAGATGGACAGACGGACGCCGACGGACAAAAAGCGACCACAATAGCTCACCTTGAGCACTTCGTGCTCAGGTGAGCTAAAAAACAAGAGCTGTCCGAAGACAGCACGCTCGACTTTCTAAGTTCAGAGCTCCAGATAATTTTTTAAGGCAAGGAGTATTTACCCCTCAGAATTTTTTCCAATGCGTATTTCCAGATATTTTTTGGAGGCAATGAGTATTTACCCTCTTGTTCGGGAAAGGATTAAAATTAATAGGAGCACCCCACCGGAACGACCTACTTTCATTTTCGAGGACATCTAAGCGCGCTATGTTTCCGACTATCAAGACTTTTTAGTGTGTTTTTTAGCTCACCTGAGCATGAAGTGCTCGAGGTGAGTTATTGTGGTCACTTTTTGTCTGGCGTCCGGCCGTACATCCGTGCGTCCGTCAACATTTGGGGTGTTTACTCTCTAGCATCCACAAAAGTTAGGCAATCTTAATCAAACTTGGCCAAAACAAGTATGATCATAAGTTCTCGGACAAGTTCGATTATGGGTCTGATCGGACCATTATGTGGGGTGTTATCTGCCCTTGAATGTCAAAAAATGCTGTTTTTAACTTTTTTTACGCTCTAGTACCTACAATTATCAATCAATCAAGACAAAACTTGGACATAATGTTGCAGACCATAAGATCTTGGATGAGTTCGATTTTCAGTCTGATCTGACCAGAAAGGCAAGAGTTATGTGCCCTTGAATTCGACAAAATTGCCATTTTTGGCTGTTTTTTTGCACATGTGTTAAGGACAGATCCTCCATTTATTTCCCACGGTAAGATTTTTTTTATTTTTTCTGTACTGATATTTAAATATTTAAGAAGTAAAAAAATGACTTAACAAGAGGACCATGATGGTCCTATATCGCTCACCTGAACCAAAATGATATGAGCAACACTTTTGTTCAATTCAATAAACATTTATGACTATAAGACTGAAAACTAACTTATAGTCAATAACTTTGTGAAAATCAAACTCATCTGAGATCTTATGGTGCCAAACATTGTGTCCAGGTTTTTCTTGATTGATAAATAATCACAGATTCTAGAGTATAAACAAGGTCGAAAACAGCCAAAGACAGTATTTTTTTCAAATTCAAGGGCACACAATTCTCGACTTTCTGATCACACCAGACTGAAAATCTACCTCATCCAAGATATTATGGTCTCCAACATAGTGTCCAAGATTTGTCTTGATTGGTCAATAATTGAAGATTCAAGATCAAAAAACAGCCAGAAACAGCTATTTTGTTAAATTCAAGGGCACATAACTCTCAACTTTCTGATCGGATCAGACTGAAAATCAAACTCATTCGACATATTATGGTCCCAAACATTGTGTCCAAGTTTTGTCTTGATTAATTGATAATTGTAGATTCTAGAGTGTAAACAAGGTCGAAAACAGCCGAAAATGATAATTTTATCAAATTCAAGGGCACAAAACTCTCGTCTTTCTGGTCAGATCACACTAAAAATCAAACTAATCCGAAATCTTATCCTCTCAAACATTGTGTCCAAGATTTGTCTTGATTGGACAATAATTGAAAATTCTAGAGTGTAAACAAGGTCGAAAACAGTCAAAAACGACAATTTTGTCAAATTCAAGGGCACATAAGTCTCGACTTTCTTGTCTTATCAGATTGAAAATTCTAGTCATCTGAGATCTTATGATCTCTAACATTGTGTCCAAGTTTTGTCTTGATTGATTGATAAATGTAGATTCTAGAGTGTAAACAATGTCCAAAACAGCCGAAAATGACAATTTTATCAAATTCAAGGGCACGTAACTCTTGTCTTTATTGTCAGATCACACTGAAAATCGAACTCATCCGAAATCTTACGGTCTCAAACATTGTGTCCAAGATTTGTCTTGATTGGTCAATAATTGTAGATTCTAGAGTGTAAAAAAGGTCGAAAACAGTCAAAAACGACAATTTTGTCAAATTCAAGGGCACATAACTCTCTTCTTTCTGGTCAGATCACACTGAAAATCAAACTCATCCAAGATCTTATGGTCTCAAAGATTTTGTCCAAGATTTGTCTTGATTGGTCAATAATTGAAAATTCTAGAGTGTAATCAAGGTCGAAAACAGTCAAAAACGACAATTTTGTCAAATTCAAGGGCACATAAGTCTCGACTTTCTTGTCTTATCAGATTGAAAATTCAACTCATCCGAGATCTAATGATCTCCAACATTGTGTCCAAGTTTTGTCTTGATTGATTAATAAATGTAGATTCTAGAGTATAAACAATGTCGAAAACAGCCGAAAATGACAATTTTATCAAATTCAAGGGCACATAACTCTAGTCTTTTTTGTCAGATCACACTGAAAATCAAACTCATCCAAGATCTTATGGTCTAAAACATTGTGTCCAAAATTTGTCTTGATTGGTCAATAATTGTAGATTCTAGAGTGTAAACAAGGTCGAAAACAGTCAAAAACGACAATTTTGTCAAATTCAAGGGCACATAACTCTCGACTTTCTCGTCTAATCAGACTGAAAATTAAACTCACCCGAGATATTATGGTCTCCAACATTGTGTTCAAGATTTGTCTTGATTGGTCAATAATTGTAGATTCTAGAGTGTAAACAAGGTCGAAAACGGTCGAAAACGGCAATTTTGACAAATTCAAGGGCACATAACTTGTGACTTTTTCGCCTGATCTGACTGAAAATCGAACTCATCCAAGATCCTATAGTCTCCAATATTATATCCAAGTTTTGTATTGATTGGGCAATAATTGTAGATGCTAGAGTGTAAACAAAGTTAAAAACAGCATTTTTCGTCATTCAGGGGCAGATAACTCCACACTTTCTGGTCCGATCTGGCCCATAATCGAACTCATCCGAGAACTTATGACCATACTTGTTTTGACAAAGTTTGGTCAAGATTGACTAATATTTGTGGATGCTAGAGTGTAAACACCAAATTGTGGACAGACGGACAGACGGACAGACGGACAGACGGACAGACGGACGGACGACGGACAAAAAGCAATCACAATAGCTCACCTCGAGCACTTCGTGCTCAGGTGAGCTAAAAACTATAGGTCACCAAGCGAATTAAAAAGTTATTGGATTTCAAGGTTGACTACTCTTGTCTAAAATTGCAAAAATGAGGTGTCACTTAAATACCCACAAAAATGTGTTCGAAATGACTAGCTTTACATAAATAAGTCTTTATTGTGTTCAATATGTTTTATTTTGTATAAATGAGTATCAATTTGGGAAAATTTATTGATGATTTTGAAATTTTTAGTAAATCATTCTTTCAAAAGTAGCCGAAATTGCTCTTTTTTGGCAACGTCTCTGATAATAAAAAATATTCCAGCGGTAAGAATTTTTTCTTTTTTGGTATAGACATAGTGCTTGGTCATACCTACAAAAACAAACAAAGAAAAATATATCAAACCAAGCGTTTTTCTTAGTTATAAGTAAAATTTGGTTTACTTTTTGCAGCTCTGTCCGAAATTGTTTCACTACTTTTATCCATTTTCTTCCTTATTACCAGCTTTAGATAATAAAAAAGTGTCATCTTTTGTGTCCATCTGAAGCGGACTAGCTCATAAAAACACCACTTTGCTTTTGTTGCTCCGTTTCCTATCGCTAACGCCACATGCTGAACACGTAACAGAAAGCGAAATGTACCATCCGAGTACTATTGCACTTTAATTGACCAAACAGAGAAAATTGAAATAACCGAAAAGGGTCTTGTCATTTATCAACCAAACATTAACTAAATGTAAAAAATACATTTGCTGAAAAGGCCAATTACTGAAACAGCTTTATTTTCGTTATTTAGGATATGCGCAGTAAGTTGCGCAGTAACAACTGGAGGATCTGTCCTTAATCTAAGGGAAGTAACTATTGACACTATAAAGAAAAGTAGTGTCAAGAGTTACTTCCCTTAGATACTAATTACTATAATATAAGTAGAGTTATCTGGTTTGATAGAGCTTTCTCTCTGGGAGGTTGAAAATGATGAAAGATTGTCAAAATAAAAAGAGTCTAAGATATTAAAAAAATACAGCGTTAGTGTCCATTATTAAGCGTTAACAAATGGTAGCAGAGCAGAAACAGATCCATAGAGGCATACTGTAACTATATATTGAGATATATAGATTTACACTCTAGAATCTACAATTTCTAATCCACCAAGACAAAACTTGGACACAATGTTAGGGACTATAAGATCTCAGATGAGTTTGATTTTCAGTCTGATCTGGTCAGAAAGTCAAGAGTTACATGCCCTAGAATTTGACAAAATTGCCATTTTCGGCTGTTTTCAACCTTGTTTACACTCTAGAATCTACAATTATTAATCAATCAAGACAAAACTTGGACACAATGTTTTGGATCATAAGATCTCAAATGAGCTTGATTTACAGTCTGATCTGACCAGAAAGTCAAGAGTTACTTGCCCTTGAATTTGACAAAATTGCCATTTTCGGCTGTTTTCAACCTTGTTTACACTATTGAATCTACAATTATTAATCAATCAAGACAAAACTTGGACTCAATGTTTTGGACCATAAGATCTGGGATTAATCTGATTTTCAGTCTGATCTTATTAGAAAGTCGAGAGTTATGTGCCCTTGAATTTGACAAAATTGCCATTTTTTACTGTTTTCGACTTTGTTTACACACTAGAATCTACAATTATTGACCAATCAAGACAAATCTTTGACACAATGTTGGAGACCATCAGATCTCGGATAAGTTTGATTTTCAGTCTGATCTGATTAGAAAGTCAAGAGTTATGTACCCTTGAATTTGATAAAATTGCTGTTTTTGGCTGTTTTCGACGTTTTTTATACTCTAGAATCTACAATTATTTATCAATTTAGACAAAACTTAAACACAATGTTGGGGACCATAAGATCTTGGATGAATTCGATTTTCAGTCTGATCTGATGAGAATGTCGAGAATTATGTGCCCTTGAATTTGACGAAATTGCCATTTTTGGCTGGTTTTGACCTTGTTTACATTCTAGAATCTACAATTATTGATCAATCTATACAAAACTTGGATACAATGTTGGGGACCATTAGATCTCACATGAGTTTGATTTTCAGTCTGATCTGATCAGAAAGTTGAGGGTTATGTGCCCTTGAATTTGACAGAATTGCTGTTTTCGGCTGTTTTCGATCTTGTTTATACTCTAGAATCTACAATTATGGATCAATCTAGACAAAACTTGCACACAATATTAGGGACCATAAGATCTCGGATGAGTTCGATTTCTGTCTGATCTTATCAGAAAGTCAAGAATTATGTGTCCTTGAATTTGATAAGATTGCTGTTTTCAACCTTGTTTATACTCTAGAATCTACAATTATTTATCAATCAAGACAAAACTTGGACACAATGTTTGGCACCATAATTAAGATCTCAAATGAGTTAGATTTTCACAACCTTATTGACCATAAGTTCTTTTTCAGTCTTAAAGTAATAAATATTAATTGAATTGAACAAAAGTGTTGCTCATATCATTTTGGTTCAGGTGAGCGATATAGGACCATCATGGTCCTCTTGTTTTCTGAACGAGATTACCATCATGGGCTATCTTTGTCTGTACTGTAGGGCATCTTCAGAAATAATATCGGCCAAAATCGCCTTTATGATGTGCTAAAAGTGGATTTATTCGCTTCCCGATTTATAAAGAGAACAAACTTCTTTGAGTTGCAATTTCCGATTTACGAAGTGATGCAATGGCCTGATATTTATCATTCAATCCAAATCGAGGAAACGATTTGCTCCGTATGAAAAAATTAACGGAAATCAACGATTGACTGAAATTCGAACAAAATACACCACTCGGTAGCATTCGGTAGATCTAGGGAATAGCCGATTGTCATCTGCATTCGCTCGGCTGGTGACGTAATCGATATTCCCCAATAATTCCCTGTTTTGATTGGCTGAGTAGTATTAGACGCTTTGATAAGCTATTTTTACAGACCAAAACATTATTTTTAATTTTTGGAATTTCATGTTTCTTCCGGCGGTCTTCGATCTTGATACGCTAACTGACGATTATCAAATGCGTATTCCTTATTTTGAATGCGTATCTGTACCCATTTTCATGAAAACAAATGCGTATTTAGAACAAATCAATGCGTATTTTACGCAAATACGCATCCTATCTGGAGCTCTGTAAGTTGCTTAGTATAAAGGGGGCATAACTCTAAATATAGTGGAGCCAGGGTCATGGGCCTTGGTAGTAAGGTAGAGGGTGTGATGGTGAATAACTAAGTATTCCAAGTTTGGGTTGAATCCCTTTGATAGTATGGAAGTCATTGATGTTTGAAAAAACTTTAACCTTTGTTGCAATGCCAACGCCATTGCCAACGCCGACGCCCGGGTGACAGTATAAGCTCTCATTCGAAAAGTCAAGCTAAAAATGGATCTTTTTTTTTTATATAATCTGTCACAACCCCACAATATGTTTAATTTCATTTAAACAACCCCATTAACAAGAGCTGTCCGAAGACAGTGCGCTCGACTTTCTAAGTTGCTTAGTATAAAGGGGGCATAACTCCAAATATAGTGGAGCCAGGGTCATGGGCCCTGATAGTAAGGTAGAGGGTGTGATGGTGAATAAGTATTCCAAGTTTGGGTTGAATCCCTTTGATAGTATGGAAGTTATTGATGTTTGAAAGAACTTTAACCTTTGTTGCAACGCCAACGCCGACGCCCAGGTGACAGTATAAGCTCTTATTTTACTTCGAAAAGTCGAGCTAAAAAACAAAAAATCAAATCAAGCTGGATTACAACTAGCTGCGATAACATAGCCACAAGCTTGATGATGGTTTTGGTATGTCACCGTAGGTGGCTACGCAAAATCCAGATCAAAATTCAAAAAGGTTTCAGTTACATTTATTATTCAATTTATTGCAACTAAATTACAACGACCTTTCACAATAACCTATTGATGCTAATCGATATCAATCTGTACTTGATTGATTGGTCTTGGTCAGGTTGATTTGTTCTAGGCAGTGGGGAACTATCATTAGATGGATCTTAGCCCTTTCAATGTTGACTATAATTGATATTTTCTGTGACTGAGCCTGAGGCAAAATTAATCCGAGTCTTCTCTGATGTAAATACGCTCTTTGATGTTTTGATTTTTCGCTATTTACATCAGAGAGCGTTGTTCTTTGAAAAAATCAAGAAGTTCGCAACAAATTGTTGCGCATCATTCACCGTCAGATCTTAAACGCTATCGTTAAAACCCCTGATGATATCGATAAATGAACCATTTATTGTTATGGCTGCTGAAAAAATTACGACCAAAAAGTATTTCTAAAAGGTTACTAGGCAATGTTTTGCAACAACCCTCACCTGAGCACCCTTTGTTTACCTTGACCTTCCATTCAAAACCAAAGGTTATACTCATCCAACAGGCCGATTTGAAATTAAATTTTTGGTCAGGTATGACAAAAAATGATTTATTGATCTATACCCTACAGTGTTTTACCGAGTGATTCGATATGATACACAAAAAACAAAGCTTCAAGTTACTTGTAACTTTACCGAACTTTCCGCTGTTTTCAAAGAGCAACGCTCTCTGATGTAAATAGCGAAAAATCAAAATATCAAAGAGAGTATTTACATCAGAGAAGACTCGGATTAAGGCAAAATCTATCATCTAGCCAAGGCCTAGTAACATAGTCAGATGACTTGCTTGTTTTAAAACCTTTATTATTTCTATTTGAGGTTAAAAATCTATGGAAGGAGTAAATGAAATGTGTTTTCTTTACCAGATTAACAAGTTCTTTCTAGCCAGTCAAATGGAGAACTTGAAAGAAAAGTGAAAGAATGGCCGACCTTACCAAATTTTGTTGTGTACTTTTTTTACTTTGATTATTCTGGTATCCGGCAGATACCTTTTTCTTAGGAAACTGATTGTTCTGTTTATGAGCATCCTACATGACTTTATATCTGAATTTGACCTTTATCCACAATCGAAATACATAACTCATTCAATTTTATACTCATATAAATTCTGAGTTCTAAGATCTGATCAAAGTTTTGAAAATCGAAAACCGAAAGTTAGGACTGAGGTGCAGCCTTTATCTACTTCCGGTTGAGAAATTCAGAAAATTTCAACATCTGACCCCGATTTACGTCGATTTTCTTTGGGTTGTGAAGGGGAATAGATGTAAGTGAATTAAAAATTCATGAAAATAAGATGATCTCTCTGTATTTTTCTTGTTAACTGCGAGATCTCACGCGATCCTTGTCTGGTCAGGTCTTCTTCAGTTCGCCTGTTTGTTGTTTGATTCTTGTTGACATTTGTCCCTTGTCAGGGTTCCCACTGACTTTTAAATCTGGGGGTGTAAACAGTCGTTTTACAGCATACTTGCACCCCCCTTTATGAGACATAGAACTAGAAGGCTGCCTGCAAAAATTGGGGGTGCAAGATTCAATTTTAGGGGGTGCAAACCCCTGCTTTGTTGTTGATTAAATTATCGGACCATTGGTGTACTCTGATTAGTCTACTGCATAAACGTACCTGATAGACCTGTAGTTCTTCAACATGAATAACTTTCTCAGAGCAGCTCCAAATAATATTTTGAGGCAAGGAGTATTTACCAGTTTTCCTCTCGAGGACATCTGATTGCGGTATGTTTCCGACAATCAAATGTTCTTTTTTCTGAACGAGATTACCATCGTGGGCTTTCTTTGCCTGTAGGGCCAATTTCAGAAAAAATATCGGCCAAATTTTGGCATCGCCTTTACGATCTGCTCAGGGTAACATCCCAATAGAATCAGTCGGGATGACGTCATAGCCTCACTTTCATTTTTTCATCGAGTGTACAACCTCGGTCTTTATCGTTACGGGATACCAACTTTGAGGCAGATTATTTCAAAAATCCATCGTTAAAATTCATAAACAAAACTCTTTCTTTAAAGAATGTGATTTAAACTTTCTAACTACCAACGCATTTGTAATAATCAGGCGTAGTCGCCGAGATATTAATGCTGAAAGTTGGTTATGCTTCAACGAAAAAGACCGAAGCTTTCACCTCCACCGAATGAGTGCAGGTCCGCTGACGACGATTTTGATTGGCTGAAAGAATTGTGCCGACCGAATCAATTGGTCTACTCCCATTTCGTCTACTGTTTTTTAAGTGCATTGAGTCCCAATTCGTCTACTGTCCCAAGTCGTCTACTTTTGTGTCAAATCATCAATCAGAGTTTCCATTCACGCAAAATTGTGCGTGAAACACGCATATTTGAAAGAAATCACATACAAAATTACGGCCCCGTACGTGATTTCATGCACAAAAATTTGGATCAGCATCTTTAGGTGCCAGTTATTAATAGATCTAGATCTATATCAAACAATTCCGAAAGTGAAACTAACCAAGGAAACTCCAGAAACTAGAGTAAATCTGTGTTACTCATATGGTATGATTTGAGCAAGATCAAAAACGCCGCAAACACAGTCAATTGATGATGTAGTCATTCCAGTTTCAATATAACCACGTGATGTTTACGCACCCAAATAAGGTTACGTTTTACTATGATTTGTTTACAAAAGTCGCGCGCGCAACAAAGGGCGGGAAATGGGATGAAGCAATGAAAACAACACGCTATCTACGACGTAAATACACTGACGTTAGATGGTTTTAAGCACCGACGCGTTGTCTCTTTCTTTCATGCCGCCACGCGATTACACAAATTGACTCTTGATTACACAGATGAATTCTGTCTACATATTAAACTGGTGTGCTTGCTCGACCATTTAGACAGCAAATCTAGCTTTCGAATTATAAAAATAAAAAAGTAAGTGTTGCCAGTAATGTAAATTGGCGATTGATTTATCATTTACAGTAAATGATGGAGTCAAGTCTGAGCCACATTCGATTTTTGACCCACTTTTTTAAAAATATTTTTTTTATTGTCGCCTTACTCGCTTATGGCTTTTGAAGACGAAGTGGCGATCGCCAGCGCGTACCCTGTCTGTCATTTATACCAAAGAAACAAAACAAAAATACAATTTTTTGTGTACTTTGATATAATTTTCGGAAACTACCGAAGATTCCCGAAAAACTGATATTTCCAAATCGTACCACGTCGGCGAAGGATATCGGAATATAGCGATAATTCCGCGCAACACTTTTAATAAGCGTGCATTGCAAATTACACACATATTTCATTGTTTTATTGGTTTTTACCCCTATTTTCTGTCCCATACCCCCATTTTTCAATGACAGTGCGTGCAAAACCCCTAAATAAAAATCTGAGTGGAAACACTGTCAATAAACAACATTATTTTTGTTTTAAGAAAAGAAATTAAGTCAATATATTCAGTATTCACAAATGAAATAAAAATGCAAACATTTTGATAAAAATCATATAATATCATATTTATATATAAAATACAGAATAGTAGACGAAATGGGACTTGTGCTCAAAATAGTAGACGAATTGGGAGTAGACGAATTGGGAGTAGACGAAATGGGATTAAACCCTGCTCAGGAGTGGATCAACTTGTTTCCCGATCAATAAGGAAAACAAACTTCTTCGAGTTGCAATTTCGGATTCTGAGTGATGCAATGGTCTGTAATTAATCATCCAATTAAAATCGAATAAAAGATTTGCTCAGTAAAAAAATTTACATTTGATTGTTGAAATTTCCTAGTGTATGACTTTTTCCGGCGCTCTTTGATCTTGTTACACTAAGTCTAACTGACAATTATCAAATGCGTTTTCCTGATTTTGAATGCGTATCTGTACGCATTTGTATGACAGTTAATGCATATTCAGACCAAATCAACGCATATTTTACGCAAATACGCATCTTATCTGGAGCTCTGCTTACTTGGTTTTCATTTTCCCCCTTTTTTGTGTATTAAAAACTTTTCCAAAAAAGACCTGGCTTTGACTCGCATACCCTGACTATAAACTTCCATTTCTGAAATTGATTGTTTAAACAATGTTTTTTAACCCATAGCTTGATTTGATCTATTTTGGTTTTACTTGCAGTATTCAAGATGGCGCGGGGTCACCAGAAGATTCAGTCACAACAGAAGAACAAGGAGAAGATGGATAAGATGAAAAAGTCACAAGGTCATGATCAAAAAAAGGCAGCGCAAGCAGGTCTCAAATTTATATGTGCATCATGCAAGGTAATTATATTGTTGCTTTTCAACAAAACCTTCATAACTGCAGCTTTAAACAAGCTGCATAACTGCAGTTTAAACAAGCTGGAGTTACAAGTTTTTATTAAAAAGCAACAATATAATAGATAAGATGAAGAGGTCACAAGGTCATGATCAAAAAAAGGCAGCACAAACAGGTCTCAAATTTATATGTGCTTCATGCAAGGTAATTATATTGTTTCTTTTCAACAAAAAAAGAAAAACAGTAACAGCAGCTTTAAACAAACTCCAGTTACGAGTTTTTGTTGAAAAGCAACAATATAATAGCTATGTTGGCGAAGGCACAAGGTCATGATCAAAAAAAGGCTGCACAAGCAAGTCTCAAATTTATATGTGCGTCATGAAGGGTAATTATATTGTCACTTTTCAACAAAACCCTAGTAACTGCAGTTTAATCAAGGTGCAGTTACAGCGTTTTTTCTCTCACTTTTGGGAACGGGTCCGGTACCGGGCAGATTGGGAAAAAATGCGTCGTTTTCTCAAAAATTGGGAAAAACGCGTCGTTTTCTCAAAAATTGGGAAAAACATTAAAATAACAGTTTCAGACATAGAATTAAGTTTTCTGTATCATTACCTATCTTAATAAAGGTTCCTGGACAATATTATCAACAAACAGAGACATTTAAGACTGTTCCAATTTGAATGCTGTTTGACCAAAGTGATGTTAGATACAATGGGATACTGTACTATAAGGTGCATCTATCCTCATCATTACTCAACACCCATGAAAATTGTCTTTTGAAACACCTTCAGAATAGTCTAAATGTTGCTGTTGGGAAAAGGTTTGAAAATACATTGAGCAAAAAAAAGAAAACATGAATAGATCTGCATGTAGATCAAGATGAATCTAGATCTATTTATTTTATAATATTTTAATGTTTGTTTAAAAAAATCAATGTTAATACCGTGCTATTACATAGATCTATCGACACATAGAATCTGAATGTTCTGTTATTGATTTGTTGTTATCATTTGATTTTTTATCAATACTATCGCCACCCCCCCCCACCCCCCCCCCCCGGTGGAAACATCGTATCTTATCAATTGAATAACAAATTTGGGAAAAGACGAGTATCCTGCTTCCTGATTAAATTTTGATTCATGCAGGTATAATGACATTAAATTTTCTTGACTTCCTTGAGCTTTAATGTGACCTGTTTTCTCCCGTTAGAAAAGCACAAATAAGTCCAATTTATTCGCGAATTAACTTACCGGAAATATCGGAGATCGTAATGGGGCGCGGTATTGGGTCTTTTCGTAATTCCGGTAATACATTAAGCAGTAAGCAAGGCAAAGTCATGACGTCACAAATCGACACTCGCCGGATTTGAGGCACGCCACGGGGAAAATATTTTCAATGATAACCTATCATCGGATTATGGGAGATTTCTTTTGTTATAGTTCTCCGAACGGTTTAAAAATGGTGGAAGGTGCAGAAGTATTATTAGATTCCATTATTAAGTTACAATAAAAATCATTTTCATTTAATTTCTCATTGAATTTACGAAAATATTAAAGTTGCCGCTTGTCCTACAGCCAAATGGAAGTAAACATACCGTCCCACAGGAACGACAACTCTATATTACCGGAATTACGAAAAGACCCAATTATCGGTATATTCCGATATCCTTCGTTGATGATACGTATCGTGGTACGATTTGGAAATTTCTGTTTTCCGGGAATCTTCGGTAGTTTCCGTAAATATTCTTCGGTAAAAATGATTGACAGGGCTCGGGCTGGTGATCGACACTTCAGGAGCCATAGACGATAATTTAAAGAAAAAAAGTGGCTCAAGAGATCGAATGTGGCTCAAAGACTTGACTAAGTATGCTAATCGCCGATTAAAATGACTGCCAACACTTACTTTTTGTTTAATTCGAAAGATAGATTGGCTGTCTAAACGGTCGAGTAAGCACACAAGTTAAATATGTACAGCTGACCGGGACCTAATTCCTTTGTGTAATCGCGAGGCAGCATGACACAAAGAGGCAACGCGTCTGTGTTAAAACCATCTAACGTCAGTGTATTTACTTGGTAGATAGCGTTTTGTTTTCATCGCTTCATCCTTTTTCCCGCGCTTAATTGGCACGCGCGAATTTTATAAACAAATCGTAGTAAAGCGTAACCTTATTTGGATGTGGAAAAATCACGTGATTATATTTGAAACTGGAATGACTTACTACGTCATCAAATGACTATGTTTGCGGCGTTTTTGATCTCTCTCAACTCATCGCATATGAGTAACACAGGTTTATTCTGTTTCCTTGACTCGGATTAGGAGTAATCGAATTTTATTTATTGCCGATGGTAATTTAAAAATACCTTCTAGACTATTGGGATTGGGATCCTCGATCGAATTGGGAATTTTTTTTCTGGACTTTGGGAAAAATGGACACTTTTTGGCATTGGGAACGGGTCCGTTTTACGGACCCGTTCAAAGAAGGAAAAAAAACGCTGCTCAGTTACAAGTTTTTTTGTTGAAAAGCAACAATATAATAGAAAAGTTGGAGAAGGCACAAGGTCATGATAAAAAAAGGCAGCACAAACAGGTCTCAAATTTATACGGTGGCACTAAGGTGACATGTGAGTTTTGAAGAAAAAAGAAAAACGCAATAAACAATGTTGGTGGGCGTTTTTCTTTTTTTAGAAAAAAAAAGAAAAACGCGACAACCTATTTGGCGTTGCGTTTTTCTTTTTTTTACCCGGAAGGCGTGGCCATGTGGCTCAATAGAGTAACTAGTTTTCGCGTTTTTTAAAGGTGTTACCTCCCTTGCAATTCGATGGAATAAAATGCCTACCAGAATCTTAAAACTATAGGCCTTGAAAAACATTAACTTGACTGTATATTTCACAAAGAATTTTCTAATATCTTTTTCGAAGACATTTGACATTGACCACAGAAATATTCTGCTTGTAAAGTTGTCTTATAGATGATTAAAATAGGGTTGGCCTAAACTAGGGAAATGGAACTGTTGTGGCAAAATGGGGCGAAATGTGAAGGACGGCGGCGAAATGGAGATTATCCAAAACTATAAGCTTATTAATTTTATAATTTGAGGATTTGATTTCATTTGAAATTGAACTCTTTAGTGATATATACTGTTACGGCACGGTTTCTAGAAAGCTAGTATATTTACTTACGGTTATAAATGCTTTTATATGATGTAATAATGTAGATCTACACCATTTAGGCACGATCCCTAGAACGCTGATATTTATAAGCCTATACAAGAGAGTTGACAGTTGTAAATTCTTATCAACGATTTATAATGATGTACACCGTTCAGAAACGGTCCCAGAACGATGATCTGGGTCTATACTTAAAGTTTGAAATGCTTGTTTACGAGTTATAACGATATACACCGATAGAACGCTGATCTGAACCTATGCGTACAGTTGTAAATGCTTATTTACGATTTATAATGATGTACACCGTTTAGGAACGGTCCCTAGAACGCTTATCTTGGTCTATATTGACAGTATTAAATGCTTATTTACGTTTTATAATGATGTAGGCCTACACCGTTTAGGCACAGTCCCTAGAACGCTGATCTGGGTCTATACTTACAGTGTTTAAATGCTTATCTAAGATTTATAATGATGTACACCGTTTAGGCAAGGCCCCTAGGACGCTGATCTGAGTCGATATTTACAGTATTAAATGCTTATTAACGATTAATAATAATGTGCACAGTTTAGGCACGGTCCCTAGAATCCTGATCTGGGTCTATATTTACAGTGTTTTAAAAATGTACACGTTTAGGCAATATCACTATATAACGCTGATCTGGGTCTATACTTACAGTGTTAAACGCCTATTTACGATTTATAATGATGTACACCGTTTAGGCACGGTCCCTAGAACCCTGATCTGGATCTATATTTACAGTGTTAAATGTACACCTTTTTGCACGGTCTCTAAAACGCTGATCTGTGTATATACTTACATTTGTAAATGTTATAAATTTATGATTTGTTTATAATCATATATATATATTGTGCCGATTTTCGTTTTTGCCTATTTTCGAAATTCGGCAAATCTCTGCAGAACTCATTTGCCTAATTTCGAAACTCGGCGAAATAGCTTATTTATAATTAGTTTATGGTATATCGGGCAATTTTCTGTGCAGAACTCATCTTCAAAATATCCGTTTTTAGGGAGGTATCACAGTTAGCACTTACAAAATCATTTTACACCGTTTATGCACGGTCTCTAAAACGCTGATTTGGTTCTATACTTACCGCTGTAAATGTTAGAAATTTACTATTTATACTGATGTACACCGTTTAGGCACGGTCTCTAGAATGCTTACCTGGATCTATACTTACAGACTGTAATGCGTATTTACCATTTATAGAAATGTGTACACAGCGTTATATACACGGTATCTTAAACGCTGATTTAAGTCTAAACTTACTGTTGTAAATACTTATTTACGATATCATGATGGACACCATTTAGACACGGTCTTTAGAACACTGGTCTGGGTCTATATTCTCAGTTAGAAATGCTTCTTTATATTTTGATATGATGTGAATCGTTTAGGCACGGTCCCTAGAACGCTAATCTGGGTCTATACTTTCAGTTGTAAATGCTTATTTAGGATTTCAATGATGTACATCGTTAAGGTACTATCCCTGGAACAATTACCCAAATGAAAATAGACAGTGAAAATTGTTTGATATAGAAACTTTTTTTAAAGTATAGAATTGGATTTAATTTTCGGAAGTCGTCTTTGAAAACGTAACGCGCGTTAAAAATAGACCGTATATAGGCAATATGTTTGCTTATAGGGATTATGTATTACCGGTTTTTATGATAAAATATAGTTGACAAGCATTAATTAATATGAATAAAGACTGAAAATTTAAAAAAAATCGATATCATTCTACAAGAACATTGTAATTTCAATTGTTCTTAGGCTGCAGTTACGAGGTTTTCGTTGAAAGCGACGATGTAGAGATTTTGCCTGGAACGGTTCATAGGCGTAGAAAGGTTTATAATATGGGGGGGGTGTTTAAGTGAATGTAACCTGACCGAGTATAGCGTTGCTGGGGTGGGTCGGTCTGGGGCAGGGCGATTCAAAAGAAGTAATTTCCTGCAATCTGGGCACTTTCAGGCAGCATTTCATACCTGGTCCTTTCTTGAAGGAAAATATGGGTGTGTTATTGGGGGCATGGGTTATGCTTCCCCCTTCTAAATTATTGGGGGCCTGGCCCCCTGGCCCCCTACTTCCTACCCCAGTGCAGTTACGTATCATAATATTCTTTGAAAAGAGTTTTCGGTTTGGGTATACGTAGACTTAGATCCACTTTCAAAAGACAGTGCTTAAAGAGTACACATAAAACGTCAATACTCATTTTTAAAAGACGATAGGTTAAGACCAAAAATCAGCTTTCTACAAGCCGTGCCCAATCGATGTACATAATAAGCACTTCGACTGTCAATATGGAGTAGGGGTTTCTGATATAGCGTGCCCAAACGGTTTCATCATTAAAAATGGTCAAAAAACACATTCAGCTGTAAATATAGATACGGATGCAGACCGCGCCTGTACGGTGTGTATCATTCAAAATTGTAATCAAGCATTCATAATTGCAAGTATAGACTCCGAAAGAGTAACTAAACAGACTGCATTACTATGAATCGTAAATATAAACAAGGATCAGCGTTCAAGAGACCATGCCTTAACGGTGTAAATTATAACAAATCGTAAATAAGTATTTCATACTGTAAGTATAGACCCAGCTCAGTGTTTTAGGGACCGTGCCTAAACGGTTTACTTCATATTACATCGCAGATTAGCATTAAATTTTACAACTGTAAGTATAGACTCAGATTAGCGTTCTAGGGATATGCCTAAACGGTGTACATTATAACAAATTATAAATAAGCATGTACAACTGTAAGCAGATACTCAGATCAGCATTCGAGCAACCGTGCCTAAACGGTGTACATCACACTGGCGTAAAAAGGGAGGCAGGGGAGTCAGATCCCCAAATAATTTAATTTGGGCAGCATATCTTATGCCCCCCCCCCAATAATGCACCTATGTTTTCCCTCAAGAAAGGTCCAGGTATAAAATGCTGTCTGAAAGTGCTCAGATTGCAGGAAATGGCTTCTAACAATTCAAAATTTTCTGGGGGGGGGGGGGGGGGGGGTGGATGCCCCAAGTCCCTCTAGGAACGATACGCTCGGTCGGGTTCCATTCGCTTTAACATTCCCCCACCCCCAAATATTATAAACCTTCCTTTGCCTATGTATCATGTCGAATCCTCGAAAAGTATTTAAAACTGTACGTATCGATCCATATGAGCGTTCTAGGGACTTGCCTAAACGGTGTACACCACGATAAATCAAACATAAGCATTTAAACTGCAAGTATAGACCCAGATCAGCGTTTTAGGGACCGTACCTAAACGGTGTACATCATATTTAATCGAAAAAAAATCTTTTAAGGCTGTAATTCTAGAGCATGAGTGGCGTTCTAGGGACCGTGCATAAAAGCAGTACACCATATTAAATTGTAAATAAAGATTTACAACTGTAAGTATAGACCCAGATCAGCATTCTATAGGACCGTGCCTAAACGAGGTACATCAAAAGAAATTAAGCATTGGGCACTGTAAGTACAGACCCAGATCAACTTTTTAGAGACCATGCCTGTATGGTGTACATCACATCAAATCGCAAGTAAGCAATTGAAACTGTAAGTTTACAACCAGATCAGCTTTCTACGGACCGTGCCTACACGGTGCACATCATATCAAATTGTAAATAAGCATTTAAAACAGTAAAACTACACCCATATCAGCGTTCTAGGGACCGTGTACAAAACACCGTACTTCATATATTAAATCGTTAAAACTGTAATATTAGACCCAGAACAGTGTTGTAGGGACCGTGCCTAAATGGTGTACATCATTATAAATCGTAAATAAGCATTTAGTCGGCGGGGGATCAAAACCTCGTAACTCCAGCTTTGTCAAGCTGTAGTTACGAGGTTTTGACTCCCCACCAGCGCTGTAAGTATAAACCTAGATCAGCGTTCTAGGGACCGTGCGTAAACGGTATACATCATTATAATTGATCGTAAATAAGCATTCTACACTGTAAGAATAGACCGAGATCAGCGTTCTATGGACCGTGCCTAAACGGAGTACATCATTATCAATATTAAACAAGCATTCTGAAGTATTGCAAAACAATACCAAGTCCCCTACCGGCTTTATATATGTGTTTAGAAAAAGAAGCCCCCAAAAATTCAAAGTCCAGCATCCGTATCTTCCCCAAAAATCACTGGACCGGAACGAAACTCAACCTTGTTCTGTAACTTATCAATGCGGGTCTACATACAAAAAATCAGCTCAATAGCTGCAAGTATTAAGAAAAAAAGTCTCGAAAACTGTGATTTCCCAGAAATTTTTTAAGTCCAGCATCTGTATCTTCCCCAAAAATCACTGGACCAGAACGAAACTCAAACTCGTTCTGTATCTCGTCAATATGTGTTCATATACCGAAAATCAGCTCAATACCTGCAAACGTTTAGAAAAAAAGTCTGGAAAACTGTAATTTCCCAGTAATTTTCTAAGTTCAGCATCCATATCTTCCTCAAAAATCACTGGACCGGAACGAAACTCAAACTTGTTCTGTAACTCATCAATGCGGGTCTACATACCAAAAATCAGCTCAGTAGCTGCAAGCATTTAGAAAAAAAGTCTGGAAAACTGTGATTTCCCAGAAATTTTCTAAGTCCAGCATCTGTATCTTCCCCAAAAATCACTGGACCGGAACGAAACTCAAACTTGTTCTGTAAGTCATCAATGCGGGTCTACATACCAAAAATCAGCTCAATAGGTGCCACCACTGAGAAAAAAAGTCTGGAAAACTGTAATTTCCCAGAATTTTTCTAAGTCCAGCATCCATATCTTCCCCAAAAATCACTAGACCAGAACAAAACACAAACTTGTTCTGTAACTTATCAATGCGGGTCTACATACCAAAAATCAGCTCAATAGCTGCCAGCATTGAGAAAAAAAGTCTGGAAAACTGTAATTTCCCAGTAATTTTCTAAGTCCAGCATCCATATCTTCCTAAAAAATCACTGGACCGGAACGAAACTCAAACTTGTTCTGTAATTCATCAATGCGGGTCTACATACCAAAAATCAGCTCAGTAGCTACCCCCGTTTAGAAAAAAAGTCTGGAAAACTAATTCACCGGACTGACGGACTGACGGACGGACAGACGGACGGACGGACTGACGGACTGACTGACGGACAGAGTGCAAACCTAAAGTCCCCTTCGGCTTCGCCGGTAGGGGACTAATAAGCATTTAACACTCTAAGTATAGACCCAGATCAGCGTTCTAGGTACATCATATCAAATTGAAAATAAGCAATGGACACTGTAAGTATAGACCCAGATCAACTTTTTAGAGACCATGCCTGTATGGTGTACATCACATCAAATCGCAAGTAAGCAATTGAAACTGTAAGTTTACAACCAGATCAGCTTTCTACGGACCGTGCCTACACGGTGTACATCATTATCAATAGCAATGAAAGTATAGACATAGTTCATCATTGTAGGGATCGTGCCTAAACGGTGTTTATCATATCAAATCGTAAATCAGCATTTAAAATTGCAAATATTCACCCAGATCAGCGTTTTAGAGACCGTGCCTAAACGGTGTACATCATAGTAAATTTTAAATAAACATTTAAGATTGTCAATATAGATCCATATCAGCGTTCTAGGGACCGTGCCTAAACGGTGTACATCATATCAAGTTGTAAATAAGCATTTAATGTATACAACCCATCATTAGCACCAAAGAGCCGGAGGCGAAATTTGAAAAGTGCCAGTAATTCCTCAACTGTGTTGCATTTCTATTCCAAATACAAACATAAGCATTTTGAACGGTTTAGAATTTTGAATTGATGCATACATATGAAAATATTTGACAAAAATGTTCAAACTACCTCCCTTGCATATGCATATAGAGTAAACAGATATTTGTAAACTATTTTCTTCTTGAACCATAATCTTGGAATCCGGCACGGTGAATCAACTTATTTGAAGTGTACTTAATATAAGTGTGCGTAATTTGATGCATGTTGCATGGTTAAAAAGTGGTGTTTTTAATGACGGGTCATATACCTTAAAACTGTAAAAAATACACACATATCAGTGTTCTAGGGACCGTGTACAAAACGCCGTATTTCATATTAAATCGTTAAAACTGTAATATTAGACCCAGAACAGTGTTGTAGGGACCGTGCCTAAATGGTGTACATCATTATAAATCGTAAATAAGCATTTAGTCGGCGGGGGATCAAAACCTCTTAAGGTTTACGAACTGAGAATGAAAACACCCCTTTCTAGCCATACGAAATGCATCAAATTACACACACTTGTAAATACACTTCACAAAAATTGATTCACCAGGCCGGATTTCAAGATTATGCTTCAAGAAGAAAATAATTTACAGATATTATTTTACTCTTTATTCATAGGCAAGGGAGGTAATTTTGAACATTTTTGTCAAATATTTCCAAAAGTATGCATTAATTCAAAATTCTAAACCATAAAAAATGCTTATGTTAATATGTGGAATGGAAATGTAACACAGTTTAGGAATTACTGGCACTTTTTAGCTCACCTGAGCACAAAGTGCTCAAGGTGAGCTATTGTGGTCGCTCACCGTCCGTCGTCCGTCCGTCTGTCCGTCTGTCCGTCCGTCTGTCCGTCCGTCCGTCCGTTCACAATTTCTTTAAACATCTTCTCCTCCTGAACCATTGGGCCAATTTTGTCCAAACTTGGCTGGAATGTTCCTTGGGTGCCCCTTTTCAAAACTTGTTCATTAATTTTTGATTTTTCAAAAAATGTGGGCGTGGCAGGGCGGGGCTTAAGAATCCTAAGAAAATTATTTAAAAATCAACCATTGGGTCAATTTGAACCAAACTTGGCAGGAATGTTCCTTGAGTGACTCTCTTCAAAATTTGTTTTCAAATTTTAAGATTAGTCAAAAAATGTGGGCGTGACAGGGTGGGGTTATCAGACTTACTAAGGAAGATAACCAATCAGCGCAGCCCTAAGACTTTTAGTGTTCATGTTACCTCCCTTGGTCCATTCTGATAAACTTAGATTTTATCTGATCAATGATCTATACTTTCCCCAGCTTAAATAAACAAATGAGGATTTAATCTAACTGTTATCAGTGTTCTGTTATCTTTTCTTTGGATTTATAATTAGACTTGCTTCTATTTTGCAACTTTTATTCTCTTTAGCTCTTTACTAAATTATTTTGAAATTAATTATTTTGCAATGAAAAAAGGGCCCTATGTTGTTGATTCTTGGGGTTTATATAGGGGTTAAGAGTTCTATCTCTAACATTTTTATCTTTGACTTGGAAAACCTTTTCATCTCAAAACATTTAGCTATGTATTGTGCAAGATACAGTAACAGTATTTTTTCATAGGGCCCTATGTTGTTGATTCTTGGGGTTTATATGGGGTGAACCCTGTTGGAACCTTCTCATCGATATCATGGGAAAAGGGGCCTAAAAGACAAAATCCTTGTTAGCATTGTACAGGCTACAATATTGGCCCAATGTTCATAAAACTTGGTCAGGATGTTTGTCTAGTCACAGAGATGGACCCTTCAGAAATTTGGAATATTCCATAGGATACCACGGGAAAAGGGGCCATAATGACAAAATCCGTGTTGGCAATTTATAGGCCATAATGTTGGCTTAATCTTCGTGAAACTTGATCAGAATATTTGTCTATTCACAAGGATGAAGCTTATCAACAATCGGAATTTTCTGTTTTGATATCATGGGAAAAGGGGCCTTTATGACAAAATCCTTTTTAACACTCAAGAAGCAACAGTTTTGGCTTAATCTTCATGAAACTAAAAAGAATGTTTGTTTTAGTCACAAGGATAAACCCTATATAAAATTGGAATGTTCCAGTCGATATCATGAGAAAAGGGGCCTTAATGACAAAATCCTTGTTAGCACTCTAGAGACAACAATTTTGGTCTAATCTTCAAGAAACTTGTGTTTGTCTAGTCACAATGATGAATTCAGAGGAAAATAAAAATGTTCAATGGGATGCCATGGGAAAAGGGGCCTTAATGAAAATCCTTGTTAGTGCTATAGAGACAATAATTTTGGCTCAATATTCATGAAATTTAGTCATTATTTGTCTAGTCACAAGGATGAAGCCTAATGACAATGGGAATGTTCTGTTGGATATCGTGGGAAAAGGGGCCTTAAAGACAAAATCTTTGTTAGCAATGTAGATGATATAATTTTTGTCCAATCTTCATGCAACATGTTCAGAATGTATGTCTTGTCACAAGGATGAAGACTATTGAGAATTAGAATGTTCTTTTGGATATCATGAGACAAGGTGCAATCATTTTTCACCTTGTGAATCTCAGTTCAGGTGAGCGATTAAGGACCATCATGGTCCTCTTGTCAAATTTCGCCTCTGGCTCTGCATTTCATTCTCAGTTCGTAAACCTTAACTCCAGTTTTGTCAAGCTGTAGTTACGAGGTTTTGACTACCCACCAACGATTTTACACTGTAAGTATATACCTAGATCAGCGTTCTGGGGACCGTGCGTAAACCGTATAAATCATTATAAATGATCGTAAATAAGTATTTACACTGTAAGAATAGACCGAGATCAGCGTTCTAGGGACTGTGCCTAAACGGAGTACATCATTATCAATATTAAAAAAACATTTAACACTGTAGTTATAGACCCAGATCAGCGTTCTAGGGACCGTGCCTAAACGATGTACATTATTATGAATCGTAAATAAGCATTTAAAACTGTAAGTATAGACCTGCATCAGCTGTCTTGGGACCGTGCTAACGATGTAGGCCTACATCACTTATGAAGTAAGTATAGAGGTATACACGAGAAAATCGTTCATATGCATAAAATGCAGACTTAGATCAGCTATCTGACAGCATACCGAAACCCTATGTTTTGGAATTCATTGAATTCTTTTCGAAGAGATAATTCCATTGAGGTCGCACAATATAGGGTTTGACGAACAATGACCTAGATTAATTTTGTATCCTAAAAGATATCTATTCCAACTCTTAGACCGATCGATTGGTATGTTAAGGTTGTGGGTAGGCTAATTGTCTGACTTACACAATAATGAATGATTTTATAGATAAAACTCGATATTGTGACGATTATCTGGCTCGCTTTATTATTGTAAACAGATTGGTCACCTCGAAACGCAATAGACCGTAGCCCAGGTGATCATTGCATAACTTATATGTTTTAATTCGTCCTACGTAAGAAGTGGTTTAAATATCGACTGACTGAAAGTACAATGACCGTCAATCTTGCGATCCGGGTTCGAATCCTCTGTATACCGATACCTTTTTTTTCTTATTCTGAAATTTTTTTTTAAAAGATCGTGCACTGGACACATGCTCATTTGGTGCTGCGATTACTCAGAGACAGATAGTATTTAGATTTTTGCCATTTACAAGTTGTCGTTTTGTTGTCATAGATTTTATTTGTGAAAACATTTCGAAAAATGATGAAAAATTGTAAGTTACAAAAATGAAATGATTTCAAATAAATAATCACTACTAAAATAGACGAGGAAAAAATAAAAAGAATAAAAAGAGAGAGAAAAAAGCATTACAAAGCTAAACTAATGATAATAAATGATAATCATTTGAAGTATTGTAATGAGACAAGCAATAAGCTAAATATGCATAAAGCTATACATTCGAAAGTAACCATTAAAAAACATTAAGCTCGCCCCTAGCCTCGAACCACCACCTGCATACCGCCTCATATAACAGAGATTTAGAAGCCACAAATGTATCCAATAGACCATTGCAGACATGGTTAATATGATGACGACAATTCAAATTGATCACTTAAAACACATAGATAATTGATCATTAATCTGCCCCCTCCTACAGGTAAATATTGGTTTTTCCCAAAAATGTTTACAATAGCGCGTTAGAGTTATACCGGGTTAACAGTGACGTAATGGCAATGATTTTTGTGCTAAAAATAGACAGAGTTTACCGTTATGTTTTGATAAACCGTCGGTGTTGTTATAACATCTCGTAACTACGGCTTGAGTCAAGCCGTAGTTACGAGATTTTATAACAACACCCGCGAAATACTATTTGTTTGTCCGAAATTACGTCACTGTTTACAAAATAAAATCGTTCCCTATTTCTGACAAACAATAGTAAATCGAGGGTGTGGTTATAAAATCTCGTGACTACGGTTTGAATCAAGCCGTAGTTATACCTCATGATAAATGACCTGGCAGAACAGCCCATGCTAATCGAATGGAATGCTCTGCCAGGTCAATTCTCGTCCGCTATACGAGTTTTTATAACAACACCGACGGTGAATGCCTATATCAAAACACAATGATAAACCAAGTCTAATTTAGCACAAAATTTATTGCCATTGAAGTATGTACCGACAACACTGGACATGGAAAAGTTTCTATTCAAGTTAAAAAACGTGTTTGACAGTGTTAAATACATTCGATGTTAGTGTCTACATTTCGCTTTTATCTGCCTTTATACTATCCCTGCGATAAAATAATGGGGCGGGGCATAGCGATAATTGACATCGTGCGCAAATGGTGTACATGCCTAAGCGGTGTACGTCTAGCGATAATCTTCACCCATACACCCAAACACACTTCCAATTTGTTACTAAAAATAGTAACACTTTTTAATGCCAGATCGAGGCTCTGACCCAATTGAGAGCAAAGCATCCAACGTGCAATGGAAATGAACGGAGGAAAGAAGAAGTTTAACAGGAATCACACTCCGTTTTGTGATGATTCCTCTGTGAATCTCGACGGGATATCATTGACTGACTTCCAATTATGGTCTTTACTGGCTTTTAAGGCATTTTGACCCTCCGAAAACGTAGTATCCACGGATCTTTTGAGGACCTAGCCGCCAGGTTCAACTGTCATTTTCATGTATTTAACCCCCCTTTCCCCAACAAAAAAATGTACGAAACATGCCATTTTCAGTGTGAAGATGACAATCTCAGTACCGAAAGGCTTATGTAGATAGATAATTCATTATGGTAGATCAATTTGATAATAAAAGCATTGCTCTTAAAGCCCATTTCCCAAACGACAAATTATTTAGACTTTTCAAGTTTGACAGCGGCTTTTAAAACCCTTTTCTAAACGGCACCTGATTCAATTTGGAAGCTCTTGCAGACAACAGAATGGGCATCTTGAAAGTAGGATTTCGTATGTGCAAGGGCGGATCTAGAGGGGGGGGGGTTCGGGATGTTCGCCCCGCCCCCTGGAATAAGCCGAAAATTGAATGTTGACTATAATCAAAGCGTCAAAATTTAACATATTTAAGTCATCATTTGGGCGTGGACCTCCGCCTCCCTGGCAATTGGTTTTGGAGACCCCCCCCCCCCCCCCCCCCCCCGAAAAAATCCTGGATCCACCCTTGCGTGTGTACATAGAAGTATAGAAAACGTTGAGGCAAAAGGGGAAACTGCTGATTAAAAGTATTTCATTAATTTGTCTCTTGAAATGATTTTCGAAACAATCTCTGTAGCACAGTTAAGGGCGGATCTAGAAGTGGGTCCGGACCTCGCCTTGAATTGACCGAAAATCGAATTTTGACTATACAAAGTTAGTACAGTAGGCCTATACATAAATCGTTACACAGTTCACAAATTTAAAGCCATCTTCCATCTTATGGGCTAGACCCCCCCCCCCCCTGAAAAAATCCTGGATCCGCCCTTGACAGTCAAAACATTAACATTTCTTGTTTGGTAAAGGTTTAAAACAATTTTCTTTTCATTTCTTTTTAATTTAACACCTCTCAACAATATTTCAGCCATAAGTTTATTTATAATTATTGTCCACGCTCCGAGGCTGGGAATACATCCTGTGACCTGTCCATTATTGGCTCTAATCTAGAGCACAAACACATGCAAAATATTACCGCTCACACTTGGACAGTACTAAGGAGCTCAAATGCTTCTGCAAAATTGATTTTATTTGGTTTTCAAAAGCAGTAGCTCATCCTGAACTTGTATGGTGGTAACGGGCGATGGAGACAGGGTACGAATGATTACAAGCCAAAAAATCTCTTTTTTTCAATCAAAGTTGCAAAAATATTTCTGTAACTCAAAACTCTAATAATTAACGTAAATGACTGTATAAAATATTCTTAGTACTATGGCAGAATAATTGAAAAATGCTCGCGTGAAAATAACAACTCGCTCAATGAATTATATAGTAAAACGACCACGTGACCTTTTGTTTGCTCTCATGCATACACAGGTCACGGTTAAAAATTCAAAGTGTGTTTGGGTGTATTGGAAAAATGGCGGGAGCGCGGTAAGGCAGCACAGTTTTGATTTGCTTATTAAGTCACGTGGCCACGACTTCCGGGTAAAAAAAAGAAAAACGCAAAACCAAATAGGTTGTCGCGTTTTTTCTTTTTGCTCTAAAAAAAGAAAAACGCTCGCCAACATTGTTTTTAGCGTTTTTCTTTTTTCTTCAAAAAAGAAAAACGCTCACCAATATTGTGTTTGCGTTTTTCATTTTTCTCTAAAAGAAGAAAGACGCTCACCAACATTGTTATTGCGTTTTTCTTTTTTCTTCAAAAAAAGAAAAACTCACATGTCACCTTAGTGCCACCGTAAATTTATATGTGCTTCACGCAAGGTAATTATATTGTCGCTTTTCTACCAAAAAAGCAGCTTTAACCATTCCCCAAACGACAAAATTGAGGGTGATGCGATTTGAAAGCCGCAGCAGACATCAAAACGAATGATGATTGAGACAGCATTTGTGTAGAAAAAAATACAGAAAATATTGAGGCAAAAGAAGAAACTGCTGATAACCAGCAGTTTCTTCTATTGCCTCAATGTTTTCCCAAGCATATTCTAGTAGGGACGTCAAAACCAGGTCTTGTTTGGGAAAGTGTTAAACAAGCTGCTTAACTGTAGTTTAATCAAGCTGCAGTTACAAGTTTTTGTTGAAAAGCAACAATATAATAGCTATGTTGGCGAAGGCACAAGGTCATGATCAAAAAAAGACAGCACAAGCAAGTCTCAAAGTAATGCATAGGCCTACATGCAAGGTTATTATATTGTCGACTCATTTTTCAACAAAAAACCCGTAACTGCAGCTACAAGGTTTTCTTGAAAACGCATCAATATGATTGATAAGTTGAAAAAGTCAGGTCATGATAAAAAAGGCAGCACAATTAAGTAAGTCTCAAATTTGTATGTGCATCATGCAAGGTAAATATGTGTTTCTCTTTACCCTATTAAAGGGTTTAGCCCTTTCACAAGCAACAAATTTTAGGGATTTCCTTTGTGAAAGCAGCTGCAGATGACAAAATGGACACAAAGATATGATTTGCGTAGAAATTAGTCCAGAAAATATAAAGACAATAGGAGGAAATGCTGATTATCTGCATTTTCTTTTTTCTTCAATGTTTTCCCATTCCTTTTCTACAAGGAATGCGAAAATCAGGTCTTGTTTGGACAAAGGTAACCCGCCCGGTTAAAAAAAGCTGCATTTCCACCTGCATACACCATTTTATACTGTTGTCTGCAATGTTTTCAAATTTGGAGAAGTCTAGACTTTTGCCTTATGGTAATGAGTTAAGTTTGTACCTAAGCTGAAAAAACCTGAAGATGGTTTAGATTTATATTGTTGGAAAAATTGTTTAAAAATTATTTCGATACATAATCAGACTACTGCTACTTTATTTCAGTCACAAATGCCGGATCCCAAAACATACAAGCAGCATTTTGAAAACAAACATCCGAAGCTTGACTTACCTGCGGAACTTAAAGAAATATAAATACAGTGAGTACATTCTTAACCCTTTCCCAAACAGCCAAAAATATAGTGGTTCGGTTTGAAAACTTCTGAAGACGACAAAATTTATGTTAAAAAAGGATGGGATTTATGTACAATATAGCACGGAAAATATTGAGACAAAAGGAGAAAGTGCTGATTATCAGCACTTTCTTCTTTTGTCTCAATGTTTTCCCAAGCCTGTTATAGTAGGGATGTCAAAACAAGGTCTTGTTTGGTAAAGGGTTCAAATAAACCTTTCCCAATCATCCAATGTTTACTCATGTCCACTTTGAACGAAGTTTCTGACAACAAAAGTATTTTCATCAAATATAGACAATGTGTATGTTATTACATGAAAATCAGCATTTTTTTTTTCTCTAGTTTTCCCGAACAAGTTCTTATAGGGATGTCAAAAAAGGTCTTGTTTGGGAAAAGGTTAATTAACCAAACCATAGATCATGAAAAAAAAAATAAAATAAGAAGAATCACAGGTTTCCAGAGTTGTAAATATGAGGTGTTAAAGACTTAACCTAACAGTCAGAAATTGCTTTATCATTTCCCAAAGACATTTTTTGGAGTGATTCAATTTGAAAGATGCAGCACTGAGCAGATGACAAAATGAACATTTTCATAGACTGGATTTGTGTTCAATATAGTATAGAAAATATTGAGACAAATGGAGGAAATGCTGGTTATTAGGATTTTCTTCATATGTCTCAATGTTTTCCAAGGCCCTCTCTATTTCATTCAAGGTCTTGTTTCGGAAAGGTTAATAGCAATGAATTTTGTGTTAGAAATAAACTAGGTTTACTTTACTGTTATGTATTGATAAAATGTCTGTGATGTAATGAAATCTCAAATTATATTTTCAATCAAGCTGTAATTGGGATGTCTTAGAATAACACAGATGAAATACTGTTGTTTGTTCCAAATTAGATCACAATTAACTTATTAAACCATCCCCAGATGGCAAAATTATAGACTTATCCAAATTCAAAGATGATGCAGATGACAATTTCAA
Source organism: Fragum sueziense (assembly GCA_963680895.1). Lineage (NCBI taxonomy): Eukaryota > Metazoa > Mollusca > Bivalvia > Cardiida > Cardiidae > Fragum > Fragum sueziense. The sequence goes on along the minus strand of OY804608.1, from coordinate 21,289,428 downwards.
GTGAATGGAATTTAATACTTTTTGGTCTTTTGGTGTAGAAAGCCATGTGGGAAATTAAGAAATTGCTTTTCACAAGCAATTTCTTCTTTTTCCACAATGTTTTCCAAAGCTTTTATCATGTTGGACATCAAAAGGTGACACTGTTTGGTATTTAGGATTAATCCATTCTCAAACAGTGACCCTTTTTTGACGCCCTACTAGATAAAGGCTTGGGATAACTGTGTGGAAAATGAAGAAATTGCTTGTGACAATCAATTTCTTCCTTTTCCACAATGTTTTCTGACCCAAAATGAAAATATATTTTTAATTTCTTCAACTGGATGTTGTCGTCTCACAGTCTGCAATACCTTTCAATTTGGAACAGTCCAAAGTTTTGCCATCTGGTAATGGGTTAAAATGAAACCATCTTGTATATATTTCAGGTCACAGTATAAACATGCCTCACTACAATACAGCGTTCTTTCCATGGACTGAATCATTATCCTGGATTCATACAATCTCTATTTAGTTCTAATTAGTCCAAAATTATGTCATTATATAGGGAACGATTTTATCCAGTTAATGGTAAAGTAATTTTGGACAAATAAATGGTATTTTGAGGCTGTTGTTACAAAAATCTTATAACTATGGCTTGAGTCAAGCCGTAGTTATGAGATTTTGTAATAACACCGACTGTTGACCAATACATAACAGTATTATACCCAGTCTATTCTTAGCACAAAATTCATTGCTATTATCTTATTAAACCATTTTGTCTATTTTCAGGTCACAGAATAAACATGCCTCACTACAATACAGCGTTCTTTCCATGGACTGAATCATTATCCTGGATTCATACAATCTCTATTTAGTTCTAATTAGTCCAAAATTATGTCATTATATAGGGAACGATTTTATCCAGTTAATGGTAAAGTAATTTTGGACAAATAAATGGTATTTTGAGGCTGTTGTTACAAAAATCTTATAACTATGGCTTGAGTCAAGCCGTAGTTATGAGATTTTGTAATAACACCGACTGTTGACCAATACATAACAGTATTATAACCAGTCTATTCTTAGCACAAAATTCATTGCTATTATCTTATTAAACCATTTTGTCTATTTTCAGGCCACAGTATAAACCTGCCTCACTACAATACAGCGTTCTTTCCATGGACTGAATCATTATCCTGGATTCATACAATCTCTATTTAGTTCAACGTACATTATGTATTTTTATGTGTTCTGTTACAAACTACGGGGAAATAAAGCATTTCACTCTCAAAATTATGATAATTATATGTGATTTATACCATTCCGAAGAGTGAGTCTTTTTTGTGTCCTTTGTGTTCATAAATAATATAATTTTGATGTCCTTAGGCTTATGAGAGAAAGGCAGACCAAAAGGAAGAAAATCCTGATGTACATGGTATTTGGAGCCTTCTTGGTTGCTCTTAAGTAGTGTTTTCTAGAAGTTTTAAATGGAAAGTTCCCCACATGAAACAACTTCTATAAATTTTCCCACTAAAACTGCTTTCTATTTGGGCCTGTTTAAAAGTTTGTCATCTAGATGAGCAGTTTCATGTGTTTGAGTTACAATCATTTGAACCTGGATTATGCGCCTTTATGGCATTTCAGACTACGAAGTTTCCAGATCAGCATGTGCCTAAGATCAGGATCCATATTGTTGTCTTTAGTTTGTTACATGTCGCAAAGTGGATCTTAATCAGACTGCTCATATGCACAGGCTAATCTGGATCTTTGTAGGTCTCAAATACTTTTAACCTTTTCCCAAACGACAAAATTTTATGATGGTCCAAATTCAAAGATGATGCAGACAACAATTTCAAGTGAATGAAATTTTGCATTTTGTTGGTCTTTTTACGTAGAAAACATTGTGGGAAATGAAGAAATTGCTTGGCACAAGCAATACTTGCTTGGCACAAGCAATTTCTTCATTTTCCACAATGTTCCCCCAAGCCTTTATCTTCTGGGTGTCAAAGGGCATCACTGTGTGGTAATTGGTCAAATGATCATACAACATATTTTATGCATCAAAAAAATTTTGGCAATCCGAGCTTTTTAGTATAGTTGTGGGATGCGCTAAGCTACATTAGGGTGGGTCAAATAGAAATGAGTCGTACAGTAGGTATTCACTACTAACACCGGAGACGTCAAAACATGTCTTGTTTGGAATTGTGTGCTGGATCAACGCATCTTTAATTTGATGATAGGTTCCCACTGCCGATTTGACCGTCTCGGTCGCGTTAATTCCTCAACAGACCGACTATGCCCGACCATACTACTTCATCTTGTTCTCCAGTCGATTTAACCCGACTTCTACAGACGATTTGGTCTGAAGACAAGATTGAGCGGAGGTCGAGTTGATCGGAATGCGGTCGGTGATCATTTGAGTACAGTCGAGTGCAGTTCGAGTGCAAATCGGATGAAAGATATCACGTCGATCTCAAGATATAAATGATTCTCGATCAGGCCGATTTTATACCCAAGCAAATTGCAATACACGATCGTTTCCCGATCTGCTTGATCGCACTATAGTACATTTGACTACTAGAATGTAGGATGAATATTAACCCTTTCCCAAACAAGAACTGGTTTTGACGTCCCTTATAGAAAAGGTTTGGGAAAACATTGAGACAAAAGAAGAAACTGTTGATAACCAGCAGTTTCTCCTTTTGCCTCAATATTTTCAGTACATGATTTTACAAAAATAGCTTAACACATGTTTTGTCATCTACACTGGTGTGTATCTGTTTTAAACTGTAGGAGTGGCCGTACCTAGATGTTCTAGGGTTTCTGTGGATGTAACATGTCATTGGAGCAGCTACAATGTCATGAAAAATGCGACAGAACATGCAAAGGCGGGCATGTGATCGTCGCTGTTCCAGTGTTTGCCAACCCAACCGCTCCAGCATAGATGTGACACTGGAGTGTCTAGAATAATCATCCAAGGTCCAGCTTGCAGCACGACGTTGCACCATTTCGACTTTGTCGATGTTGGACCTTGTATGATGATCCCAGACACTGCTTGTATACTTCAATTGGGGACGGACCTGAGTCTTGCACGTGGATTCTTTTATTTTCGAGGACCTTGTCTTGATGTTTCGTTATAAGAAGCCAATGGTTCGATTTGCGGAAGAGATTACGCGTTCGACATGACTGTTCCACGACAAATTTCTGGTAATATCCACGCCAAGATACATGTACCAAGCACTATTGACGGTTTCCAGGATGATAACCAGCATTTTCTCCCTTTGTCTCAACTATTTCTGTACTTTATTGCACAGAAGTTATTTCTTCAATAACCACTAATTTGTTGTTTTCATCAGCTTTCAATTTGAACCGACCTAATATTTTGTCGTTTGGGAATGGGTTAATAGATAGCAAAAAGCCCTGTGTACGAGAGGTACTTGCCAGGGTGCAGTTGAAGCGAGGAAGGTTATCGTCGCTTTTCAAAGAAAACATCGTAACTGCAGCTTAAACCAAGCTGCAGTTACGAGATTTTCGTTGAAAAAGCTGCATTATGTTAAACACATGTATGAACTGTTACTACGTGACTGTATAGATAAATTATCATTTTACCACAATATCAAGCAATTATCTCAGATTATCAATTTAACATTTTCCCAGACGGTAGAATTTTAGGATGATTCGATTCGAAAGCTGGTGTAGACAACAAAAAGAATGTTGATTAAATAAATAATACATGCGTTGTGTACAATATAGCACAGAAAATGTCCAGACTAATGGACAAAACGTTTATTGTCAGCATTTTATTCTTTTACCTCAATGTTTTCCCAAGCCTTTAAATTTATGGAAGTCAAAACGCGTCTCGTTTTGGAAATGGTTATGCTGAAGAAAATTAAATTAAACACGTCACGTGTATAACCTGTATGACCGTATTGATGGAAATGTCAATATTTATATCATTTTATCACAACATCTCACAATTATCTCAAATTGTCATTAATTGATTGAGTTTAACGCCTCTTTCTTAAACATAATATTGTTTTTGCCTCTTATTCAACAAAATTGGAACAAAAATAAGTACAAAATGCGCTATTTACATAAGCCAGTGTATGCGTTAGGTGCGCGTGATATTTTGAAAACCGTAGCAAAAAATATACCCCACTTATATAATGAATGATTTTAGAGTCATATGATTTAACCCTTTTCAAAGCAAAATTTTGTTCGATGTCCCTGATAGAAAGGGTTAGGAAAATATTGAAGCAAAGGGAGAATTGCTGATAACCAGCATTTTTCTTTTTGTCCCAATAATTTCATTCTATGCTATATTATTGACAAATCCTGTCTTAAATACATATTATGTCGCCTATAGCAGCTTTCGAATAAGACAGTCCTGAAATTTACCAATCGGGAAAGGGTTAAGACAAGTGTGAAATTGTGAATTGTCTATTTTTACCAATAGCTCATATTGCATTATAAACTTGGATGTGGTTGAGAAATCTTGTAATAGTATATTATATGTTGAAAAGAAGAACTTTGAATTATTTGCACAAATCGAATAATACAAATGTACGTGTAAATCCATGGATTTATTAGCATTTAATGAAACTTTTCTGTATGCCACAAGGATAAAGTGGATTATTAAAGACTGTTTGTTGTTGTTGTTGTTAAATAGACATAAAACGGACAATTTTTTCAGGCTCATCAGCTCATAGCCTATTGTTCAATACATGCAGGCCCGTAGGAACAGGGGGGGCTGGGGGGGGCCTAAGCCCCCCCCCCCAATGTTGGCCAAAAATGCCGAATTTTTCTTAATTTTACGCTGAAAATTTCGGTAAAATCCAAATTAGCCCCCCAATATTCAGGACAAGGGATTTAGCCCCCCATATGAATTTGCTTCCTACGGGCCTGACATGCACACGTACGTACACGCACGTCCATCATTTCCACACATTTTGGGATTAAAACTAGGTTGCAAAACTACTGACTCACTATTTTTTCTCCGGGCCATTGATAAGAGGACATTATACATGTAGATTTAACCTATAAAAGTTACAGTTGAATTTAGATTTAGGACAGGTGAGTGGTTTGTCTTCCAGCCTTTCTGTCTATCCTTTTGTCTTTCCGTTTTGGTACAATGTATATAAACTTATTTTACATAAATTGATATGAAAGCTAATATATTGAATGTTATTTACTCTCGGCTCTGCTTCTTGGAACACACCAGTTCTCGCGATAAATGTTTGGACTAATGAGAAAAAAGAATTACCTCCGCTACCGGGGATTGAACATGTAGCCTCTTGATCGTGGAGCCGACGATCTTCCTCTCGACCACGGACGACGCAATCTCGTCTCGTTTAGCCTTTAGTTTATTGGTTTAACCCTTTCCCAAACGGCAAAATTTTAGGGTGGTCAAATTCAAAAACTGCCACAATGACCGAATGGGAGGTATTGAAGATATAATTTGTGCAAAATTTGGCAAAGAAAACATTGAGACAAAAGGAGAAACTGCTGGTTATCAGCAGTTTCTTCTTTTGTTTCAATGTTTTCCCAAGCCTTTTCTTTTAGAGACGTCAAAACCAGGTCTTGTTTGGGAAAGGGTTAACTGTCTGCACCGCACCCTACTATGCACGAGAAATATTTTCTTTGTAAAAAGAAGGGGATGTCGTATCCATGCCAAAGATTAACAAGTGAAACCGTCACAAATGCTTATGGCTTCAAAAAGAATACTAGTAGTATGCCTACTCACACTTTCTATGCTTAATTAATTCGCTTTTTAGAGTTTACCATCAGAAAAAAAACAATTTACGAGATCTATGTATCAGAATCTTGACATTTTCAATGTTGCAAACAGTTTATCCCGATCAGGAGCATTTCTGGGAAAAGTGATGGGTCTGAATAGACCTATAGCCATATATGAGCGCCGTATTTCTAGATCCAGATCACAGATCAGATCATTTTAGTTTTGAATTGTTTATTACAGCAACATGGATGTGACGTTTCCAGCGTTTCTAATTTTCGTGCTTCTGGTCGGCTGGCAGACGAGATCAACCAGTTTCCCGGATGAAGACAAACGGCTCCTATTGGCTGGATTGACGGATATTAAACACGAGACAATAGACGCTCCAGTAGTTCTAGAATCAGGGAAAGTTCCAACATGGCTGAACGGTGAGTTGTATATGGTCGCTTTTCAACAAAAATATCGTAACTGCAGCTTAAAACAAGCTTAATTTGCGAAATTTTTGTTGAAAGGCGACGAAATAGACATTCAAATATCCTATAAATCAGGTCAGTCAGTTACGTGGATGAGGGTAGACGGCTCCTACTATGACGTACTAAATGGGTCAAAAGTCTAGAAAGAGCGTGCACGCATAAAATACGAGGGACGGTCGGAAAGTAGTTTGACTTTTCGCGCTGCTGTCTCTCCATTTGCTAATGTATAAACACAATATATATTGGTGGAATGTACATCCATTTGCTAATAATGTGATCAGTTTATTTTCAAAGATAGTTGTGTATAATACATTATTCTGTCCACTTATATGTGATAGGTGTTTCATGTATCATAGGTTATTTGTTAGAGGAACAACAAGGGTAACCAATACAAAAGAACATTTTAGTCATTTTAATTGCGAAGGAGATACGTTTTTGAACTACATAATAACTGAAGATTAAATGTGGGTTCATAATTCCGTACTTGGGAAAAAACTCAGTCAAAGCAGTCATGAAAACGAGCTGGTTCCCCACCCCTGAAAAGATTAAGCTGTTACCTTCGGTTGGAAGTCATGTTTGTTGCTTTTTGGGATTCACGAGAATTGATAGTTACTCATTTCATGTCAAATTGTGAAAACTGTCATTGCCAAGTAAAATTCTGAAGTATTTCAGAAAAATGTAAGAATAAATACTGAAGTAAACGCGTCCCAGATTAGCAAAGAAAAATGTTCTCTACTTCACGATTATGCACGCTCCCATACCACCGCATCTTCACTGAAGATTATCAACTATTACACATGACTATAGTTGTTTTACCCTTCTTATAGCCCAGACCACACCCCACGTGACCTTTTTTATGTCTAAAACTGAAAAAAATACTTGTTGGGAAGATATTTGAGACCAGTGCACCTTTGATACCGGCTGTTACACTGTACCTAATACAGTGGGTCTACGTCATGATTAATATTGGGAATAATAAAGCTTCCACGAAGATGGCGAAAATGTATAGACATAGATTGACAATTTCTCCATACAGTGTAGAGAAAATTTTGTTAAAAAGTTGAATGGTGTCAGAGTAGTAGTCAAAAGTCCAACTACTTTCCGACCGTCCCTCGTTTACGCGCCGACGCATAAATTTTATGCGTCGACGCGTATATTTACGCGTCGACGCATAAAATTTATGCGAGCAGTTGAAAATATATGCGTCGACGCGTAAATTTTACGCGAGCAATAGTGAAAAATGTGAAACCGAGGCTGGCCAATGGGTGAGGCGGTTACAAGCCTTTCCCTTTATACCATAAAATTGATGGATGAAACGAAGGATCTGATTGGTTAATAGATAAAATACGCGTCGACGCGTATATTTACGCGAGCAGTTGAAAGTTTACGCGTCGACGCATAAATTTTCAACTGCTCGCATAAATTTTATGCGTCGACGCGTAAATATACGCGTCGACGCATAAAATTTACGCGTCGACGCGTGTATTTTATGCGTGCACGCTCTAAATAGTCTTTTGACCCATTTGGTACGCCATATCCTACTGGCTGGATTGGCGGGTATTAAACACGAGACAATCGATGCGCCGGTAATTCTAGAAAGGCGACGGCATAGACATTCATATAAACCAAGCCGGCCATTTTCCCGGATGAGGATAAACGCTCCTATTGACTGGATTGACGGATATTAAACACGAGACAATAGACGCTCCAGTAGTTCTAGAATCGGGAAAAGTTCCAACATGGCTGAACGGTTAGTTGTATATGGTCGCTTTTCAACAAAACACTCGTAACTGCAGCTTAAACAAGCTGCAGTTACGAGAATTTTGTTGAAAGGCGACGATATTGACATTAATATAAACCAGGCCGGCCATTTTTCCGGATGATGACAAACGGCTCCTATTGGCTGGATTGACGGATATCAAACACGAGACAATCGACGCTCTAGATAGTAGTTCTAGAATCGGGGAAAGTTCCATCATGGTTGAACGGTGAGTTGTATATCGTCGCTTTTCAACAAAAATCTCGTAACTGCAGCTTAAAGCAAGCTGCAGTTAAGAGGGTTTTTTTTTTGTTGAAAGGCGACGATATAATTATGTATTCAAATAAACCAAGTCGACCAGTTTCACGGGAAAGTTCCAATATGGCTGAACGGTTTGTTGTATAATTTTGTGCCAGATATCTGCAAACAGCTTTATACCAAACAACAAACATTAAGACTGGTCCAATATTCGGAAGTAAGGCTGAAACGGATCTACAATTCTTACATGGGTACCCGTCTAACAATTACTCACACAAATGCACAAATGGATAATTCCTTAATTTAGATGGGTCAATCCAGTTACTATATAGGAGCAATCCGCCAATGAGAACCGGCCGAGTCAACTTGCCTGCATGTTCCCATTGGAGGATTTCCATATGAGCCTCCCTATCTAATGGGATCCATGCTGTACACTATTTTCATCTTTGTATAATTTTTTTACTGTCTAGATATGTTAAATTAATAATATAAGTTGAAAGTCAAAATTAATCATCGGGTAACGGGTAATAGATATGTACCCGGGTACTGGTAATTCTGTACTCGACTCGCGGGTACTCGTTTCAGCCCTATTCGATAGGATTTACATACTGCAAAATGATACACATTTATTTATTTGTAGAACATGTGTATGATAAAGATCTAGTGTAGAAAATATTGAAAGAAAATAGTTAATAAAAATATCAGCTTTTTGCCTCTCTCAATGTTTGCCAATTTAATTATATTTGCAAAAGGGGCATCAAGCCCAGTTTTTGCTTGGGAAAGGTAGAAAAGTAATTTCAGTTTTTGTCGTATCCGGTCAACTTGAGCGTATAGAAATGCTGTTTGCCAATGTATGGCCACAATATGCTGGCAATGTAATCCATAAAAGCTTGCCATGAACCTTCCCTAGCGGGAAAAAAGATTTGCAAAATGCTACAGAGAATCCAGTAGCTCACGTTGATAGAGGTATTGAAGCAAAACCAGAAATGCTGGTTATTGGGAAATAATTTTAAAAAACTATCATGTATGATTTCAGGAAATTTTATTAGGCATTCTTGTGGAGCGTTCGGAGAAACGGAACACATGAGTGACAACCCGCTGAACTACATCAGTCATTTATTTGATTGTATGGAAATGGGCTCAAAGTTCAAACTAGAAAACGGCGTCATTACGTTTACAAGCAGGTAAACCTAAGTGTGTCATAGCATCTTTTACTCAACTAGCCTACAGTTTACACCTTTTAAACAGAAAAACGGTGCAATTTATTACAAATCTTTGCAAAGCTGAAATAGAATATTCACTTTATATGTTACAGTCAATCTGTGGAATCAGCCATTTCATGAATTTATTACAAATCTTTGCAAAGCTGAAATAGAATATTCACTTTATATGTTACAGTCAATCTGTGGAATCAGCCATTTCATGAAATGGCTGAAATTTTTAGCCATTTCATGAAATGACTGATGCACTCAGCCATTTCATGAAATGGCTTACATTTTCAGCCATTTCATGAAATGGCTAAGAAATTGCTCTAGCCATATCATGAAATGGCTGAAATAGGAAAATCAGAATAAAATAACATAATTTGAAAGCTATTTCAAGATTATTGAATTTACAAGGATTTGCAAGCTATATTCTAAATGTAAGCCTAGCAATAATATGCTTTACTGCTATATTTCTGAGCACATTTAAATATTTGTTTTCAATATTATGTTTAGTACGAAAACATATTTTTAGAGCAAATGAAATAAATTTGAAGCAAAATTATTATTACACAGATTGGTTGAAATTGAATCAATCATTCAATTTCTGGGTAACACCTTAATGTCAAAGTTATCATTATTTTGATTAAAAAGGACAATTATACTGGCAAATTAAAGCAAAATATGAACTCGTTATTTCACAGTTTGGCTGAAATAAAGCCACACATTCTTTGTAAAGCTTTAATTTTAGAATTATTATTATTTTGATAAGATTCAACTGGAGCATGGAATTGTTGCATTATTTCACATATTGACTGAAATACAAACAGTCATTCTGTGGCACATGTTTAAGCTCAAATTAGCACCAGGCATATTTTTATAACAAAAATTAATACGGCTGAAAATTGGAACAAAATCATCATTTCGAAAATTGCCCTAAATAAACCAGCTCTTTTATGTCAAAATTAATGTTCAAATTATCATTATTTTAGCGGTGAATTGAAGCAAAACCATTATTACACAGATTGGATAAAATCAAACCACTCATTATGTGTAACACCTTAACCCTGGCTTTCCCAAACCGCAAATCTTTAGTGTGGTAACATTTAAAAGCTGCTGCAGATTACAATTTTTTTGTAGAAAAAGATGAGAATTCTGTACTATTATAGTATAGAAAACATTGAGACAAAAGGAGAAATGCTGATCAGCATTTTCTTCTTTTCCCTCAATGTTTTCCTAGAACAATTATTTAAGTCAAAATGAGGACCTGTTTTGGAAAGTGTAAATGATGCGATTATCATTATATTGATGGAAATGTTCAAATATATTTGCAAATTAAAGCAAAACATGAAATAAAATCATTATTTCATAGATTGGCTGAAATAAAGCCAGTCATTCTGTGTAAAACATAAATGTTCAGATAATCAGTATTTAGTAAGATTTAATTAAAACATTGAACTGAATATATGAGTCAAAATATTAGTATTACGCCTATTTTGATAAATAAAATCAATTATGGTTGCAAATTGAAGCAACAATGAGGCAAAATTATTATTTCACACATTAGCTGAATAAAACCAGCCATTCTTTGTAAAACTTAAATTTCCAAATTATCATTATTTTGATAAAAAAACAACAATTTAAGTGGCAAATTGAAACAAAATCATTATTTCACACATTAGCTGAAATAAAACCAGCCATTCTGTGTAAAATTTAAATGTCCAAATTATCATTATTTTGATAAAAAAAAAAAAAAAAAATTAAGTGGCAAATTGAAGCAAAATCATTATTTCACAGATTGTCTGAAACTATGTTAGCCCTTCTGTGTAAAACTTAATGGGGGAATGGCACTTAAAAAGTTAAAATCATGCAAATTTTCCGAGAACTTCGTACAAAATAAATGTGTATTATGAAAATATGGCCTTTAAATTGCATCTATGCCAAATCTTAGCTTTCTATCTTGTGTATTGGCTAGGATGTCGACGGATTTAAAACCCCATATGTTCCATTATTGTAAATATTATCCCCGGGACAACAAATCATGGGGTTTTAAATCCGTCGACATCTAAGCCAATACACAAGGTAGAAAGCTAAGATTTGGCATATATGCAATTTAAAGACCATATTTTAATAATATATATTTATTTTTTTGTACGAAGTTCTCGGAAAATTTGCAAGATGTTAAGTGTTATTCCCACTTTAAGTGTTCAAATTATGATTACTTTCATGAAAATCAATTGTACTTGCACAAATTGAAGCAAATATGAAGCAAACTCATTATTACACAGATTGACTGAAATGGAACTAGTCAGCTTGTGTAAAATATTAATGTTCAAATAAAACTATCAAACAAAAACAATTTTAGTAGCACAAAGAAGCAACTATGAACCAACAATATCATTACACAGATTGGCTGAAATTGCATCAGCCAATCTGTGTAATGTAAACATGGAATTTTCAGCCAATTCATGAAATGGCTGAAATTTTTAGCCATTCCATGAATTGAAATGGCTAAAAATTTCAGCCATTTCACGAAATGGCTGATTTCAAAGATTGGCTGTAACATATACAGGTTGATCTTCCTTTGATTGGCTTTTAAAATATGTTTCTTTCGGTTCTATTGATCCTTTATGTTTTATGTTTCATTTAGAAGGCTAACATTGGATCTCTTTCTAACTGTCATTGACGGCGGTAACCAGTCTAAGTTTGCACTAGGAGGCTTACGGACGTCAAATGCTACGTTAAAATGGTGTAATACATACCATTAATGGGTCTATCTGAAATATCGAAACATTATTTTGCGTATAGGCATATTGATTTCTTATGACTTATATGTATATGATGAAATTATATATGAAAGTACAATGAATTGTTATCCAAACAGAAAAGTATTTGTTTACAAGAGGAAACTTTCATTTAAGTATAAGATGTCGGGCCTATCTAAAGGTGTTGTTCTTTAAACATAATAAGTAGATTCTACGCGATATAAACGTTCAAAAGGCGCAGCCTTTGAACGTTTATGTCGCGTAGAATCTACTATACAGACTCTATCTGACTTAGTGTTCGTCAACCAATGAAAACATACGCTTCTACTGTAATTCTTCAAAACGACGCCTCCGACCGGAGCTACTATCAAGCGGATGTTACTGGAATTACATCATTTTCCCCAAAATTACGAGGGCTGTTCAAAAAATTCGTAGACTTTTGCTATAACTTCCATGTTTTACATCGTACATCAATTAAACTTCACAGTGTGGTAGAAAAAACCTTTCCCAGTCTGAATAATTAAATTTTGCAAGTTTTGCGCAACCAGAATTCCGATACGGGGTTGCTATAGAAACACACTTTTGCTTAACCGCGGCAGGGGGTAAAAATTACGTTTCGATTTTATACTATGCCCTCTTGAATGGCTTTTCAATATTTTAAAAGTCAGAAAACTTTACAAATTTGATGCACAACGACTGACAAACAAAATGACAAGTCATTGTATGATTTTATTTTTGAGTATTCAAATAAACAGCACTACAATTGAGCTGCTTAGCAAACAAATGTGAACGTCATGACGTCGCTTTGAGGATACCAAAGTGTAAGCTTTGGTGAATTTAGTCTAGAAAATACAAATACCACATTAAAAATGAAAGTAATCTCACGTTCAGAATATGAATTATGCACCTACATTAACCTTTTAATTGTATATTTACATTTTGGGTTTTGGTAGGTACAGAAACGGACTATAATAGGCTCAATCATATAGCAGATACAAAGAAAAGCTAGATGCATGCAAGTGACATTTACGTTTAAAGCACTAGTGAGATTATCATCAATAATCACGATTAAATAGTCATGAAAATGATTATTTTGATCTATAAAATTCAAAACAAAATGCATAATATTATGATAAGAGGACATATATTCAAGAACTATGGGTGTTGTGCAATGCTTAAGAGCTAGAAACCTTGCTTGTATCGTGAAATATTTGACCTGACGTCGACGTCATTGTACACCTGCCCCGCTTTAGCGTCAATGGGTGTTTTAAAAAGTCAATTTAACACAAACCGTGTAAGATAGAATGTTGAAATTTTCAGTCTCTTCTAAGATAATTGGTTTATCCAGTATAGGTTGAATTTTCAAATTGTGTTTAGTTTTATAGACGCTATGCATATAGTCTACGAATTATTCGAACAGCCCTCGTACATCATTTGCCCAAAAATAACATCATTTTTCATAACTGCACAGGAAACGGGGACGTGGCTATGTATATCCGTGACATAAACTGACCGGCAGTGCGTTTATGTGAAATACAGCGCCGATATTTTCAAATATACTGCAATTTCATTGGTCCAAAAACTAGGACGAACATTAATGAACTCGAAACATTTGTTCTTTTTCACAAAAATACTAGATGGTATGACACGGTCGCCAACGATTTCTACAACCTGTATGGAAGAGATATGAACAAATCAAGCAATTTCCTTACGGCAGGGGCATATTCAGAACCGGTATGTTAGTCTTTTTGTTCATGTTTACTTGTCACCTATAAATATGAGGTTCTGTTGACGTTTCACTACTCTCTTAAGAACAGAGCACATTATCTCTACATTCCATTTCGATAGAATGAGCTCTGTTCTCGCGGGGTCATTTCACGTCTAATCTCGGGGCCTTGGCGGGATTTCAGTATCCAATCGTTGGCTATACACAACAAAACAATTTGAAAAGCTGATACAAACTTTCATTGGCTGACGCTTCAAATTACCGGCTTCAGCCAAAAATAGAAGCGACGTAATGTATACGTAATGATCATGCATGATAAAACTGAATGATTTTGATTCGATAATTCAAATGATGTGCTATAATTAGATTTTGACGACCAAATAGGCTGTTGGCGTACCGAAAACTGCAGAGGTCATATTTGATGGTTTAATCAATAGACCTCGGCTTTGGAGAGTAACGTTTCACGTAAAGACAGAGTAACATCCAAGCCTAAAAGGGCGTGAAGTCATTCATTTGTTATTTCAAATCCAAACCCTATATTGTGGGTAGCCTACTCATTAGAATCGTTTAGGCGAGACAATGCTAATGAGTACCCACAACATAGAGTTAAGATAACAATAAATCGGATTTTCTTTGAATATCCGATGCCCAAGTTGTGACATAGCAACACCTAAAATGTCGATTGCTCAATGTGTAAAAATAATAAAGAATAGTGATAAGAAGGCATTGAATAGTTCAAATCCAAAATTGGTGAGGAAGATAACTGCACTTTTCTTGGGTAAATCGAATATTTGATAAGAATTGCACTGTGTACGGAATTTCACGAGTCAATAATCGATATCAAAACACATATCAAAAGCACAAATGTATACGCACAAATACAGGTAAACCGTACTCTTTAAAACAGTTTACAATTGAGCATTTTTACAATTTCGAAGGCAGATGCTTTGGTACATTAAGTGATAATGCAAGTAAGTTCAATTGTGCAAATCTATCTATAAGTATTGATAGACTTTCTATTAAAAAACAACAATAAACAAACAAACAACACACTTTTGTACTAGATCTAGATGGAGAAAGCACGTCCCTGTTCTAGATCTACACAATCACACATTTTCAGAACGCGACACAAGTAGCAAAATACAGAGAGATGACAAAACAAGAATCCAACAAAGTGCCGGAAGTACCCCACGTGAGCTGGTGGCAAATCGGAAACGAGGCTATCGCGATGACAGAGTCCCCTCACGGCGTTATAATTGACCCAGGTAGCGTGCGTCAGCAGGGATATGTGCCTTACACGGATGATAACCTAGGATTCGGATATAAAGATAGCGTTGTTTTGCTTCTCAATCCGGCCCACGAACACACGGATAAAGACGGGACAGTGTGGAGTACAGTCAGTGTGGCAGAGTTTACGTCCAGGACTACACTGAGACAATGGTATAGCCATAAAATCATGTAACGTCTTCTAAAGGTAGTCCATGCGACGTCGAAAAATTCAGACGTCGCGTGCATCTCATTAGGCGTGGACTACCTGAAATTATTTCACTACCATAATAGTTGTAACAAGGGCTAAAACGCGAGTAGGGTAAAAATGCCAGTACTCGGGTATAATTTATTACCCGTTAACCGGTGATTAATTTTCACTTACAACATAGTGGTCAGTCAAGAATGTAAAATATTTCTGAAAAAAAAATTATAGATCTAACATATTGTCAATGAGACCGTACGTTAAGTTAGCCGACTTATCTGGTAATCAAACCACCCGCCTTTCAAAAATAAGATAAATATCATGAAAAATAGTTCGTTTGCTAAATTATTATGATAGAGATATCATTTTTTATAATTTCGAACAAGCGTGAATGCCTTTCAATGCCTGACATCTAATCATATAGCTTACGATAAATGACCTGGCAGACAATAGCTAGGAATGCCCTGTCAGGTCATTTATCGTGAGCCATATTTCATTTCTTCAGGCAAGTGGTGTACAAAGTTGGAGCAAACAAGACTCGGATTGCAGTCGGGAAGTATCCATTCGGAGAAGTAGACCTTACACGGTGTGATCTCACTAAACCAAATACCCCGTACCCGGATATGAACGTTCGTTATGGATACATGCACTCCTTCTCTATGACTGAACATTTTGTCATACTTCCGATGACGGCCTATCTGTTTGACCCCTGTTCTTTTGGTAAGATTTTCTCTTGCGGATTTGAAGGGAGATAAAAAGCCTGTTCCTCCAAAATTTCCTACTAAGTTTCTTCGAAGAAGAACTTCAGATATAGTTTGCATAAATACCCGATCACATATACTATTCCGCGTCTACATCACGGCTGGAGCCGTCTAAAACAAGGCACCTGTTCAATATATGTTTGGACGTGATGTGGACGTAATATGGATGCAAAACTGTATGTGACCGGGCCTTAACAGAGTGATGATGAGTAAATACCTTTTAAACGAACTTCAGTTTTTTTATTTGTGTTGTGTATGTAAATCAATAGGTCTATCTTGCTTTTTTAGCTCGCAAAGATGACGATGTGCCGTTTTTCAAGCGATTCTTCAAATTCGAGCCTAACGGCCCTTCAAGATTGTTGGTAATGAACAGAGCAGATGGAACGTTTGTAAAGACGATAGAAACCCAACCATTCTTCGCTACACACCAGGTACATTTCCATTGTATCTTTTCCCAGAAAGCAAAACTTTTGGTTCGTCAAATTTAAAGATTAAAAGTTGCAGACACCAAACTGGATGCTCATTGTGTGAAGTTTTGTGTGTCAGTATGGCACAGAAATTATTGAGTCAAAATGATATAATGGTGCCTATGAACATTACCTTCTTTTGTCTCAATGTTTTTTCAAAGCTTTCTATGTCAGGGACTTTGCCATGTCTTATGTGTAGGATAGGGTTTTTGTCAGGCCTTTCTAAATGTGATGGATATGTAACATATTGAACGGCCCAATGCAGAAATCAAAGCAGATCTATAAATCAGGAAGAAATAATGTGCTTGATAAACCACAAAACATAGAGGAAGAATGATCTAATCTGAAATACGCTGTCATCATAATTTTCGGTGATGGGGACGTGATAATCGATGTTTTTGTCGGAGAGGGTTCTGAAGTTCCTACACAATTTAATTAGAGAAACCATTATAAGGAAAAAAGAAAATGCTGATAACCAACATTCCTGCTACAAGGATTTCTACGCTTTAAATTTAAGATATCTTTGTTCAATGGTATTTTGTCGATGTTATTCTAAAACCTCGTAACTACAGCTTGATTAAAGCTGTAGTTATGATGTTTTAGAATTACATCGACGATTTGTTTTATCTTCTGCAACATCATTTAACATGAACTGGCATATGAAGTCGTTTTTAAGGCAGGATTTAAATGCATTGTTTCTGCATTTTAGCTCGGTTCATACGAAGATGGAGATTTACTCCATATGGACATGTTAACATACAAGGATACTGCAATCTACAGCCGTAATACTTACGTGAAAGCTCTTCTTTCACAGGTAACTCTAGTTTGTATATGTCCTCGCTTTTCGTCAAAACGTCGTAACTGCAGCTTATAGCAAATGAAATACACAAATATTGCTACTTTTCAACAAAAAACCTCGCAGCTGGTCTGATACACAAAAAGCTGCTTTTCAACAAAGACCTCGTGACTGCAGCTTGTTTTAAGCTGCAGTTACGAGGTTTTGTTGAAAAGCAGCCATTGTTGTATATGTCATTTGCTGTAAGGCTATATAAAATACGGGTAGTTCCACTTGCCTTCAAATAAAAAGATATCTCTTTTTAGCACCAAAATAAGTGAAAGCCTAATCCGTTTTTGCTCCAAAATGTTTTATAAGTGATGGCAACCTCTTAAAGGAGCCCTAACGTAGTACGACCTATTTTGGAGCGAAAAAGATTTGTTTTACATTTCGAAGCCAAAGTGTCCAACCCTTCGAAAACACCAGAAAGACAGACTGTGCAATTTAAGTGGTAAAACTCAACGAAAGTAAAACAAATCTGATCGAAATATTTTAAAGAAACAACAATTGCTTAAGTAAATTAAAAAGTAGGCCCAAATATTTTGAGAAATGAAAAAAAATCTTTCTTCGTCCTTTTTTGTACGAAAGACTTTTTATAAATGATGTAGGTTTTACTTTTTCTAGGCTTTCACAAAAACATTTCCCTGGCATCGCCGCTAAGACACGATACTTAAAAAATGCATTTGCAGTTTTTTTTTCTGATTGAAATTATTGCAAGTACAAATTACATTTCAGAATGTATACACTACTGACGTCACACGGATAACTATAAATAGATCAGATTGGAGCCACTCCTTCAAGAACCTACGCCGGGATGCTGCGCCACAGGCCTTCGAGATGTCCAACATTAACTATGAATACAATACACAAAAATATACTTACGCTTATATGTTGAGGAATTTTGACAGAATTGATCAAAATGCTGTCACAAAGGTAGTTAATCTTTTGTAATTCATACAACGTAATGACACAATGATAATTGTTTGGTTTACCAAACACAACACAACATCCTTACCGATCCTCCAGCTGCACGCAAAGATTGGTTTACGATTATCAAAGTATCGGTGGAAGACAAATTTGTCTGACAGGACATTTACTGCGACCGGATATCGGACCCGAAAACATTGTTTTCATTAAATCTGTTTTTTTTTTTTTTTTTTTTTTTTTTACAGAAAATTGTTAATTGTGACTGTATGATTATACAGAAACGGCACATATCTCTGCTTTGCAACAAAATCTCGTAACTGCAGCTTGTTTTAAGCTGCAGTTACGAGGTTTTTGTTGAAAAGCATGGCGTCGTTGTAAATGCAAAACATCGTATCTCGTTTTTGGGAAAATTTCAAAGGGGAGGGAAAAAATGTAATAACTTTTCCCAAACTGTAATGTTTTACTTGCAATTTTGACGTATTGTTCACAAATAATGTGTCATTAAAACTGATCAGTAAAAATATCTCAAAACCTCCGAGAATTGTCTAAACTGGGCATACAAGTTTTTACTTTTTAAAAATCGCAAGAATCGACATACGAGATTTTGCATTAACACCGACGATCGATATCCTCTTATTTTACAGTTGAACGTGGACACTGGTGTCGAGTTGGAATATGTTTTTCCGAAGGGAATGTTTCCTCAAGAACCACAATTTGTGAAGAGTCCCAATGCTCTATTTGAGGACGATGGCGTCATATTGTCGCAAGGTATTGACGGTGTAAAAAATAAAGGTATGTCGATAGTCAACTCAATGAATGAATAAAACTAATTGAAGAATGTCTTAGGCGGGATCTGAAACACTATACCATAATTATAGCAACAGGTAAGAATGGGTAAAGACTTTCTGAATATTGTCATTTCAAATCCAAACCCTATGGTGTTGGTACTCGTTTGAATCGTCTCAATGAAAATAAAACATTGCGGCCTCCTATCTGTAGTTCTACCATGGTAAAATCTAAGACCATTATGATACCAGATCAATATTTGATGGGTTTCGCGATCTACTTTCGGACAGGTGATAATACAAAAAACTTTAAGGACTATATGTACAACACATCATTAGACACCAAACACATCGTCATTTTCGGGCGCCATCAGTGACAACCGAAATTATCGAGATATACCCTTGTTATTTTACGGGCTTCATTCGTGGCAACGGAAATTGACGAGGGATGTTATCGTCAATTTTGTTAATACGGATGCACGAATTGTTTTCTAGTTATTGATAGGTTGTAATCCTTTAGAGAACAACGGCCGAATATCCTATACTCGATGAGCACAATAAATATTGCCTTAGAAAATAATAATTTTTTTTATCTATTTCGACAAAGGAGATGCTTATTCATAATCAGAGCACTTTTATATATAGAATTTAGATTTTACGGACAAAAAATAGATCTACCATGCTATAAAAATTGAATTAAAGTACCTTTGATTAATTTGAGCAGTGTATTAAGGCCTAGCCACATACACAATTTCGCGCGTCCGAATCACGGCCGGAGGACGTCGAAAAATGGTCAGTGGTGCAGCATTTTTGACGCAGAATTTTATAAGATATATGTGAAATTTTGATATTTACTGACTCGTAAATGGCCCAACTTCAATTTTCAATCAAAAACAAAAATTCGACTCAAATGTCATTTAGACCCCGTTTTGCTTGACCAAGCATTTAACCCATTTTTACCAATTATTGCAGCCTTCATGGTGATCCTAGACGCACGTACAATGAAGCTGATAGCTCACGTGACCGCCCCAGGTAGAGCCCTGTTTGGATTACACAACAGGTAGGCTACATTATATATCGTCACTTTCAACAAAAATCTAGTAACTGCAGCTTAAAACAATCTGCAGTTACGAGGTTTTCGAAGAAAAGCGACGACATAATTATACAACACTTCTATTTAATTATTTCACAAACAGCAAGTCTTATGGTGATCCAGTTAAACCCATGCCAAAGAGGATAAATTAGTTGACATTTAAAGTGGAATTTGTGAATATCGTCGCACAGAAAGTATTGAGGCAAAAGCAGAAAATGTTGATTTTCAGCGTTTTTATTCTTTTGTCTCTATGTTTTCCCAAGGCGATTTTCATTTGGGACATCAAAAGGTCAAAACAAATCCTTGTTTTTGGGAAGTAATACCATTTCCTAAACAGCGATTTTTTAGACCGATCCAATTTTAAAGCCATTGCAGATACAAAATTTTATACTGCCAGAGTTTAGCAGCATTACCAGCATTTTCTTCTTTTGCCTCTATATTTACCACAACCTATTCTATAAGGGACCTCAAAAGCAAATTTTCGAACCCACCCAATTTGGAAGTTGCTGCAGATGGCATGATTATTATAGTGAAAGAGTTTAGATAAGGGTATTATGAAGCATAGAAATTACCGAGACAAAAGGAGAAAATTCTGGCTATCAGCATTTCCTTTTTTCGCCTCTAAATTTTCCAAAGCCGAATCAATTCTTGTTTGGAAAAGGGTTAACATTGTGACACAGCAATTTCTTCATTTCCCAAACAGTTTTATACGCAAAAAGACCGAAAATGTAGTGGTGTGTTCCCGGAACGTCGAATCGATTTTCTTACCTATAGGGGATTAGGGGGCACGATACGGGGTAATGTCGAATAGATATTTAAATATCTATGACAGTTAGTTGAAATAAATTATGATTGATGAATATTGAAACTGAAATATGAAAAAAACATCAATATCTAAAAAATGGGAAAAAATCAATTGAGATATTAAATTTATAATTTAATGGAAAAAGAAAGTATGAAAAATGTCTATATGTAGGAAAACTGATTTTATTTATATATCATTTAGTAATTATGAAATAAAGATTATCTATCTTAACTGATAAAGAAAGATTATTTAAATTGAGATATTCAATTTATATTTAATGGTAAAAGAAAATGATCTTTGAAAAAATTATTAATTGCTTCGAAATTATTGTACTTTAATGGTCATTACTAAAGATCAAATAAGGTATAAGCAAACAGTGAACATGTTTGCAAACACACACTTATATCAAACAAATTCATAATTGCTTAATTAACAGAAGATGGAAGACATTGGACTGAGACTCCAACCAGCAACCGCCCTCCTTGATTTCGAGGCTGCTGCCCAGGGCGCTATTAGAGACTCATTTCCTGGAATCACTATACAGGGGTGCTTCTTCCATTATATCCAGTGTATTTGGCGACGAGTACAGGCGACGGGACTGCAGAACGAGTACAGAGACAACCCTGCCGTGAAGAAACTGGTACGACGGGCAGCAATATTACCGCTTGTCCCACTCGACGCCATAGAAGATATGTGGTTCCAGACTTTAGAAGACAGAGCCGACGACGACATTACTGACATTACAGAAACATTTACGGACTATGTGACAGAACAGTGGGTGGAAGGCGACCGACGTGTGTGGAATCATTTTGGTACTGTCGGACCAAGAACCACCAACAACCTCGAGGGATGGCACAGCAAACTGAAGAAGATGACCACGGCCCATCCGAATATCTTCAACGCCATCCAGATGTTCAAAGACATCCAGAACGCCAACAACATCAACAGAATCCAGAGATCTGCAGGTGGAACTGTCCGTCCCCGCGCTAAGCGCTACATGAACATCGACAGACGTCTAAGAACACTCAAAGACAGATACCAGGCTGGAGAATATGACTTGATAACCTTCGCTGACTTGGCCGCACAGCTTCTCCATCTAGAGTGATTTAAAGCTACTATTTCCCAGATTTGGACCCAAAAATTGACAAATACAAACGAAATGTACACTTTTTAAGCTTTATATGACCCGATTAAATGATTACGAGAAACTATTGAAGCAACGACTCATTTTTTCGCAATTTGATACCAAATTCATGAAGCGATGTCGAAAGTAGGTCAAAACAGTAGGACATGCGACTTTCTTAAATGACGTCACAACATACATAATGACGTCATATTGAAATTTAAGTATGAATCTCGTTTGAATCATGGTCCGCGCTGTATGCGCATGCGCAACAATTTGAAAATAATTCTAACCCCATCAGTGATGGGGTTGAATTTAGGCTTGGATTCTCCCTAAATTCAGCTATCTGTCTTGTAATTTCGGCTCATTCTCTGTCTGAATCGCATATTATTAACCATCCCGAGGTGGTCAACACAAAAGTTTTGCATATTTTTTCAAAAAATTTCATTTTTTGCAATTAGACCATCTGTTACCGTCGCCCTTTAATTCGTGATATTAATATTGTGATATTGAAATATATGAGCATCAGCTGATAGTGAACTTTACAGTGATTACAGTAAACATGGTTTTTAATGATAATTAACCATTTTCCAAACAAGAACTTGTCTCCATGCCCTTAACAGTTACAATTAGGAAAACATCAAAGCAAAAGAAGAAAATACTGATTATCAGCATTTTCTCCTTTTGGGTCAATATTTTCTGTGCTATATAATTATATTGTACACTAATCATAAATAGTTTCAAGTATATTGTTTTCATCCATGTGCGGTAAAAAAATCTAAAAATGTGTCACTATAAAAGTTAGTTAAACGTGGTTAGAAAAAGGAAAAAATCCATTGACAGCGCATTTTTCTTGTTGCAACAAAACGTTAATTTTTTCAACAGGTCTTAACCCATTACCACATAGTGACTTTTTTCGACTCCCCACAAGATAATGACTTTGGAAAACATTGTGGAAAATGAAGAAATTGCGTGTGACTAGCAATTTCTTCATTTCCCACAATATTTTCTTCACAAAAAGAAAAAAAAATGTAAAAAAAAATTCATTTAGTTTTAATTGTCGTCTGCAACATCTTTGAATTTGGAGGAGTATAATAGATTGCCGTCTGGTAATGGTTTAAATAGAAAATATAAATCTATGTATACATGTATTTTAGATTTAAAACGATAAATAAATTTCTGTCAAACGAAATAAAAAAAATACGATTTCTTACTATATTTCTTCTTACTATTAAAGTTACTCGACATACAGCCCCCTCAATAATTTTCCCCTTCGGGTAGCCCCTTTTCACACATTTATAAAAGGTGCGATTCGACGTTCCGGGAATAAACCTAATTTTCCCCTTCGGGTAGCCCCTTTTCACACATTTATAAAAGGTGCGATTCGACGTTCCGGGGCGTCCGTGGCCGAGTGGTTAGAGTCGCTGACTCAGGATCACTTGCCCCTCACCTCTGTTGGTTCGAATCCCGCCAGGGACGTATGAACTTTCATGTGAGGAAGCTATCCAGCTGGCTTGCGGAACGTCGGTGGTTCTACCCAGGTGCTCACTTGGGGTCTTCCTCCACCATTCAAAGCTGGAAACAGGTCAAAAAGAAGGGAGTTCCTTCCTGGGCACGCCCAGTCTACTACTCGGTCATATGGGCAACCGGCAACCGAGGATAAATAACCTAAAACAATCCGGGAATAAACCAATGTAGTCTATTTCATACACGTAAAATCATTGTCTGCTTCATCTTTGAATGAAGGACTTATGTAAAATTTTGACATCTGGTAATTTGTAAAGCACGCAAGTTACTCATTACCACACATTGACTCTTTTTGACTACCGAAGGGGTAAATGCTTTGGAAAACATCGTGGAAAATTGAGAAATTGTTTGTGACAAGGAAAACATCGTGGAAAATGAAGAAATTGCTTGCGACAATGTTTTCCCTCCAAAAATACCTAAAAATTAAGAATTCCATTCTTTATATAATAAACTGTCGTCTGGAGGATCTCTCAATTTGGACCGCCCTAAAATTTTGTCGTTTGGTAAAGGGTTAAAATACTTGTTCTCCTCTTTCCTTTCTCTTCCAGATTCTATCCATTTAGTGTAGGTCAACAAATTATTCCGTCAGTGGGAGTTTTTGGATAAAAAGAAAGAAAACATAGGCCTACCTGCTAAAAACATTCGTTATTTTTATGTGTGCTTTTTTCATTAAAATAAACCAACGGAATAAACTCATTTTTAATCAAAACATTCATGTTTGTTTATTTACTATCTTTTTTTGGTCCGTATCTGTTTTAACCATTTCAACGCATTTGGCAGCCTTCAGAAGAAGGAGTTTGAGAAAACTTTGAGACAAAAGAAGAAAGTGCTAACTGATAATCAGCATTCTCTCCTTTTGCCTCAATATTTTCTGAACTACCGGTATTAAGCCACAATTCCTTTCTTTTATAACATTCTTTTCTTCTTCTACAGTAACTTTTAAAATTTAGCACGTATCCTTAAGTCTTCCGTTTGGATAATGGTTTTGGAATAATGTAGGCAATTATTCCTGCTTCAAAATGGTGTGTATGTAAAAAGCAGGAAAATGGATAAAATACCGGATTATTATATTTTTTCTTGAATGTTTCCAAAAGCTTCGGTGTTATTGTTTCGGATGTAAAAGATAAAGCTTTTTGTGAAAGGCTATAATATGGTATGTTCCCGAATTGTGTGCTAATACCGGGGGTATTTCTTACTTAAACCCTTTCCCACAGACAAAGGACTGTTATGGATTAAATCAATTGTACATGTCCAAAAAGTTTATTTTCAAAATAAGAAAACCCCTTTCTCACGGTGGAGATTTGTGATGGGATGGATAACAACTATGGCCAAATAAGATCCGCTTAAATAGGTAAGAAATTGTGCAATAACTGTCTTATTTCTGTATCGAATTTACAAGCAGTTGGTTGCACGTGTCCGCCTTATTAAGTCTTTTCCCTTATGTGTAGAATCCTTTTTTCTTATTTCCAAAAAATGACACCAACTTACCAGAAAATGACAAAAACTTCAGATCGTTTCGCAAACAGGACCCGCCCTTTGACGAGTGGTAGATGAAATAGCTTGGGAAATGTTGAGGGAAAACAAGGAACTGCTTATGATCAGCGATGTATGTCTTTCCCTGTTCCTTGTTGTTGTCTTCGCTAAGATAAACACGGGGGTTGGAATCCACGGTGGAGATTGTGCATCGTGGGATGGATAAAAACTACGGATAAATAGTCTCGATTCTGGGCAAATATTCTGCAATAACTCTCTCATTTCTGCGTCAATTTTCAAAAGGTTTGTTGCATGTAGATCGCCTTACTTTGATCCAAACCAGAAAACGAAACGACAACAACTATAGCCACATTAGCGACGCTTCAAGTAAGAAATTGTGAAATTAATTTCTTTTTGATGAATTAGATGTATGACTTGAAACCCTATAATACTTTTCCCAAAAATTGATCCCAACCGACCAGAAAAACGATCTGAATTTTTGTCGTTTTTCTGGTCTGGATCATTTTTTGCAAAAAGGATGTTTCTGGTATATTATACATCAGAGGAAGATCTAAGTTAGGCAGGTAACATGCAACAACCCGTTTGAAAATTGATGCAGAAATAAAAAAAAAAAAATGTCTTACATGGAGCGAGGCAAATTTATCCATAGAATTACTTATCCCATGATGCACAATCTCCACCGTGGAATCATGGGATGTTTAACATCTGTGGCCAAATTAGCCCCGCTTCAGGTAAGAACTTGTTGCATAATTGCAATTATCGTAATTTTCATTTAAGTCTATGGGTTTCTCTTTAACCTTCTCTAATACAACCGACCCGTGGTAATTTAATAAAGTAAGCCCGATACAAAATATAGTCGGTTTTGTCAAACGACGTAAATCATCGAGTTTATTTAACAATATCTTAAAGTTTTTTGGCGACCATTTAAATGACAGAGCAGAGGCAGTGGCCGTCGTAACAATGACGTTTCCTGTTGTGATCGCATGATGGGCAATCTTCCTTCATGTTGCAAGTTTGACCACCTGCAATAACAAAACATCTTTGTGGTAAGGGGGTCTATCCGTAATGCGATTCGTGCGACGTCGGAATTATCCGGGCGAATTCAAAAACATTCGGCGGTGGAACTTTCCACCGTAGAATGTTTACGACTCCGCACGAATAGGTTCAGATATGTACTGACGCCGCTCGAAAAAAATCTGATGTTTCGTGATTCTAAAGATGGCCATATTATGGGTATTGTACTTTAAAACAGTTTAATTTCTCTTCTACAACATAAAAAATGACGAGTGCAACGGTAACAAAGCCCAATGAAATATACAAGTTTCGATATACAGGCAAAGAAATATTTTCCCTTGAAAATGAGGAAAGTAAAAGCATTATGATAATCAGAATCGTTCCGCCCATCAAAACACTTCCTGCAATATCGCCTCCATCCCCTCTGTTAATCGTGACAAAATTAAATATTCGTTGGTATTCGGATTCTAAAAAATGATGATTGTTACTTCGTGAAACTCTGTTGTCACGGATGACACTGAAGTGTTTTGAATTTAATGGAAGGTGGAATACCTTAATTTCGAGAGAATGGTTGGCCAGAATACTGATTTCGTAAATATAGACTAAATGTGGTCTGGTATTTTAACGTGTTTTTTTAAAAGTTACATGTGTTAACG
This sequence comes from Fragum sueziense, assembly GCA_963680895.1. Taxonomy (NCBI): domain Eukaryota; kingdom Metazoa; phylum Mollusca; class Bivalvia; order Cardiida; family Cardiidae; genus Fragum; species Fragum sueziense. The sequence goes on along the minus strand of OY804608.1, from coordinate 21,262,580 downwards.
GGGTTCATTAGAAATCATATGCTTGTTCAGCATCTCTAGCGATGTCAATACACAAAACTGCCCGGCCAATAGCTTTCAGTGTGAATCAGTGCAATAGCATTGAATTTTGAGCTAAAAACTGACTGGGTTACCCGTTATGTATTGATAAACAGTCGGTGTTGTTCTCGTAACTACTGCTTGAATCAAGATTTCATAGCATCACCTACAATATAGTATATAATTATGTTTGTCCGAAATTAAGTCAACTTGATAAAATCGTTCCCTATAATTTTTGGAAATGGTTAGAAAGGGTAAAATTTATCTACGAAGACTTACTACTGTGTTGTTGGACACAATGACACACGTGGCCATGAAAACGATCACATATTTCCATGGCGTTATTGCCACAGGTCGTCATGGTGTTGTTACGACAAAACTGCGTTGTTGAACAACGTTGTCCATAGACGGTCATAACTGCAAGCAAATTCAGTGTATAGATAAAAAAAAGTGGCCATTCCCGTTTTTTGAAGATTTTTCAATTCATTAAATTCTTTCTCAAACGAAAGGTACCAGAAAGTATTGCATTAGACAAAACAAGATGTATTATAAATTCTAAATTGTAAATGAGTGGGCATAAGATAGGAACTATAAAGGAAATTTATTAACACACGTATCACCAATTTCTCAATTGGATTGTATCCAGTTTTCCATCTGTTTTCACCAATGGGAGATGCTTATATTGAGAAAGGGTTTGAAAAGACAAATTTGAATTTTAGAAGGAAAACAAGGAAAAATTGTTAACTATTAATCCTTGAACTATTTGTTTATCATCCTTTTTTACAAAAGTTCTCTGATTTTCAAGGAATCAAGGAGAGACATTAGCATCAAAATTTATTTTAGAAAAAAAACATGATAGAGTAGGAGTATGATAATCAGAAAATCTAATCCGTTTCAGACTGATCCGGATCGGCGGATGTCTTGAATTAACCATGTCCAAAACGACAAATTTTTAGGGGATCCACTTCAAAAACTGATAGAAATGACAAAATGGAAAATATCAAAGATAGAATTTGTGTAAAATATGACATAGAAAATATTGAGACTAAATGAGAAACTGCTGGTTATCAGCAGTTTCTTCTTTCGTCTCAATGTTTTCCCAAACCTTTCTATTTGGGTCGTCAAAACCAGGTCTTGTTTGGGAAAGGGTTATAATGCTTGTTATTTGCTTATAGTAAAACCTGACTTACCGACGGCAGCCAATAACATACACGCTAGTACAGCCTTCATTCTGTCTTGTGAACGTGTGAACAAATGGTGCTTTTCTCACATAGTTTTGCACTATTTATAATGTTCACAGGCTTCTTATCATTAACCCTTTCCCAAACAGACCAGGTTTTGACGTCCTCAATAGCAGAGGTTCGGGAAAACATTGAGAGGCAAAAAAAGAAAAAGCTGATGATCAGCACTTTCTCTTTTTGCCTCAATATTTTCTGAGCTGTTTTGTAGACATATCGCTTCTATGGGAGCAATCATTTTTTTTTCTTTTGCAGCAAGTTTCAAATGGGAATACCCATAAGAGAATTTTGTCGTTTGAGAAAGGGTTAACCTGACCCATATATTGACGCCTTTTAGCGCCTAACACAAAATAAAGGCCATGGAAAACACTGTCGAAAAAAAAAATAGACATTTTCTCATTTCCCATCGAGTTTTCTACCAAGAACGAATAAATGGATTATTTTCATTCATTTGAAAATGTTGTCCGCAACAACTTTGAATATGGAACAAATTCTGCAACTTGGTAATGGGTATACCTTTTCCCATTCAAACCCTAGTTTGACTTAACTTATGAAAAAGAATTTGCCAGTTTTTTCCTTGTCCTGAAGTAACTGACAAAAAAGAATTTAAGAAGTATTTAATGAAATGTCCTGAATCAACATTTTCTCCATTTTGGGGGGCGGACAAGATGCTGCCGTATTTAGATATAGGCCTACTCGTATATGAAATACGTATTGTTATTGACACCTAGCAGATCTTCTGAAACAATTCTGCGAAATTCTAGATTTTATCAACTGAGAAAGGGTTAAATCATGTCTTTGGTAGGTGTCATTTAAGGTGCCTGTCCCTTTTTAGCCATTTATCAAGCATCAAAATTAAATTTGACAGAAAATCAAAATATCTTAAACAAGAAAACGTTAATGGAAATGGAGATAATTCTGCTTTTGCAAAACCGTAACCCAACCTTGATATAGCTGGAGTTACGATGTTTCGCAATGACACCGAAGATGGTCTCGTTTTCTTCAACGATTGTCAAAATATACCTAGGGTGTGGCGGCAAAAACCAGGGGTTGTAATAACCAACCAGTTGAGTTTCAAGTTTATCTTTAAATTACGTAACATCAAATCAGAATGGTCGAGACGCATGTTTCGGCCATTCTGATCAGATGGCTTGTAATGTAATATGAATTTAGACAATCGAATTAGAACTGTTGGTTAATACGATCCCAGAGCCTTTATTCGAAAACTCGCGGTAAACGTTACTTAATGGGTAAAAGACAATACATCCAAATAGATTTGACTTTGGCACTAGAAAGATAAGAAGGTTATAAAGGAATACGCAGGGTTTTAGTTCTTTTCCAAACGCAATAATTATAGGGGAATTAAAATTCAAGTGTTGCAGACAAGAACACTCATAACAACAAGAGCTTGAAATTTTTATCACGCATGCAATTATCATTGTAGAATGCAAATCCTCAAGACAAGAAACTTAACATGCCGATGCAAAACTTAAGCTCACACCCAGAGGCATGTATTTTTCGTCATATGTTACGATAAACCATCATTCAACAATTATGTGACCAACCTCATTTTGCTAATTTTGTTTGCATTCAAGCATTTTCATTCTTCTCCATTAGAGTTTTCCAGAGCATTTTTCTACCACTTTTGCAAACTACATCGATATCCTTTTCTTCTTTCTTTTTTCAAACTCTTCAAAACAAATCTGGTTTTAACGTCGTCATGATTAAGATTGGAGAGAAATGAAGAAATGCAAATTATCAAAATTTACTTCTTTTCCCTCAAACTCTGATCGTTGTTCTGAATGGAAAAAATATTTCGAGGTTTGCGTTTCCTTGTTTAAAATGCTTTGGAAGAAAAGTTGGCCGCTCAAATTTGATTCCTAAACTCTTGTCGCCTCGAAAACAAAATGGGAAGAAATTCTCACTGCAATGAAAAGACAAGTACGTACAACGAAGCAATTTAGGAACGATTATTAGTCAAGATATTTGTACAACATGATCAGTTTGGCTACAGTTGGCGCCACATTGTATGACACATGTTTATATTTTATTCCATGTTCAATGGCGATGAATTTTTTGTTAAAAATAGACTGGGTTTACCGTTATGTTTTGATAAGCCGTCGGTGTCGTTATAAAATCTCGTAACTACGGCTTGGATCAAGCCGTAGTTACGAGATTTTACAACAACACTTATGAAATACTATTTGTTTGTCCGAAATTACGTCAGGGTAAGCTGGATAAAATCGTTCTCTATTACATTGAACAAAATATAAACATGTGCCATGCGATGTGGCAACAGCTGTACGAGGACACTGGTATATTTCATTGTCCATCTCGCGGTTCTTTTTAGCCCTTTCTAAAGCAACCGGCAACTGTGTAGGCCTAATCGGCACAGGATAATTTTTAAAAGTTAAGGTATTCAATTCATCATTAGATACAATGCAATTTCGGGTATCATCCGTTGCAACGCTAGTCATTTTCTGTTACCACGGATGACGCCCGAAAATTGACGAGGGGTATTATACGATGTGGAAAAGGTCAGTTTTGTCAAACGATGTAGGCTACGTGTCGAGTTTATTTAACAATGTTTTAATATTGAGATGACCATTTACATGAACGAACAGAGACATTTGCCGTCGAAGCAGTGTTGTTTTCTGTTGTGGTCGCATGCTGGGCAGTCACTCTTCATCGTACAGGTTTGACCGCCTGAAATCACATGAAATGAAATGTCATCTTTTTTGTTAAAACAATGTATAAAGTTTCGTTAAAACAGTGTATAAAGTTTCGTATAATTTTCGCAAGGATTAACCCCGGAAAGCTTATTTTTGGTAAAAGTGAGTGTCTTAACAAAATATTGCCGAAGTGGGAGTCGTGCATATTCAGATATCCCTGGTTAATGATGGCGTACTACATAAAAATATTGACCGCGCCGATAAACTCCATTATTTTGATATCCAAGTTTCGACACCCAGGTATAAAAAATGTTTTTATTTTTCGGTAAACGTTTTAAAGTAAAACAAAACATGTGGATTAGCGTATCATGGCGAGGAACCAAGTTGAAAATAACAACAACAATTTGAGAGAAAACCCGTCAATGATTATGTTAATAGATCTACTTTGCCGCTCTCAAAACAGTTGGAAGCAGAGAAGACAGAGAAAGTGTCCTGGGTGTCCTGGATTTGGTAGATCTTTTTTAAAAAACATGTTAATCGGACAGAAATCCGTTTTGTAGGCTTTTCGATCAGTATCATCTATCATCTCTCATGCAGTAGTTTTCAATGTGGACATGAGAAAAATGTCGTCCTCTTGAAAAGGGTTTAAATGGTAAAGATCATTTTTATCCTATGGAGAAATTGCTTGTGACAATTAATTTCTTCATTTTCCACGATGTTTTTACCAAAAAAATAAAGAAAATTTCAAAAAGTTCATCCCATTGAAAATGTCATTCTGCAACTTCTTTCAATCAGAACAATTTTAAGATGTTGTTGTTTTGGTACAATGGATTAAATACTTACTTCCATGTGCTACGACACAATGACATACATTGCCGTGAACATGATCGCATATTTCCATGGCGTTTTGACCGCAAGTTGTGACGTCATTGCTGCGACAGAAATCCGTAGTTTTACAATGCTGTCCGTAGACGGCCATAACTGTAAGAAAAATACAGTGGGTAGAGCAATGGTTAACTCTTTACAAAGCTTACCAAGCTATATTCTCTTTGGCTTAAGATAAGATCGAGTGTATATTGTAGGCCTATCTTAAATGCTAAATTTAATTTCAGTATTGCACATACATTTCATCTTTATCTGTTTAAACATTCGTTTTGTCGTTTGTATCAGCTTTCAACTTGCACATTTTTTTCTTTTGCTTTAAAATAGTAATACATCATGTAGTTGACTTACCAACTGCTGCCAACAAAATACACGCTAGTACGGCCTTCATTCTGTCTTGTAATTTTGCAAGCAAATGGTGTCCTCCTCACAAGATGGCGGGCTAAATATACTGACCAGTTGTTCTACCCCGCCACTTTAAAAGGGGCAAAATAAACAATTATGTTTATGTCTTCATCACATTTAATATTTGAAGTCACATGTACATTGATTCTTGTGATCATATGTATTTGTCAGTAATTACTGATTTTAATGATTTATGTAACTACAGTTCTGAAAGCTCAAAATAATTGTCTCACAGACAGTGAGCAAAGACAACAGAAATGTAGAAAATTTCATGACAATTTTGTGTGGCTTGTTACTCTAGCAGAGTTAGAAAGAGTGGTGGTGGGTATATGTACCCATTTACCTGGGAAACCATTTTCTATGATGCTCACGATATTGAACTACAGTAGTGAAGTGGTACATATAACAGTATTTCATTAAGATCTCGTTATTTCTGGTCATGAGGCCATATTTCAAACATTTTCTACATGTATGACAAACATGGGTTTACAATACATGTTGCATTCAAACACGGTTTATAGCATGCCTAAAGCTCGTTCTACTTGTTTTGTAGCTCTACATCACATACAAATTGACAAATGTAAATGTTCTATGCAATTCCTTGGTTCACCCATTACCAGACGGCAAAATTGTGGACTGTTCCAATTTGAAAGGTATTGCAGACGACAATTTCAAGTTGACGAAATGTTACAAATCTTTCCATTTTGGGTTGGAAAATACTGTGGAAAATGAAGAAATTGCTTGTCACAAGCAATTTCTTCATTTTCCACAATGTTTTCCCAGGTGTTTTCTTTTTAGGGAGTCAAAAGGCGTCACTGTGCAGTAATGGGTTAAAGTAGTTAAAGTTAAACCACCTACGAGACTGTGATTACTCCATTGACAATATTTCGAGCTCTCCATGTGCAATTTCAGATTTTAGAGGGTTTGGGTTTGAGTATACATGTACAACAATTTTGAATTAACATCTATTAAAAATAACCAGGACACTCAATTTGCATTATGCTTTTGACTTCACATGTAAGATCTATATAAAAAGTAATCACTATCAATAATTTTGTGGCCATTTTTGAAGTGGCGGGTAAGAACTTTTGACCAGTATATATAACAATATCATAACGTTGTCATGACATATACTATGTGAACCCTTTCCCGCATACGCTCATATTTTCGCATTACTAACAAAAGCGACTTCAGGAAGCATTGAGAAAATGGGTAAAAATGTTCGAAACCTTGATTTTTTTTATAATATATTTCTCTCGATGATCCCCATGCTTTGATATATACAAGTTTTACGATACCTTATAAAGTATCCGGAATGGTTTCGTAACTTTGTAAATGATTGTAGCGATATTTTCAACGCTAACACTCGCGAGATTTTTGCTTTCGATCCTACAATAAAAACTAGGTTATTAGCATTAAGGCGCGTTCTATAGTCGCTCTGGCAACATAAGGTCACGTTGAGAGGGGCAACTTAGTTTTTGTAAGGACATGTAACGCCAGGAAAGTCTGTCTTGTAAACACGTCTAATATTTACATCTTTAGGATAATTATATTTGCCACTGCACGATATCCTTTTCTCCAAGCGATGAATCCATTTGGGAAAGCAAGATCTGAACTGTACTTGGGAAATTTTATGAAACGTATTTAGGACAATAAATTTTGCAAGTCATGAACGTTTTCACCGACGTCGTGTCGGGACGTCCAGATCTTTTGAGGCCAACACTATGGCGTGTAGTATCGTTTTTAAATGCGCTATAGCACTTATAATCGGTTGATCTTTTTCATAGAACAATTTTGTTTTTGAATTCCACTGATCAAGCATCATATTTGATATATCAGCGAACTAATGTATTCTCCTACGGAAATTCTCCTGCGAAATTCATGCCATATGTCGGCCGATGACATTATGTCAAGAAATAAAGACGCATTTAATTTAATGAATATTTTTGGATATTTTTTTACAAGAGAAATTCAAAATATGATCGCTTGAAATGGTTAAATCGTGTCTTGAAAATTATCCATATGTCAGTTCATCAAGTAGGCTATATGTCTCTTTTTAACCCATTACCAAAGGAAAAAAGTGACATATCTAAATATTTAAGTGGGAAAAGCAAAAAATGTTCCAGTTTAGAAAGCTGCTGCAGACGACAAAATGGATGTCAAAGGAGAAATTGATAGTTATCCGTAGTTTCTTTTTTCTTTTCCTTTTTAATCACGATCTTTTCCAAAACATTTTCTAACAGGGACGTCAATGACAGGTCTTGCTTGGGAAAGTAGTATTAACCCTTTCCCAAACTGCAAAATTTCAAAAGCTACTGAAGACGACAAATTGACCTTGTTTAAGATAGAATTTGTGTACAATATAGTATGGAAAATATTGAGACAAAAGGAGAAACTGCTGGTTATCAGCAGTTTCTTCTTTTGTTTCAATGTTTTCCCAAGCCAATTCTGCTAGGGACGTCAAAAGCCGGTCTTGTTTGGGAAAGTAGTATTAAAGGCCAATATTTCTAAATAAGTTTGACTTTGGCACTAGTAAGATAAGACGGCTATTTTAAACCCTTTCCCAAACACCAAAATTTAACACTTTCCAAACAATAGATTTCTAGACTACTTCAAATTGAAAGAGACGAGAAATGAGTAATGTCAATAAAAATGCAACTTTTCAAATATGAGAAGACGGAAATGTCTCTCAGAAAAAAGATTAAAGATGGCAGCCATCAGTGCTTTCGTCTTTTCTATTAAGGTTTTCTGAAAGGGACGTCATATCTATGTTTTGTTTGAGAAAGGTTTAGCCACGAACTATATCCATATATAGCCATATATTGTGTCTTGGAGACATTTAATTGATACATTTTTGCTGCAAAATAGATCTACAAGTTTTATGTCAACATATTGAACGGTCAATCAATTGGCCAAATGTACTTTTATCTCCAACAAATGGCAATGAATTTTGTGCTAAAAATAGATTTAACTTTTTCGTTATGTTTTGATAAACCGTCAATGTTGTTATAAAATCTCGTAACTACGGATTGACTCAAGATTTTATAACAACACCCACAATATATTATCGTTTGTCCGAAATTACGTCACGGTCAACTGGATAAAATCGTTCCCTATTGAGTTCACTATCTGGAAAAGGTCCCTTATATAGCATTACATTCCCAGGTCACCTTTTGCCTTCGTGCAAACTACAAGGCGATCAGGGCCCTGCTCTTATGTTACAAGCCATGAATTAGCCAATGGAGAACAACACCAACATGGTTATTGATCAGACTACGTGTAAACACTGGTTGATCTGGAACCATATTGATCATAAATGCCATAAATGTCTTTTTTCTAGATCGCGGGTCATTTTCCTCAAGCCTTAGATATTAGATAGATATAACGCTGCTTTTCAAGAAAAACATCGTAACTGCAGCTTAAAACAAGCTGCAGTTCCGAGGTTTTTGTTGAAAAGTGACGATTAAAGGGGGACGAGCTAGGCTGTCGAAAATGCAAATGGCACAATAATTACAAACCAGAAATAACGTATGAAATTACCAACCTGAAGGGGTAGATCATTTATGTCCATTGTTAACACTCCACGAGCTTTATTTAAAAGTATTAAAATCCAAGTCAATTGATAACATGCTGGTCGTCCTTGTTTTTGTTTTGTAACGGCTACATATGCCCAACCTTCAAAAATCAATTACGTTAGAGATACGTCATCTGTGCTCAGCGAGATTTAACACACCGTACAACCGGCTGCGTAGAAAGTCAGCGAAGACAGATTCGGCATCTGATGTCATGTGCATGGTAGGTCAAATGAATTTACTTTTATAAATAAACGAAAGGATCTTTGGTATTCTATAGTTGATAAATACGCGTATAAATGTTCAGTGCTTGTACAAAATAAACCTTTTCACGTATTCCTCGCAAATAAGGTCACAGTCATCGACACAGCCGGTTGTACGGTGTGTTAATATCGCGGAGGTGTGTCTCGTTGACCTTGACCTTGTCTTGTTTTGAAGTAAAAATAGAATGTGTAAACACGCATGTAAAGGATTGATCTATAGCAAAGGAAAGATTTTTTCGCCGAGATTGGGGTTTTATGCATTGCTAATTGTTTTTCCATGCACAAATATGAGTTCCCGAACAGTTCGGAAGCATAAAAACATAGAATGAGCCCCTTTAATTCCAGTGACTGCACGGACGCTCGACGAGTAGACTGTAATTAAAAAGCCGTCTATACGAGGGTTGATTGATAAGTAGTGAGCCTCATATAGAAAGGTTTGAATTGTAACTGTCAAACGACTTTATTTTTCAACATAATCCCCTTCTTTGTCTAAACACTTTCGCCAGCGATGTTTTAAGGCCTCAATGCCACTTTTATAAAACTTATTCTCCTGATCGTTCAGAAAGGCCTCCACTGCATGTATGACGTCATCATTTGACTGAAAGTGGGTACCAGCAATAGCTCTTCAACTGTGGAAACAGGTGAAAGTCTGGTTAAGGCGGATGTTCTACTAGTTCAAACCCACTGTCATGGATGGCAGATGGCAGATTTGTGAACAGGGGCATTGTCCTGGTGGAACAGTACACCTTTGCTGAGTTTTCTACGGCGTTTGAGCTTTCTCTCAGTTGCCTTAAAAGTGATGCATAATACTGTCCATTAATTGTAGATAATCTACCATCAAGATGCCATCAGCATTCCAGAAAACCGAAGCCATAACCTTTCCTGCTGATAAGACAGCCTTTGCCTTTTTGGGTGGGGACGAATCAGGGTGCTTCCATTGTTTGGACTGTTGTTTTGACTCTGGGGTTAAGTGATGGACCCAAGTTTCATCCATAGTCACAAACCTCTGCAGAAAGTTATCTGGGTCTGCCTCTAAAAGCATCACATTAGCACGTGACAAAGTGCGCCTAGCATGCTTCTGGTCAACTGTCAGAAGCCTTGGTACCCAGCAGGCAGAGAGCTTTTTCATCTCAAGATCTTTCGTGAGAATGGCATGAACTCTTTCCTGTGAAATACCAGTTTTACTGGCTATATATTTAGATCTGTAACGCGCCTGTCAGTAATGACAATAGCATGGACTTTATTGACCATTTCTGGTGTTGCAACGGTGACAGGCCTTCCAGGGCGGACGTCGTCCCCAAGACTCTGCCTACCACGCCTGAACTCTCCAACCCATCTCTTTACTGTATCATATAAAGGGGCATCATACCCTAGTGTTAAAACCATATCTGCATGGATGGCCTTCGAAGTTAGACCCTTTTCATACAGATATTGAATCACTGCTCTTTCAGAAACATTGTCCATTTTGCAAAAGCCACTTGCTCGGTTTACTTTAGAGTGCTACCTCTTCAACATTAAACTGACCAAATGACAACAGTTTTCGGCTGCACACTTTTATATAGCCAGAGAATACATGGGCTGAAAATGGATATCCTTGCTTGACCCCTTCTATGAGAGGCTCACTACTTACCAATCAACCCTCAGTAAAGGGCGTATCGTCGTGCAAATAAAAGGAAAAAAACAGCAACAAAAATATACTTTCTTTTGTTTTATTTGATTATTTAGTTACCACCGCGCATACCACACCGACACTTATTGTCTACACAATGTTCTGATCTGTGGTTGGGGCAATCCGGGCAGTCAGCGACGGCGTTACACGGCGATGGGGCTAAAATGACATATTGATATAATCATATCGTATTATAATAGTCTCGCTTTTCAACAAAAACCTCGTAACTGCAGCTTAAAACAAGCTGTAGTTACGATGTTTTTTTGTATAAAAGCAGCGATATGTTCCTTACAGAATCGCAAATTCTGGGGGTAATCAATCATCAAATAATACAATAGTGCGCATGTCGAATTCGTTTGTGCTGAAAGATGCCGAATGTATCAAAATGAGTATACGCTATACCAAGTACCAAGCGTATTTAGAAAATTTGAGGACTACGCAGAAAATGTTGCTGATCAACATTGTCTTTGAGCATTGCCTTCGATGTTTTCCAAGCTAAAACGCAGCGATTATTTTTGGGCTTATCAAAGGAAACATTGACCTTAGACGTGGCTTAAAGTGGTAAGTAGTGCTGAGGTAATCCGAGTTTTCTCTGAAGAAATTCGCTCTTTGATCTGTTGGTGTCGCTCATTTACATCAGAGCGCACTACAATTCAAAAACAAAGAAAAGTATGTCGTTGTAAACAATGGCTGTTCAGGTGAGGGTTGTTGCAAAACATTGCCTATAAACCTTTTAGAAATATTTTTCGGTCTTAAATTTTTCACTGGGCATGGCAATAAATGGTTCATTGATCGGTATTATAAGGTGTTTTAAGGATAGTGTTTAAGATCGGACGGTAAGACCTGGCGTCCACTAGGACGCCGAAGGCATGCGGAATCAAATAATCTTATTTCGGCATATCTTCCGCGACGAAGCTATCAATTTTAACCGTTATGAAATTATCAGTGCACTGTCCATGAACTTACCGCATTCATACCTAGTATTGTCCGCGTATACAATCCGCGATTATGCCGAATAAACGGCGACATATTCCAGACAACGCAGACTAGTTTAGGATTGTATCCGGAAAGGTTTCGGAAATCCAGATCAAACACGCACGAGTTGGTTGTTAAATGAAATGCCAATGTTACACATGTTTTTATTCGTTTTCATTTGATGGAGTTTCATCATGGACGCCTAATGTACACAGACTGCGTCACTTTTGAATATTATCTTCCGATGAGGATGTCATACGTCAACAATTATAGACGTCGACGACGCCATATAGATGATGGATTCGGCCATGGCTTACAATTGAAAGACGGCTTTATTTCGGGCAATATGAAACCCTTACGATTGAAGACGTTTCAGAGAATAAAACTGTAGAAAAAAAAACCTATAAAATCATATTGGTTACGGCATTTGTTTCTTTCCTTTCACTATTTTTTCTAAGCTATATAAAACACATCGCAGATTTCCGTATGTTTTAAGTTTTATATTATACCAGAATAGTAGATCTATGTTAATTTTAAATACATGTAACATCATTATTATCGTTATTTTTCTGAATGCCCCCTGTACTATGCATGTTTATATACCGATATGATATTCTGTAACCATGGAACATATTTAGACGAATTCAATTGATGTTTCTTTCCTCAAACCAACTTTGACTTGGAACCAACTATCTTTTTGACAGTACTATGCAAAAAGCAAACATTAAATAAGCCAAATTGAAAGCGTTGTAGCGTTGCCAGAATGAACAATCTCTGCGATGAGGGGGGAAATATTGAGGAAGAAAATGTTCGTTATCAGCATATTCTCCATTTTCTTCAATTATTTCGACACTTTTACATTTACATGTATGCGTCAAACGACGCCTCTTTTCTGGAAAGGATTTGGCTGGCTATCAAGCTAGTATTGTTTTTTTTTGGTATTAGATTAAAATATAAAACGGTAAAATGAAGAAAATGCCTTTTCTTTTCTTCTATGTTTTTTATACAAAAAATGATAATAATAATTAAAAAATGAATTCCGTATCATTTACTCTGTAGCCCTAAAAGGTTGCGAGACAGTGAATAGATTTTTTTAAAAGATCGTTGGGTGTTCCCCGTGAGTTCAGTGAGTATACCGAAACCATTCTCATCGTCCTGAACTCGTGCCGAAACCCTTCCGTACCGTTAACCCGGATATTCAGTGCAATCAACTGAGTGTCTGCAAGCTATCCGAGTGACTGAAGTAGTCCGGGTCAAACGCGAAAGCTTCCGGATATCATGACGATGTCCTTACGACAACGCAGACAAGTTGCCGAAGATATATGGACAATCATTTCCGCGTCGAAATTTTGCTCTCGATCAAAATTTCGACGCGGACAAAATTGGTGGTCCGGAAGGCTACGAATCATGCGGAAGGTTTAGTGATAACATTAGGAAGACATTAGGAACGTGCGGAAGGTCTGCAGAACGTTATTTTTTCTGTCCGAATACATTCGGCGTATTGTCCGTGCCCTAGTGGACGCTAGGTCTAAACAAAGCGCCACATGTTTTGTCGAACTTCCTTTGTTTTTGAATAGTATAGCGCACGATAAATGACCTGGCAGAACTGTCCACGCTAATCGAACGAGATGCTCTGCCAGGTCATTTATCGTGAGCTATAGTACGCTCTGATGTAAATGAGCGACATCAACATATCAAAGAGCGAACTATACTCCTCACAAAAAGTTAAGCAACAAAAGTAATTCTCTCCATATTCTTTTTATACACGCGGAAATTTTTGCACAGATTTGTTATTCGGACAGCCATATCTATGCTTAAACAAACTTAAAAGAATGCTGAATGTTATCGTCTCCAAAAACAGCTACCACGTGACTAGAACACACTCACCCCCAAAACATGCATGCAAAATGTGTCGCATATACGGATTTCAAACATGGCATTAGCTCCGCATGTGCTTAAAACGCGTCAATTTAACAACTTTGATGTCATCAACAGTTGAATCATGCCAATACGTCACTTTACTCCAATTGAAGTGGCTCAAATTGTTGGAATGCTACAGGGTGGGGCAACCAAGACTGCTGCTGCCATTCACTTTAAATTTCATCGCAGTATTGACTGAATATCAATAACCCAATACAATCAAACTGGACAGATGTCAGAGAGACCACGTTCAGGTCGTTTAAGAGTAACAACACCTTGTGAAGACCGTTATGTTGCAACCTTAGTCCGTAGGAACTGGCTTACAACGGCCAGATCGCTGGAAAATGACCTTCTGAGGGTGTCAGGAAACAGACTTTCCATCCAAACCGTGAGGAATATGTTTCACACAGAAGGCCTAAGGTCCAGGATACCACTTCAACGGATCCAACTTCCCCCAAAACTTCGACGGCAAAGATTAATATTGGAACATCAACATCAAAACTGAGGGTCACTCGTTGGCGTCACAAACTCTTAACTGACTCGTCAAGATTCTGCCTTGGTTCTAATGATGGCATGACACGTGTGTAGAGAAACGGTAATGAACGGTTTGCCGACTGTAACCTCGCTGAACACGACCAATATGAACGTGGGAGTTTGATGGTCTGGAGAGGTACCAGTGTTTGCCAGAGAACAGAGCTGGTTGTCATCAGACGAGGTTCAATGACTGGTGTAAGGTGTATTTACGAGATCATCACGCCTGTTATCATCCTTCTGGCACACTAAACAGATCCAACTGTTATGTTAATGGATGGTAATGCCCGTCCCTATCGTTCTGGAATTGTGACTTAAGTTCTGTGGACCAACAACATCAGACATATAGACTGGCCTACTACGTCTCTAGACCTTAATTCGATAGAACATACATAGGACATTCTTTGAGGGCGTGTCTATGGCCAGCATGTTCGCCCACAGGCTCTGGATGAACTGCAACATGTATTGCAGACAGAATGGTGGATCAACCCACAACGGACAGTAGACAGACAAATCTGCATGATGCCATGGTGTGTTCGGGCGTGTGTTGACCATCGTAGGGGTCATACCAGGTACTTGATGCTCGATCATGGCCTGAAGCGGCCGGAAAACAACTTTTTACAAATTCTGAACTGCTGGCGAGTGACGTTTTGCACCATTGTTTCGTCCGGACGGTTTTCGAGGATCTGTAACTTTGTTATTGGTTGATGATTTTCCCAATTATTTAACGTAATTTGTGTAACAAGACCCCAACTTTGTATTGTATAAAACATAGATCATTAGATGTGATAAAGCACATTTGACAAAGAAAAGAATCTTTGTTGCTTAACTTTTTGTGAGGAGTATACTTCAGAGTTAACTCGGATTAGTGCTGAGGCAGTGCTTCAAGGGTGGAACAGCCGTCCACGGATATCCCATTTCCAGCCGCGTAATTACCACGTCCACAATATTTTAATTTTTAAGACTGATCAAGACTTATTGCCTTGAGTTTAAATGATGGTTAACATGCTGGTTAAGGTAGTTTATCCCTAATGAAAATTGCGCAACGTCGGAATTATTCGGGCGACGCCGAAAACATTCGGCGGTGGAACTTTCCACCACCGAATGTTTACGACCGCGCCCGAATAAAAAGCCGATGGTTTAGGAATCTCAAAATGACCACATTACGGGCATTCTGCCTTAAGTCTGCAGCTTTGCCGTCTATGAAAGTATAACGTCGTTGCTAATGCAAAACCTCGTATCTCGTTTTCGAAAGATTTTAAAGAAGGAGGAAAAAAGTTTAACAATTTTTCCCAAACTGAAAGGGTTTTCTTGCAATTTGGACATATTGTTCACAAATAATGTATCATTCATACTGATCCATAGAAATATATCAAAACCTGCATGAACTGGACATACTATATTCTACTTTGAAAATCACAAAATACGAGGTCTTGCATTCACACCGACGATAAAATAATTACTTGGGTGTGGTGTGGTACAGTGACATTGTCCGTGATCACATAACTCGGTGGCTCCGTGACTACAAGTAGTTGTGGATGAGGCAAGACAATCCTGTGTCGAATGACACCTTTCACCGTACACTAACACAACTGAAAGCAAAGTTAAGTTTGTTTGAAGCCTAGATACTTAGAATCGGGATTCTCTTTATAGCTAGTTGACAACAATTAATATGACTATTACAAATATACAAAAGGTTTCAAAGCTGCCACCTATGAAGGAACACAATATAAGTTTAATAGAGGTTCTATAGAAAATTCATTTATGACAAACATAAGAAACCAGATTATGCTTTGAAATGTAGCATTGTTCTTTAAAACATGGGTTTTAATTGGACGTTTTGGACGTCCAGTTCTTAAGACCGGTTTGCTACATTCGAAATAGATTTTATTACAATTCCACTCAATCAATTAGAGACGTCTACTGACAGTGCTCTCAGCACTTTTATTACTATTTTAATGCTGGTGGAAACGCGACAGATCGTGTAAAATTTCAATTATTCCTTTTAGCTTATTTCATTTAGATTAATCTATGATTTCGTAGTTTGCAAATCCTTTCATTGTCTCAGTGATATTCAAAGTTTGTCTCGTTTAAGGTGGTCCACCCCTAACAAGATTCGCGCGACATCGGAACTATTCGAGCGACGCCGAAAACATTCGGCGGTGGAACCGCCGAATGTTTACGACCGCGCCCGAATAGATAAGAATGCGTAACGACACCGCTCGAAAACAGCGATGTTATATGAATATCAAAATGGCCACATTACGGGTTAATATGATTTTGTTCTCCGCAACTCTTGTATTTGGATCAGTCTATGATTTTATAATTCGCAGACCTCCTTTCGATATTAACTACTTTATGGATTTATCGTATGGTGGACGTATAGTCCAAAAACAATATCATGTCACCCGTTTATAAAATTTACTAATGTAAACAACATTATATCAAACTCCAAACTACAGGAACTTTTATGGGATGGTTCCAATCTTACAGGTGTCTTACACCTGCAAGATTCGAATCAACTCATGCCAAATTGAATAAGAAATCAAGAACACTTTTCCCATTGTTTACAAAGTTTAAATCTGTCACAATATACCACAATATACCTAAATATCGTGATCGCACTATAGCCTTACCTGCTACAGCCAGCAACGCACAAACAAATACGGCCTTCATTTTGGCTTATGAACAAATGACATTTTTCTCATAGAGTTATGCCCTTTATATAACTTGTCCATCATCTTATCTTAAAACCTTCTCCCAAACAACAGACAAAATACTGACCTGGTCTAAACTCAAATAGGACGCAGGCGGAAAAATGAACGTTACTCATGATGCAAAAGGTACATAGGCCTACATGTATTTAGTTTGAAAGGCATTTTAGAGAAAATAGGAAATAGATCAAGGTCTAACCTAGGACTACCAGTTGTCGGCAGTTTCGTGTCTCAACTTTTTTTCTGACAGTGACACCAGAATGAACTTTTTTGGAAAGGATTATATAAATCGTGTCTGAAAATGTCATGGTCAAGTCATGGGCCCACGAATTTTGAAATTGTCATCATTCTAACCATTTCCCAAACGTTAAAGGGACATTTCATTCCAATTTCAATTTTTAAAGTATGTCTTGATGAAGATTGGTTATTCTAATAAGTATAAATACTATTAGTTTTTTGAAGTTGTTGCCAATAAGCGAGAAACACTCATTTAAAGTTGAGTCATAATCGATAAATTGCATATAAACCCGAACTGTTGTCCACAACAATCTGTTCAATTTCAACACAAAATATAAATTTCTCGTAAACGGCGCAATATTTTGGCTTGTAATTTTCAGAATTTTCATAAGAAAATATGCTCTTTCAGATAAAAATAAAAGTAAAATTTATGACAAAAAATTCTGAAATGTCACTTTAAAATTATTAGCTATTCCTACTTGAAAGGAGTTTCTAGCGGTAAAATGGGTGCTAATAGAAATCGAAGAAATATAATTACCATGTCAAACATCGTCGCTTTTCAACTAAAACCTCGTAACTGCAGCTTGTTTTAATTTTTCACACACAGATTTTCGCTGAAAAGCATCGATATACTGTCCACTAAACCCCAAACCATTAGGAGTTAGTGCAAAAGAACATAAATGTAAACAGTATGGAAATGAAATAAATTGTCCAAAATAGGCTAAGCAATTCGCTGATTTTAAACATAAAACTCATGACTGCAGCTTGCTTGAAGCTGCAGTTACGGATATTTTCTTGAAATGCAACGATTTTCTTCTATTCTTAAAATGTTTCTTGGTCAATTTTTCACACATGAATTCAACTTCGCCCTGTTTGGTGATGAATTTAAAACATACATTGATTGGAAACTTGTGGATGAGATCAAGGTGGCATTACATTGATTCTTTCCAAATACCAGACGACATAATTTTAGACTGATCTAAATTCAAAGGTGTGGAAGATGACAATTTTAAGTGACTGAAATGTTACATTTATTGGTCTTTCTTTAGAGAAAACATTGTGGAAAATTAAGAAATTGCTTGTGACAAGCAATTTCTTCATTTTCCAAAATGTTTTTTCAAAGCCTTTACCTCATGGTTTGTCATAAGGCTGTCAATGTGTGTTAATGGGTTAAGGTGTAATATCAGCAACAGTAGCTTTATTGAGTCGGGGAGAACTCTGTACGTGGTGGCATTGACTACTTGCATGCACGGATCTGGACATTTTTCTCAGAGGGGATCGTGTTTTCCAGGGGTGGCCGACTGCATTTGCGCATGAAAAAATCAAATAAAATCACTGAATACATTTTTTTACAAATTCGAGAGAGGATCCGGGCCACACCTCTGGATCCGCGCATGGCCTAAGGTATTTTGTCATTTAAAGCCCTAGTATTGTATTAGCGTGCTGTCTTATGACATCTCTTCTTTTCTCTCACACTAGATCTAGTAAGATAAATTAGAACTCAGAGTTGCAGATAAGAGGGAGTGATTGCTTTTCAAAATACGTTGTTTCTATTATTGTTCATCGAACCCTATGTCGTGGGTACTCATTAGAATCGTCTCATCGAGACGATTCAAATGAGTACCCACAACATAGGGTTTGAGTTTGAAATAACAAATTTGAATATCTTCATCCCGTCTTTATCTATTGTTTTGTAGAAGGTTAAAATATAATTCCTGGCTTATCTTTTTGTCCTTGTGTAGTACATGTATTTGTGTCACGTCCCACTTACAATTTTAGACACAAATGTGATATTTACAAATGGTAAAACCACGCGTGTTGCCATTTTAAGATCTCTTACGAGCATTCCGATGCTTATAAAAGTTTTAACTGGTCTTTGTCAAATATAGGCCCAAAGGCGCTTTCCCATTGCCGACCAAATCAACTCGACCAAGCGCAATCTAGCGATCGAGTACCGATCGAGCGTGGTCGGTAAGAGTGATCGGGACAATAGAGCGTGGTCGGCAAATATGATCAGGAATTAATCGACAAGAAATAAAGAAGAAGTCGTGTAAATGTTTACATTTGATCGAGTTTAATCGGGTGTGATCGGGAAATTTAGGCGATCGAGTTGGTCGAGTTGATCGAGTTGATTTGGTCGGCAATGGGAACGCCGTTTAACGGAGAAAATTCAAATTTGATTATAGGCACAGTTGAAACTCGAGTCGAAGTTGAAGGAAACGTCATTTTACTTCGACAAATCCGACAAAGTAGGCCAAAAATGCCGAATTTCCCTTGCTTTTCACTGAAAATATCCAATTTAGCCCATCCAATAGCCAATTCAGACACCGGTCCGGACTGCAACAAACTGTAAAGAGTAGGCCTAAGGGAGAAGTTTGCTGGTTTTCAGCATTCCTCTTTCCTGATCATGCTTTTCAGTGCCTTTTTCATTAATTAATAACGTCAAAAGAAAAGCTTGTTTCCGGAAAAGGGTTAACATAGACCGGGTCCCGCACTACTTCTATTAAACCAACTTTCATACGAGATCGATAGGGTACCCGTCTAAGATAAAATTGTCGTCTGTATTGACAAATCAGTCCGGGTAGAAATCTATGATTACACCGGTGTTGGTTGTCCCTAGCTACACCCGACGCCTAATGAGTTTCCGTGTGGGGTATTATCGTATTTAATTACATTCTCGTGTTATAACTTACTGGGCTTTAACAAACGACAGGGCTTTCATAATGGAGACTGAAGAAACCAAGGTACTTTTCTCCTTTTCACCCATTTCCTTTATTTTTGTGCAAAATTTTGGTTTTGATCCAATTAACTTTTTGTGCGCGCTAGAAATGTGCGTAATGTTGCAGACGACACTTTTTGGATTTCGCGTGTTTCGAAAGAATGTAAAGCTGTGGAAATATTTTGTATGTTCACTTGTTGAATCTATAGACATTTCTTGATGAATGTACAAAAGGAAAAGAAGATGGACAAATAAAATAGCCTAGATTTTAGTCTAAGCACCACGATCCCCCGAAATTTAGGCTTTGGTCTATCTGTGCTAAATGCTGAGACAGTTCTATGAACTAAGCCTTACATGGTTACCGAGATTTGGTAATTTGATACTTGTCAGATGTCACTAGATCTATTATTTTTATATGCATTTGGGTTTGTGGCAGAAATAGATATAGATCTAATTTTCAATGGAATCCTTAGACAATAAAAATAAATTTTCTACATCTAGATCTATTTGATTCTTTTTTGTATTTCCTCTTGTTGCCATGCTGTTTCAAATAGAAGGCCTACTTTACTTACTTTAGTGGTCAGTAGAACTATAAATCTAAATTTAATCTTTTTATAGACTAGAAAAAACTATTTTGAATCTTGACAATTTTAGGCAGACTCGATCTATAGTAAAAAAAACCTTAGATCATAACTGTGGTTTTCCATGAAACTTTTTCTCCCTTTATCTCTCTTTATTTGCTTACTATGATTAGTGATCTAGAACTACCAATAGTTTATATGTAAACATGATGAATAAGATTGAAATACTAGCACAATAATGGCTTAATTCCAAATTTTGATGTGTTAACTGTACGACAGAGTAATATTGACAAATTTTAACCTTTACAAGTCGACAATAAATTAAGCTGATTGAAATTAAAGATAGTTAAAGATGACTTGATAAGCTATAACTTTATTTAGAAATTGACAACATCATAGCATAAAAACCATGAAGAAAAAGGAGAAAATGCTGATCATCAGCATTTTCTCCCTTTCCTTCTAGGTTTTCTCAACCCATATCCATTAAGTCATTGAAAGAAGTCAACATTTGGGAAAGGGTTAAGTCTTTTTAAATCCTCAGCTAATCTCCCAATCTACATGTAGTGTATTGTAATGCGATATTTAATCTATAATACTTTATTTGGATTATGAGGGACTTTTTTCTGTCATGTTGGATATTGCTAACTATATAGAGTTATTAGAGTATTGATAAAAACATTTGATCTGGCCTTTCCTTCTCAAGTTTGCTCCCTTTATTTTTAAGCCCATGCCAGATGGCAAAAATTTAGGCTGGTCAAAGTAAAATGATGCAGCAGATTACAATTTCAATTGTATGAAATTTTGCATGTTTTGTTTGGACTTTCCGGGTGGAAAAAAATTGTAGGAGATGTTGAAATTAATTACTTGTCACAAGAATTTTCATTATTTTCAACACTGTTTTCTAAAGACTTTATTTTTGTGGGGCATAAAAATGTCTCATTCTGGGGATTGGCAAATCCTTCTGCCTATTACACAAGAAAAAATGATGACACATGTAATATACAGTACACCTGTCAATCTAAATTTTAATATTATAAAGAAAACATCTTCGACAAAGGAGAAATGTTTATCCATAATCTCTTTCCTCCCTTCCCTTCCTTTATGTTTTGTGATTAATTTAAACATTTCATTAACAATATAATTTTACACAATGATTCCTCATTTTTAAATACATTGTACAAATGTAAAGTCCATTCAATTATCTTGGTGTCCAATTTTGTTGAACTTGAAAAAATGCTTTAAAATTACATCTAGATCTAGAACAATTTTAAATTTTTTTGATTAAATCATTGAACATGTCCTCGTGTTTGCAAACAGCCGTAATGTATTGATAGACATTTGTTCAAATATTAGCCATTAAATCAAACGGAAAGCCATTATTATGCGAAAATAGAAAATACTTGAGATTTGTGCTACTTGATTATAAAATTATTCACCGTTTTCTCTCTGTATTTTAGTTTTTATCATGTAGTACGTCTTTTGTGTGTGCAACTGTGCAATGATCAAGAAAGACTCTGGTTTTGATGCCTCTTTACAAGCAAGGTATTGAAAAGCATAATAGAAAGAAAAAGAGAAACAATATGCTGATATTAAACCAGCTTTTTAATTCCCATTTTTCCTAATATTTCATAATGCTATGCTTTAAGAGTTTGTATGTTCCTGAATTATTTGAGTTAGGATCTGGAAAAAAGGTCCTCAGAACAACCATCTTTCCAGATGAGCCTATAATTATGGTCAAAAGCAGTCTGATCATGCTCTCTAACAGCTTGCTAAAGCTAATTAAGAATCTGTTATCTGTATGTACGCAGGCTGATCTAGATCCATGTTGGACTCAAAAGTCTTAACCCATTACCAAACGACAAAGTTTTAGGAGGTTCCAAATTCTAAGGTGTTGCAGATGACATTTTCAATGAGATGAAATTTTGCAATATTGCTTTTTTTGGGTAGAAAACATTGTGGGAAATGAGGAAATTGCTTGTCACAAGCAATTTCTTCATTTTCCACAATGTTTTCCCAAACCATTATCTCGTAAGGAGTCAAAAGAAGTCACTGTGTGGTAATGGGTTAAGGGACTCTTTTCCAGATCCTGTTTCATTTATTTTTTTTGTAATTGTAATATAGCTGTCAAAGTAATAATATACAATTGTCTTGGAATCGGGCAAATTGATGCAGCTTTTACTGAAAGAACTACATGTATATTGTAAATCTTTCATTCCTGAATATTCTTGTATGCCTCACTATAAGTAAGGAAATCCTACAAAATGCCCTATGTAAATATTTATTCTTTAATTTTACAAATGGTATCTCAAAGCTACTTGATCAATATTTAACACAGAAATAAGTAAATTAGCATGAGTAAAGAGGACTAAATGTGCTTTATAATGCCCTTTTTCACAGCTGCAGACAACAACAATGGATGCTGATTTGATAGAATTTGTAGGCCTATATTACATAGAACAGAAATATTGAGACAAAAGGAAAAAATGCTCATATGATCGTAAGCATTTTCTTCTTTTGCCTTAATGTTTTCAAAAGCTTTTTCTAAAATTTGAATATCATATAGCATGGCATTTCTGCATTGAGAGAAAATGCTGGCTTTAAGCAACTTATTCTTCTTTTATCTCAATGCTTATAGAAACTTTTTTCATATATGATTTCAAAACCAGGTTTTGGTCAGCATTATAATGTTGTCTTTTCTCTTTATGTCTGTAAAAAAATTAAAAACTTCCTATAACTTTCCAACAGTGATACCAAATTTCTCAAGGTCATCTGCCAAGTTCACGGCCAGTATCAACTATATACCAAGGTCAAGTTGTGTCTCCAACATTTGTTGTTCCCTTTTCAAACTACAAAATACAAACCTGACCAACATTCTCTCTCACATTTGACCAAACTTATTTTCCAAATCAATAAAATTGTTGGGAAGTCTTATCTGAAAGCTGCTGAAGATGACAGAATGGATGCTGATCGAAGGACTAAATTAATGATGTAGCTCAGAAAATATCTAGACCAAAGATAATGCTGGTTATAAGCCTTTTCTTCTTTTGCCTCAATAGTTTCCCAAGCTTTTTGTATAATGGGTGTAAAACAGTTTTGTTTATGAGAGAGTTAAACTGTAGATAACAGTTATAAATCTAGCAGAATTTCAAAGCTGTATGAATTGACATTTTTTGGATGGGCTAACTACAAAATAATGGTCAAAGTATAAAGGCCGTCTCAAATTAAGATTTACGGTATACATGTCATTGTCAAATTTGTAAAGGGGGTTTTTACACCCATGTATATTTGTACAATTTGACCTAGGTTGTATTATCAATAAATGTTGGAATACATTAATAAGTAAAATACAATATATTGTAGACCCGTCATAGATTTGTCAAACATTTATATATAACACAATACTTGCGTCAAACGGACTTGTCATATCAACATAGATTCTAGTTGCAATTCTTCATTCTGATTTACCTTGTCCCAAAATGCATTATGGCAAAACAAAAATTGGACAGCTTTAACTTAAAGTGTAATCTTCAGAGAACAATATGTATGTAAAGAAAAGATTAGTGTAAAATATCGCAAAGAAAATACTGAGGCAAAAGGAGAAAATGCTAGTTATCTTCATTTTCTTCTTTTGTCACCTTCAATATTTTTCCATGCAAGCATTTTATATCAGGGACATTGAAACAGCTTGTCTTTTTTTTATGGGTTAACATATTACATGTATATGCATACAATTACAGTTTTGTGCTATATTCTTTCTATTCTTTCAAAATGAGGGGGTCAATAGCATTTTAACCCATTACCACACAGTGACTCTTTTTGACTCCCCACAAGAAATTTGCTTGGGAAAACATTGTGGAAATTGAAGAAATTGCTTGTGACAAGCAATTTCTTCATTTCCCACAATATTTTCTAAACAAGAATACCAAAGAATGAATAAATTCTTTCACTTTAAATTGTCGTCAGCAACATCTTTGAATTCCGAGCAGTCTAAAATTTTGTTGTTTGGGAAAGGGTTAAGCACCATAATACATATTGCATGAACCACATGGAATCTAAACTGTCATAAAATGTCTGTGTGAGTCGGCTTTATCAAACTACAAAGATTGGCCATCTAAAGCCTTAATTAGCCATGTTAAATTGGATCCTCTGTACAGTCTCAACTAAGACCATAAAAGTCTCTTTCAAATGAGTGTATTTCTCAAACTACCCGCATAATATGGACAACTATGACTTTAAAAAAACATGCTGTATCAATAGTAACACCCAGAAAAAGTTAATAGATATTTTCAACATTTTCTTATTAGATTATGTAACATACAAAGTCATGTGAAAACAGTCATAATCAAACTATAGATTTAGAGTATCGTGCATTAAGATCTTTTAAGGGGGAATGCTCCAGTTTTTCGGAACACTCGGTCATTACTGTAGTAAATTAAATGTTTCGTACCAATATGTTTCGCTACCATATTTTCAATAATATAGCACATCATTACAATTTACCATTTTCGACGGTAAAAGTGTATTTATTATGCGAAACTGATTTCCTCAAGATGGAAATCGATTATTTGGAGCAAGAAGTCGTAACTGTGTATGCAGTTACCACTGTTTTGCGTCATTTTATTCATGTGTAGTAGATAAAAATTGCTGTAATTCACTAATAAAAGCGCTGACCTATACATTTTCTTTTTGAATTATTACCAGGGCATGTTGCTTAATACAATGAGGGAGTTTTATCAAATTCTATTATGTAGAACTTGAAATATTTCCAAAAATATGCAAATTTTGACATAAAACACTCCAGCTTCGTTGATCTAACCGAACATGTGTTCATGCTGTTTTATACATTTACACATTTATAATATGAGGTTATTTAACATGTCTTTGTACAATACCGAATTCTATTGGATGAATACTTTGCAGAACGAGGCTATATTTGGACGAGCCGATAGGCGAGTCTAAATATAGACTTGTTCTGCAAAGTATGAATCCAATAGAATTCGGTATTGTACAAAGACAGCTGTTAAATGACCTCTTTATTTCACATCATTTTTTTTTTCACACAAAACATGACAAAGATTAATTTTGTATAGAAATTAAGATCTAGATCTAATTACTTTTAAATAGAATTCCAACATGAAATAAGAAAGGAAGAACATAGGCCTATGTCATGAAAAAAATGTAGGCTACATGTACATTTCTAACACTGTGAAATATACATGGCATCTTACATTTAATCTATTTTTATCGATTTATGTTTGTCTCAAAAGATTGAATAAACCGTCATATGATAGTGTGAAATGTACATGAAATTTGTCATATAAACTATCTATCATGTCATGCGTAATCAACAATGAAAATATTGACAGAAAAGGAGAAATTGCTGATAAACGGCAAATCTCCTTTTCTCTTAGAACTTTTTTGTCAAGCCTTTTAATGGATATCAAATCCAGGGCCCCATTTTACTAACGAACTTACGATTATTTTTTGCGTAATTACTTGTAACAACAAACTTGATTGACCTAATCCGATTTTTCGTGCAATCAGATGCCTTGTTACACTGTTTTCACAACAACATGATCGTAAGATCGTTAGTAAAACGGGGCCCAGGTCTTGTTTGGGAAAGGGTTAAGTGTGATTTGTATCATTGCTGCAAATTAAATGCGCTACAATTCATAAATGTTTTGAAATGAAAATAATCTCTTTCGTGATGTTTAAAATCATTTTCTCCTTTTGCCTTAATGTATTCCCAATGTGTTTTTTTATAATCACAGAATCAAAGCTATGTCTTGTTTAGGACAGTGAATTCAAAATATCATGTTGAAACAAACATTCAACTCTAATGCACAATTTTGCTTTTGCAGACGAGAACTCTACTAAGGGAGATTACTCTTCGATGCGAATATGAATATTTTGTATCGCAGCCTCGATTTGGGAAAAAATCCATATTTGTACGGTTCAATCGATATTTGTAGGGTTCAAATGAGTACAATGCATATTTGGACGGTTCAACCGGTGCATCGTACAATATCGATCTAGCCGCTTTGGAATATCGAGAATCCCGTGCGTCCACGCAATTATCTCGTGCGTGCAATACGGCTCTAGGTATTGTATACTCACCTGGTACGAATGGGGTGATTTGATTGGTTTACTACTTTCGGGTGTGAAATAATATCACATATTTTGGGTTTTCTGTTCTTATTGAATGTAAGACGTTACTTTAAATCCGTTTTCGGGACTGAACGATGAATAAACAGCATTTTATTAGCATTTTAGTGACATTGGACAGGTGCAAGAAATTGTGCATTTTTTCGATGAAGGGGTATGTGATACGAATGTCTATAAAATTCAAACAAGATCGCTGACCATCCATTTTTATTTTATTTTTCAATTGGTAATTAATAACATGTAATTTCAACATACAAAATATAAATAAATTCTATTATTGGGAAAAAATTTAGGAAACTGGAGCATTCCCCCTTAATGTTAAAAATTGGAGGTCTTCAAAATAAACAAAGTTAAAGGAGATGGGACATCACGAAAACAACAGTCGTTTTTGATACAGCAATAATTCACTGGAGGGTATTTTATTTCAATAGGATTTCAATTCTTGTTGAGAAAGGACCACTTTAAAGTGACATTTCAGAATTTTTTGTCATAAATTCTACTTTTATTTTTATCTGAAAGAGTATATTTTCTTATGAAAATTCTGAAAATTTCAAGCCAAAATATTGCGCCGTTTAGGAGAAATCTATACATGTATTTTTGTGTTAAAATTGAACAAATTGTTGTGGACAACAGTTCGTATTTATATGCAATTTATCGATTATATCTCAACTTTAAATGCGTGTTTCTCGCTTATTGGCAACAACTTCAAAAAACTAATATTATTTATACTCATTAGAATAACCAATCTTGGCATCAAGACATACTTTAAAAAATTGAAATTGGAATGAAATGTCCCTTTAATGAAAAGCAGTATTATTCTATTGTACTGTTCGAATAAACTGCTTTTATTCATGACTCGGGTTTGGCTCTCTTTAAATTTGAATGCAGGCCTGAAGAAATTAAATTCCACTGGTTTTATATTCCAATCAATTATTGGTGTAATTTTAAAGGTAGCATGGATTTATTGAATTACATAATCATATGAAATTGGACTTGCTCTAAGGCTTGGTCATATTTAATCTTTTGTCAAACAATAGCGGATTTTAAAAGGACTTTAATATGAAAAAGAAAACACCCTTTTTAAAGAATAAATTTCAATTTTACTCTTTCGGAAACAAGACCTAGTGTTCATATCCCTTATAAAAAGCAAAGTGATTTAGAAAAAAGTTGAGGTAAAAGAAGAAATACTGATAAGCATTTGCCTGGATGTTATATTTTCTTTACTCTAATAATTATTGTAACAAAATCCTTTCTTTAAAAATATTGGACCATTTTGATGTCTGCAGCAGCTTCTTAACCCATTTACATAACCAAACTACAAAATTTTAGACGGGTCCAAATTCAAAGGTGTTGCAGACGACATTTTCAATGTGATGAAATTTTAGAATATTGCTCTATTTTTGCGTAGAAAACATTGTGGGAAATGAAAAAATTGCTTGTCAAAAGTAATTTCTTCATTTTCCACAATGTTTTCCAAATCATTATCTTGTATGGTGTCCACTGTGTGGTAATAGGTTAATTGGATCGTACGGGAACATCTATTGCCACCTGAGAGATTTAAATGGAAAATATTACAAAAAAATATCATACAAAACCACAATTCGCAGATTTGCTGATCGATTTTGTGATAAATATTGCAATTTAACAAATGAGCACTTGAGAAATAAGATATACTTGTATTGACAAAACTGGCTAATCAAAGAGACCTTTTATAGATAACCTTCTGTAAACATTTTTTTAACCCTTTCCCAAAAAAGACTTGGTTTTGACGTCCCTAGAAGAAATCGCTTGGGAAAACATTGAGACAAAAGAAGAAGCTGCTGATAACCAGCAGTTTCTCCTTTTGCCTCAATATTTTCTGAGCTATATTGTACACAAATTCTATCTTTAACAAGGCCCGGGCCATTTGTGGTCTGCAGCAGCCTTTGAAATGAAAATTTTGAAAATTAGCCATGTGGAAAAGGGTTAAATTGAATTAGGAATTTTATACAAACTAACAAGATGTCCTTATGAAACTCCAACATCCGATAGACCAAATGACAATGCATGCCGAAATTTGGCGGCCATAACTGCATACTTTTTTCTTTCAAATAAATCTAAACCTTGATATTTTACATTGACTTTAATTCAAATTTGAAGATATTGCAGACAGTATGATAACAAGTAAATGAAAGTTATTTTTGTCTTCCTGGGTAGAAAGCATTGTTGGAAATGCAAAAAAAAATATTCTTGTCACAAGTAATTGCATATTTTTCATGATCGTCTTCCTATGCCTTTATCTTGATTGGTCATCAAAAAAATGGTCAACATGTACCAATGGACTAACAGGTAAATCCAGTATATTTCCCGTTATCAGACAGGGGCTTTGACAGACATACCCTAGGGGCCTGGGGCCTTACACCCAACTTCTATAAGTACAATTCATTTTCATGTAAGAATTGATAACAAGGGATACATGTAGCAGGGCAAAACTTGAAAGAGGAAGTACATAGCATCAAAATTTATTGAGCAGAGTATGTGACGGCCTATATAGCATGCTAAATATTGATAACGGACTTCTTTTTTATCAGATACCAATAAGTACTCAAGGTCTTGTGCAACTTGAGTCAATCAATGACTTTGCATAATTCGATCAGCAGTTTAAAGCGGCATTGTGTAAGTGATTTATTTTGCAGATTTTTTTTTCATTATTCAATGATTGTGGCAGGTTGAATACTAAATCCATTGTAGATCTAGTTAATTTTTTAAATGCAAGTTTAAATGAACCTTTTTTCTCGTCAATACAATACATGAGACAGTTTTAATTACTTGGAAATTGTCTCTTTTTTATATATTTTTTAATACAGCATACCCAAAATATACATTTTCATCACCTGAAATTGCTTTCTGCAACAACTTTGAATTACAATGGATCAGCCTAAAATTTTGCAGTCTGTTAATTAATCATGGGTTACTCAATTATTTGATTAATTTATCAAAATGTTCCCCTACTTCTGGATTCGTAACTGAGGTTGAGGAGAAGAAGCAGGTGAAGTTCAGCGAGATCTCGACGCAAACAACATACGAGAAAGACAATTGCAGATGACAATATTACGTGAATGATATTCATTTATTGTCTCCTTCAGGGTAGAAAACATTGTAGAAAATGAAGAAATTGCTTGTGAAAAGCAATTTCTACAATATTTTTTTCACAATGTTTTCTAATTCAAAATGCAAAGATTTTTGAAATTTTATCAAATTAATGTAACTGTTGTCATCTGCAACACCTTTCAAATTGGAACAGTCCATAATTTTGCCGTCTGGTAATGGGTTAAAAAAGTTTCTTTGTCATTTTCAGGAATCCACTGAAGTTGAGGAGAAAAAGCAGGTCAAGTTCAGTGAGAACTCGAAGCAGACGACGTATGAGAAGGACCAAGATGGCCACAATACCACCGACGAAGATGAAGGTAGGTCAAGGTCGTGTGTCAGGATGGATAACTCTTACAGGAGCTTTGGTTTCTAGTGCATTTCATTATCTCCCTTTAATGGAAAACAGAAATTCCTAGCTTTGTCAAGCTTGATAAGTATAAGATATTGCTGCCTTTTTGTCACGGTGGGGATTGTGCATGATGGGATGGATAACGAATATAGAGTATACGGACAAATGTTGCCTCGCTTCAGGTAAGAAATTGTGCAATAATTTTCTTATTTCTGTTCCAATTTTCAAGCGGTTTGTTGCATGTACCCCGCATTAGTGAGCTCTTTCCTCGGATATATGACTTGTTTGTAGAATCTTTGTACTTTTTCCAAAAATTGATCCCAACCGACCAGAAAAACGACAAAAAATTCAGGCCCTTTTTCTAGTCGGTTGGGATCGGTTTTTGAGAAAAGTACAGGGAAGTTCCAGATAAATAATACATCTGAGAAAAGGGCTCAGTAAGACGGAGTACATACAACAAACCGCATGAAAATTGACGCAGAAATAAGAAAGTTATTGCACAAATTCTTACCTGAAGCGTGGTTAATATGGCCGTAGACGTTACCATTTCACTTTCTGGTCGGTTGGGACAATTTTTCGAAAAAAGTATCATGAGTTATCTAATATGTAATACATCGGATGAAAGAGCTCGATAAGGCGGGGTACATGCAGCAAACCGCTTGAAAATTGATACAGAAATAACAGAGTTATTGCAAAATGTCTTACCTGAAGCGAGGCGAGTTGGCATCAAATTTTGTGCAAAAAATAGACTGAGTTAAACCGTTATGTTTTGATAAACCGTCGGTGTTGTTATAACATCTCGTAACTACGGTTTGATTCAATCCGTAGTTACGAGATTTTTATATCAACACCAACGAAATACTATTTATTTGTCCGAAATTACGTCACGGTTTACTTGATAAAATCGTTCCCTATTGTCGGTAGTCGTTATCCATCCCATCATGCACAATCCCCACCGTGTTTGCGCTATTCAAACTTAAAAATTAAAACAGGGAATTTACTCATAAAGTGT
This sequence comes from Fragum sueziense, assembly GCA_963680895.1. Taxonomy (NCBI): domain Eukaryota; kingdom Metazoa; phylum Mollusca; class Bivalvia; order Cardiida; family Cardiidae; genus Fragum; species Fragum sueziense. Next base: position 21,231,511 of record OY804608.1, on the reverse strand, counting down.
TGTCTTTGATTAAAGTGATGTCTTTACAACACATCACATATCATGCAACATTTATGTCTTTTCGATGATGATTGCAATTGGTTATGAGGACTATATTCTGATATTTCTATGATTATCTTTAAGCAAAGTTTGTTTTCTTGTTTGATTATGTAAGAAGCACCATGATACAAATATAAATTTTGTTTTCAGTTGATTTCATTTATTGATTTCTGAAACATTATCATCATTAGGGTAGATAAGAAATGCAGTTGTGCAAATTTGTGTGTACATTTATCTAAATATTATGATTATTTTCATCTTCTCTTTTCTTGTTCTAACTGTTGATTTGTTGATTAACACCTACAATGTAAGTTTGGAGTTGTACTGGAAGCTTTTAGCACTGGTCAATGGAATGCACACGGTTATGGGTATAAGAATTCATGAAACTGGAATAGAAAATAATTAAAAAGAGCCCAACATTTTTAAGCATCAGTTGTCTTTCTTTTATGTATATCATTGACAGAATTTTGAATGAGTAAATGCTTGCATAAGAATACCCATCCTAAATAGAATGAGCTCTTATATTGAAATGATTTGGTATTTTTGGCTTCTGGAAATTTCATGGTAATGATAATGTATCCTCTGTTTAGGCATACCATCATACTTTCAAGACCCATCCATGTACCCGTAATATAATCTTCTATCTTTCTTCTCTTCTCTTGGTCTATAATAATAATAGAACTGTAATAGATCTGTAGTAGACTCCCTCAATCCATTTTAACCTCATTCATACACTTTCTGACTGTGAATAAATGTAAAGCATAACTATTGCCAAAGCATAATACTTTGTTTAATTTTTAAGGTAAATTGTGCTTAAATTCTTTCAAAAAAGGGAGAAGATAAAATGCTGGTAACTTGCTGGTCATTTCTTCCAGATTGCTTTCATAAGTTGCTTTAATGTTCTCTAAAGGAATTATTAAGAGAGATATAGAGTTCATTGTTTTTTTGATCTTGAAAAAGGAGCATTGGAGACCCAATATTGATCGAGAGCAGCATGTGCATACACACAATTTGAACAAGATCAGTGCTTTTCTTGTATAGCTTCCCCATAATTTTAGCATTTGTGACCCGTCACGCTAAAAGGGACCTTATAGGAAGAGTGAAAAATATCGATCCTAGTCAGTCTGTGCAGTCCGCGCAGCCAGACTAGGACCATTACTTTTCACCTTTAAATAATTTTCTAAATCCTGGATCTTTTCCCTATCTTATTATATGTTCATTTTTTGCATACAGTAACTGGTTGACCTGTGCTGGGTCTGAGAAGTTTGTCAAAATTTGGATTTTTGGAGTTCGGATAAGGTCCCTTTTAGCATGACGGGTCGCAATTGTATTACAGCAGCATTGATTCAGTTCAAATTACAGCACATGCTGACCTGTGAACATGGTAAGTCTTAAATGCTTAAATGCTTCTTTTTCCAGATCTCAGCTCTTTCATATTATTTTGTATGAAACAGTCATTTCAGTTCCCCGTTCAGCTACAAGTAAAGCGAGTAAAACAAGTACTGCAAGTAGATCAAGCTCTGGTAAAATCAGTGAAATGCATGATCAAATCAAAGTTCTAAAAGTACTGATAACAGTCATCATAATTTCAAATCATACAAATTTATGCATGTTTGACAGTAGGATGGCATTGCAATTGTATTCTTTTTTTTCAATTCAAACATTATTTTGTTGAAAGACAATAGAATGTTCCTAGAGTAAAATGAATAATGTTGTGGTCATGATTTTACAACTTTTCCGTTTAAAATGAAAAAAATGAAATATTAGAAATTATATGTTTCATGTGATTGTAATGGTGTCTGACTATATTTATAATTTGCAACAATTCATTTACTTCTGTTCTCACAAAATATAATCTACATTTTATTAAAAAAACTTGCACATGTACAACTATAAAGGAATCCATCTGATCGGAATACAGTTTATATTTTTTCAGTTTTCTTGATTGCAAAATTTACATAGTGATGACAATTTATTAGTTCAATCATTTTACTCTTTCAAGAAAATATACTAATGGAATTTTGTAAGCAAAATGATCACAATATGTTGTCAGCACAAACAAATATAATGTTTAGCATATTACTATCCATTCTTTTCACTTTCATCTCTATTAGCTGAAATTCTCCTTGTTTAGGTCTGTAAAACTCTTTGAAACTGATCACTGTAATTTCCTACAATCTGTAATACACGTATCTTATTACATCTGTTTTTTTTTTTTTTTTACAAAAGACACATTACTGACCAATCATAGTAAATATTTCTATGTGAATTTTGAAAAAAATAACATTGAAGAGGGATGATAAGATATTCGTATAGCCATAATAAGATTATCCAGCTTCTATAATTGTATGCCCTGTTTTGCTTTTTGATGCTGCTTTTCTTATAACATCACTGCTAAACATATAACAGCTTTGCCATGGTCGTGTGCTAACCACTTTCTCCCTTCAATTTCATCTCCCTAAAGTTCTTTCATGAGCTGCATTCTATAGCACTATAATTGCATCTTATTTAAGCTGTAGCTACAATGCTTTTGAATGTGTCCCATGAGGAGTTAATTGACTTTTCTGTTTTGACTCTTTTGAAATTTCCTTGACAAAGTAGAAATTATAGGCCATTGTAAATAGTGCACCAGTGTATCCAATTTGCCTAATTCCCATAAATGTTTCTTATGTGTGTAGTTCATTCTCTGAAAAAAAAAATGTCTAAGATGTCAACCTTTCATTCAAGACCTGATCACCATTCAATTTCCTCTTTGCTCTGAGTCCCATAATTAAATGCGTTAATTGGTTTGCTATTAGAATTTTGTTGGCTTTTTTGCCAGTCTTTAAATTCTACACACAGTAAATATCTTTCTAACCTCTTGAAGAAATTGTTTGATAAATCTTTATATGACAGAGGTTGTTGAGCTGAATTCTATAGTTTGATCAAGAAGAAAACAAGAATCTACTACAGTTAGAACAAGTAAAGAGAAAGAATGATAAATAATTTTGAGAAAAAAAAAAGATCAGAGACATAAAATTGGCTTTAATCTTTTTAGTTGTCTTGGTAGAAATATGCTGTTGCTATTTTTGAAGGTGCTAAATCCACAGAAAACACAAATGTAGGTGGTGGAACCTCTAAAAAGGAAGAGGAAGATATTATCCCTACAAAAACAGAAACAGATGAGGAGAAACTTGAAAGGCTTGGTAAAAAGTATGAACTAAATGTAGATGAACCAAACTATGGTGTGGATCTGAAAACAGATCCACAAGACTTCAATGAAAAACCAATTGAAAAGAAAACAGATGAAGAGAAAGAAGTTAAAACCAATACAACTCCTGAGGACACTGACAAACAAGTTGTTGTAACAGATACCGATAAAAAGGAAGACAAGATTACAAATGCTGCTGCTGATGATAAAGCAAAGGACTCTGAAAACAGTGACACTGAAAGTAAGAAAGAAACAAAAACATATCAACAACCATCTATGAGTTATTCCTTAAGCAGTAGAGGAAACCAACCACAAAACAACACTGCTGATGATTCCACAGATAAAAATAAACTACAGGTGTCTCCAGACAATGATAATTCTGCTACCCCAAGAGATATTGAGCTCACTGAAGGTCAGCAAAGTGACAGAAAAGATGACAATAAGCCTGCTGATGTACATACTGCAAACAAAACTGATGAAGCAAAAGAAGCTGAACATATTAAACCAAGTAAGAAAGAAGAACAAACAGAAAACGGTGACGAAAAAGTGAAAATTGAAAATGAATCAGAAAAAACAAAAGACACTACCAATGTTGCAGATGAAGATAAAGATAAACAAAGCGCTGAGGCATCAACTGTTAAGCCTACACCTGTTAAACCAAATGTGAAACTAGATCTGTCAAATAGCACAAACAATTCCAGTACACAACAAAGGTCTAATGATAGAAATAGTGCTCACATAAAGACTGACTTCAGACATAAAAGGCCTGTACAGACAACTGCAACAAAAATAACAGTTCCAACATCATCAAGTGAACCAACTTCTACAACTACTACAAATAAACCTTCCACAACACAACAAAACAGATCTACAACACAACAAAATAGGCCTGTGATACAGCAATCTAGACCTGGTACAACTAAGGGGAGTATGTCACCACGAGATCTTGCTGCACAACAGCGAGCTGAGAGACAGAAGAAAGCACAGAGTGCTCGACCTGCTGGTCGTGGATCTGAGACTGCACGATCTGTGACCTCTGGCACCTCCTCAAGGTCATCACGACCTCCAAGCAGACCAAGGTCATGTGGATATGATTCAGGTGATTACAATACTAGATCTTTATCGAGTTTTTTGTAAGAGAAAATTAAATATAATGATATTTATAACAAAAATAGAATTTATAAAACTGCACAAACTTTCAAACCTCTTTTGTGTATTAACCCTTTCCCAAACAAGACCTGGTTTTGACGTCCCTATTGGAAAATGCTTGGGAAAACATTGAAACAAAAGAAGAAACTGCTGATAACCAGCAGTTTCTCCTTTTGTCTCAATATTTTCTTTGCCATATTTTACACAAATTCTATCTTTAATAACACCCATTTTGTCTTTTGTGGCAGTTTTTGAAGTGGATCACCCTTAAATTTTGCCGTTTGGGAAAGGGTTAAATAGTCTTTCAAGGACAAAAATATCTTTGAGTTAGGTATTTTCATTACATAAAAAAGATGTTTATATTTTCAAGTCTAGCGCAATCTAATTTCTTTTCTGATGCGTGAATAATCTGGATACTGAAGAAGAAATAATACCAAATACTTTAAGGAATAATACAACTTTTTGAGGCATCATTATGTTTAATGCTCCTCTATCCTTTCCCTCTTCCCTGCCTTCCTATCCTATGATTTTTGCACTCACTTTCACTTACTAACCAGCACATTGCATGGTTGATATTGTGTCTTGTTTAGTTGTAGTATAGTATAGACTTACTAATGGTGTCTTATACTGCATGCATTACAAAGTATATTTGATTGAATTGTGTTTGAAACAGATAATTCTTTGTATGATTATTGTAAAGTTGCTTTCAGATTTACTTTATTCAGTTATGTGATTTTCTTTGGTATCATATGTGTTTACAAAGCAAAATATTTAGAGTATAATTGTATAATAATTATGAGATCTCATCATATTAAAAGTATTATAAAGTTAAATTGATAACTTAATATGAGTTATCATTATTACCTACACAATGAAAAGAACTGAAATAAGACTTTGAGTTAAGATGACGTGAGTATCAATGGCTAATAGTTGGGTCAACTGACTCATCTATATAGACTGCATGAAACAAATAATGATTTTCAATCTTTAAAATTCAAGGTTCACAGTACTGAAAATATAAGAGTGTCCATTTTCAATTTCTATCTTTTATCACACTTGTCATGACAATGAACAAGTTGAAATATTTAGAAATATATGTATAAAAATAGATTGATGTCAAGTAAAAACTAATTTCATAAATATATTGTGTTTAACCCATTACCAGACTGCAAAATTTTATAGAATCTACTGGTCCATTAATTAAAAGGTGTTGGAGGCAACAATTTTAGGTTACTGAAATTATACATTTTTTTAAAAGAATGTCAGAAATGAAACAAAAAGCTTGTGACAAGCAATTTCTTCATTTTGTTTTTGATGTTTTCTCCGACCTGTTTTTGATGCATCATGGTCAGAAAAATAAAGAAAGCCCCTAATATGTCGTAATAGGTCATTTACATTTCTATTCAAGAAATTCTTTTTACAAAAGGAATAAGGCAATAGGGTGGTTTCAAAAAAAAAGAGGATAAAGTGTGACATTGGGTGTCAAAAATTAAAATCATTATTTGCTGATGTTTTCTCTAGAAATGTTTTGCTAATATATCAAAATTTCAGAAAATATACATGGGAAGGTGAAGGACAAAGACAATTTCCTTTTTAATTTTGAATTTGTTCAAATCCATTGACTCATTTTTTAAGGATATCTTATTTTTTCTAGACATCTTAAGGCTTGGAAAAGTTACATAATTGAAATATTATTTGTCTTTTAAGTTTAAAGCATAGGTAAAGCTACAATCTGATACAAATATTTGCTACTTCTGCGAGATGTATCAAATTTTATGACAATTTGAAGTAGAATTTTGCTTTGGTTTTTCATTTATCACTTATAAAAGTTTCTGTAAAAGACCCAATATGTAAGGAAAATAGCTGTAGTTCTATATAATGTGACAATGAACACATAGCTATAGATAAGCCAAAAGCCGTTTTTCTGCAAGTAGCCACAAGTAGTTTACATGGCATCAAAGAAACTGGAAAGTCTGTTTCACTGGGGACAAAAATATGAACAAAATTGTCTTAAGCCTTCTTCTTTTTAGAAGCTGATATAATGTACATGAATTTTGTATGTATCATTGACAAGGCCTTGTAGATTAATAAATTCTGGTATGTTTCCATGGTCTGGAACAACCAAATGGCACATATTTCTAAGCTACACCTAAATCATAAAAGTAAGATGCCGAAATAAATGGTAGAACAATTCAATTTGATTCTTATTCAGTTTGAATGTAAAGAATATTGTCCAAAGACTCAATTAAAGGTGTATAAAAATTGAAATAGGAAAAGATTCTGAAAAAAAGTCACCAGATACAACTGCAGCTGAAACCGTTTCACTGGGGACATAAAATTGTTAGGCTCAAGATAAATAAGACTAATTTGTTATTGTTCATAGTTCATTTTTTCTATAATTTCAAACATGGCAATTGCATTTTATATTTAATATCAATATATAAGTACAATTTTGCTGTCATAAATTTAGAAAATGATGTCATTGATATTTTACCTACACCATAGGGATATCAAGAAAAATTTCTTGTGAAACATTAGAAAATAACCTATCTTCACAACAAGTAATCAGAAGTAACCAGGCAACATCCTAAACTTAAGATATTTTAACAGTTAGACTGACATAGTGCCATGCAGCAAAATTGTGTTTCACTGGGGACATTTGTTTTCAGATGACAGATACCAAATGCACATCCTCCTCTCATTTATTCTATTGCTGGTGATCTTTTTGGCACAAACTCTCTTGGAAAATATAAAAGAATGCACACTTGAAAAAGATGGGGAATAATTATAAGCACCCAAACACAAAATGTTTCACTGGGGACAATTTGGGGTACCTACAGATATAGCTCTAGCAGATCAAAGTGGAAAGACATGCAACAATAGTTTTATGCTTATTTTAATCTTATAATATCAAAATCATCAAATTAACTTAATTAACAGGTTGCAATTCTACAGAAATCAAACAAGACCAGAATACATTGAGAATCAAGTAAATTTTGACTAAATTTTCGTCATCATGTTGTATGTTATAAACCCAGAATGTATAGTCTAAAAAAGATAAAATGCATCTGAAACCTTTAAGAAGATAAAGTTTATAAGTCAAAGTTTCATTTAAATACTAATTTTCCATCACCAAATACCTACACTTTATGTAATAACAGTCCTAATAATGATGTTATCAGAAAATGTCACACAAAAATCGTTTCACAAGGGACAATTTTAGCATCATTTTTAGCTCACCTGAGCAACATGCTCAAGGTGAGCTTTTGTGATCACCCTGTGTCCGACGTGCGTCGTGCGTCGTGCGTCGTTCGTCGTCAACAATTGCTTTAAACATCTTCTCCTCCTCAACCACTGGGCCAATTCTTTCCAAACTTGGCAGAAATGTTCTTTGGGTGACCCTTTTCAAAACTTGTTCGTGAATTTTTGATTCGTCAAAAATTGTGGGCGTGGCAGGGCGGGGCTTATCAGACTTAAAGAAATCATTAGGAAATTCTTCAAAAATCTTCTCCTCCTCAACCACTGGGCCAATTCTTTCCAAACTTGGCAGAAATGTTCCTTGAGTGACCCTTTTCAAAACTTGTTCATGAATTTTTGATTCGTCAAAAATTGTGGGCGTGGCAGGGCGGGGCTTATCAGACTTCGAGAAATTGAAAGATAATTATTCAAAAATCTTCTCCTCCTTAACCACTATGCTAATTATTACTAAACTTGAAAGGAATGTTCCTTGGGTGACCCTTTTCAAAACTTGTTCGTGAATTTTTGATTCATAAAAAATTGTGGGCGTGGCAGGGCGGGGCTTATAGGACTTAGAGAAATCATGTGAAAAATCTTTAAAAATCAACTATCAAGCCAATTTTTATCAAGCTTGGCAGAAATGTCCCTTGAGTGACTGTATTCAACACATGCTCATGAATTTTTGATTGGCTGAAAATTGTGGGCGTGGCAGGGCGGGGCTTATCAGACTTCGAGAAATCGTAAGATAATTATTCAAAAAACTTCTTCTCCTCAACCATTGGGCTAATTCTTAACAAACTTGAAAGGAATGTTCCTTGGGTGACCCTTTTCAAAACTTGTTCGTGAATTTTCGATTTGTCAAAAATTGTGGGCGTGGCAGGGCGGGGCTTATCAGACTAAAAGATATCTTTAGGTAATTCTTCAAAAATCTTCTCCTCCTCAACCACCTGGCCAATTCTTTCCAAACTTGGCAGAAATGTTTATTGGGTGACCCTTTTCAAAACTTGTTCGTGAATTTTTGATTCGTCAAAAATTGTGGGCGTGGCAGGGCGGGGCTTATCGGACTTAGAGAAATCGTGTGAAAAATCTTTAAAAATCAATTATCAGGCCAATTTGAACCAAGCTTGGCAGAAATGTCCCTTGAGTGACTGTTTTCAACACATGCTCATGAATTTTTGATTCGTCAAAAATTGTGGGCATGGCAGGACGGGGCTTATCCGACTTCGAGAAATCAAAAGATAATTATTCAAAAATCTTCTCCTCCTTAACCACTGGGCTAATTATTACCAAACTTTAAAGGAATGTTCCTTGGGTGACCCTTTTCAAAACTTGTTCGTGAATTTTTGATTTGTCAAAAATTGTGGGCGTGGCAGGGCGGGGTTTATCGGACTAGGAGAAATCATGTGAAAAATCTTTAAAATCAATTATTCGGCCAATTTGAACCAAACGTAGCAGGAATGTCCCTTGAGAGACTGTATTCAACACATGTTCATGAATTTTTGATTGGGTGAAAAACATCGGCTTACAGGATGGGGCTTACCAGACTTCTATCTGTTCGAGAATTTTTTATTCGTCAAAAAATGTGGTCTTGGCGGGGCAGGGCTTATTGGACTTAACAAATTCATGAGAAAATTCTTTAAAAAGGTAATTATAGGGCTAAGTTAAACCAAACCTTACAGGAATGTACCTTGAGTGACTGTCTTCAATATATGGTTCAGAATTTTTGATCAATTGAAAAAAATGTGGGCATGGCAGGGTGGGGCTTGTTGATTTTTAAATGAGTTATGTCCTTTTGTTGAAAATTGGTATTTTTTGCAACATTTACATGTGTTGTTTGGTCTGTTGATTTTTAGCTCACCTGAGCACAAAGTGCTCAAGGTGAGCTATTGTGATCGGTCTGTTGTCCGGCGTCCGTCTGTCTGTCCGTCCGTCCGTCCGTCCGTCCACAATCATAAAAAAATCTTCTCCTCCTAAAGTGCTGGGCAGAATTGGATGAAATTTCACAGATATGATCATTGGGTCATCCTTTTTCAAAATACTTCAAAGAATTGGGATCGGGGTCAGAATGGGCTCAAAAAGTAGGTCACTAGGTCAAATCTTATTTTTGCTCTAGGAGTCACAGTATTGGCTCAATCATTGTGAAAGTTGACCAGAATCTTTGTCTTGATGATATCTAGGTCATTTTAAAAAGTAGGTCATGCCAGGTCAAAATGTAGGTCACTAGGTCAAATGATTTAAAATCCTTCTTTTTGCTCTAAAAGTGCTACCTTTGGCTCAAATCTTGTGAAAATTGCTCAGAATGTATTTTTGGTGGATATCTAGGTTCTTTTAAAAATTGGGTCATGTGAGGTCAAAAATGAGGTCACTAGGTCTGTTTGATAAAATCCTTCTTTTTTGCTCAGAAGTGCCCATTTTTGGCCAAATTATTATGAAAATTGCTAGGATTTTTTTTTTAATGATATAAAGGTCATGTAAAAAGTTTGTCATGCAAGGTCAAAAACTACATCTTCGCAAGCCAAGGGTTACTACCACCACTTTGTTCCTTACGAACCCTTGGCCGCTCGCTTCTATAGAAATCGAAAGTACCGCCGTGCCACCTTTCGGTGATAAAGAGTCGCGGCCCTTTGCAGTTGCTATTTCTGGCCAATTAAACGCCTCGTACTAAAACGTGTTAGGCGATGCATCAAATACGGCTATCGATTTTCACGTCGGCCGCGTTGTTTTCGCTTTGACAAAGAGGGCTTGTAAAGTGTGTTTTGATTGGATAATGGGAAAGTTATCGCGTCCAATGAAATCGCACGCCGATACTTTCGATTTCCATAGAGGCGAGCGGCCAAGGGTTCGTAAGGAACAAAGTGGAGGTAGTAACCCTTGGCTTGCGAAGATGCAAAAACTAGGGCACAAGGTCAAATATCAAGAATTCCATTTATTAGCCAAGAAGTGCCAACTTTGGCTAAAATCTTGTTAAATGGCTCAGAATGTTTTTCTTTTGGATATTTAGGTCCATTTAAAAAGTTTGTTGTGTGAGGTCAAAAACTAGGTCACAAGGTCAAAGGTAATGAATCCCTTCTTTTTGCTGTGGAGTTCCAATTTTGGCTCAATTATTTTGAAAATTGCTCAGGACGTTTATTTTGATGATGTCTGTACTCTGTAGGTCATTGAAAACTTGGGTCATGCAAGGTCAAAAACTGGGTCTGTGGGTCAAATCTTGTTTTTGCTGTAAGCATTTATTACAACATTTGCTCAATCATTGTGAAATTTGTTCAAACCATCAATTTACAAGCAAAGAAGCCCTAAGTTGTGGGTTTGGGAATTTTCAAGTGAGGAATTCAGACAAATTTATTTTGACTAGGTATCAGCTTATCAGCAACCATTGCTTAAGTAAATAGTTAGACTGTCTAAAGTCAATAATAGACCGTCCAAAATAAATAAAGGGCTGCCTTATCTGATAATGGAGCTCTTATCTGATGAAGGATAGAGCTACATTTAATCTTTATGTTTTAACCCTTTCCTATGATGTCCCTATTAAAAAAGGCTTGGGGAATTATTGAGTAAAATGAAGAAAAGGATGATAATCAGCATTTTCTCACCTTGCTGCGCTATTTCAAAATTGAACAGTCTATTTCTTTTCTGTCTTGGTAAAGATTAAGCCCTTTCCCAGCCAAGGTTTAAGCCCTTTCCAAATTGTTTCAGAACAGAAGTCCTTAGTTTTATGACTTTGAATTTGGCAAAATTGCCATTTTTATTCTTTTATATTCTTCTAATGTTATAAGATTGATTTCATGGTCTTGCCAGTATCTCAACTATGAATTCAGGTGAGCGATCTAGGGCCATCTTGGCCCTCTTGTTTTGTTTGCTCTTTTTCCCAATTGATCAGATCACAGTTCAAATGAAATGTACTTCTCAAAATGCACAAAAACAGTGCTGTTTGGGGGTATGATCACTTTCAGTGATAATTACTAGTTTACAATAATTTGATATGACATAATACTGACATATATATTTGTTTACAACAAAACCTATATTGTACACAATCAAATACATGAAGAACTCAGGTGAGCGATATCAGTGCCTTTCAGGCACTCTTGTTTGTCATAAAATTTTTATTTATCAAGATATGTTCATGAAATTTTGTAGATATCTTAACACTAAGGCAGCGCTTATTTACGGACAAAAAGCTCGTCAAAAGCTTTTAAAATATTTTCTGTAGCTCACTTTGAAAAAAAATCCTCTTTTTTTTTGAAACCACCCAATATATGATTATTTTTTTTTAGCTAAAAGAGATATTGAAAATGTACAACATACATAAAAATAGCTTTGCAAAATGAAATAAGAATGTATGTCAGAAATTATAAAATGATAACTGAAAAAACAACAACAAAAAATAAAAATCTACTTTCCTTTATATCTATATTACGGAAGTTTAAACTGACCCCCTTAAATATTTTATATAACTCTAAAAATACATGGAGTTATAAGAAATATAAATACTAAAATTGATTAAGTTATATATATAGACATTTATATAAGTATACATTATTTGCTGCTTTGTATTTTGTCAAAACATATAATTGTTTGGTTTTTGTGTAATCCTAACAATTTAACTGATCCATTATTCATACAAGATGGCCACGATGGCCCTGCATCGCTCACCTGAGAGGACTTTGAGACAAACAACTTGCAAACTTCAAACTTGCATGACCCACTTTTTACATGACCTAGATATCAACTAGATAAACATTCTGAACAATTTTCACAATGATGAGTAAATATTGAGGTTCTTAGAGCAAAAACAAGATTTGACCTTTTGATCTAGTTTTTGACCTAACATTAGTCACTTTATACATGACCCATTCATCATCAAGATAAGCAAATCTGAACTATTTTCGCAATGATGAATAAATATTTTGATTTTTTAAAGCAAAAACAAAATTTGACCTAGGTTTTGACCTCCCATGACCCACTTTATACATGCCCCAGGTACCATCAAGATAAATATTCTGAACAATTTTCACAACGATAAAGTAAATATTTTGGTTCTTTGAGCAAAAATAAGATTTGACCTAGTGACCTAGTTTTAGACCTCGCATGACCCATTTTTTCACATCACCAAGATATCATCAAGATAAACAAAATAGACAAAGTTTGGATCAAAATTGGCACTTCCAGAGCAAAAGGGAGGATTCTTCAAGATTTGGCCTCGTGACCTAGTTTATGACCTGGCATGATCCACTTCTTGACATGACCTAGATATCATCATGATAAATATTCAGGACAATTTTGAAAAAAATTGGGCCAAAACTGGCATGTCCAGAACAAAATGAAGGATTCTAAAAGATTTGACCTTGTGACTTATTTTTTGACCAGGTATGACCCACATTTGATCATTTCATAAATATAATCAAGGACAATTTTGACAAAGTTTGGACAAGAATTGGCACTTCCAGAGCAAAAGAAATGATTTTGTAAGATTTGACCTCTTGACCTAGTTCATGACCTAGCATGACCCAATTCTTATCTTGACCTTGATATCATCAAAATAAACATTCATGACAATTTCTACAAAGTTTGGACCAAAATTGACACTTCCAGTGTAAAAAAGATGGATCTTACAATATTTGACCTAGTGACCTAGTTTATGACCTGGCTTGACCTTTTTCTTATCATGATCTAAATATCATCAAGACAGTCAAATATTATGATCAATTTTTACAATGATTGAGCAACAAATGTGGCCCCTAGAGCAGAAAGAAGATTTGGCCTAGTGACCTACTTTTTGACCCCATTATGGCCCCGATTCAAATTCATTGAAGTATTTTGAAAAAAAAACCATAGATCATATGTGTGAAATATGGTTGAATTCTGCCAAGTACTTTAGGAGGAGAAGATTTTTTTGTGAAAAGTTGACGGACGGACAGATAGACAGACGCTGGACAACAGGCCGATCACAATACCTCACCTCGAGCACTACGTGCTCAGGTGAACTAAAAACGGAAATAGTCTATTTGTATAAACTGTATACAAAAATAATTGAATTATAAATAAATGGTATATATAACCCCAAATAAACAATTTTTATATACGTTTCATATTTGTAAATGAAATAAAAATCGGATTTATATATATTTTCTTTATTTAAGTCCCTGTAAAATTTCAACTTATCTATCTGAGTTATATATAAATCTATGAATTAATCGAGATAATTTGACAAATAAGGGGGTCAGTTTAAACTTCCGTACTATATAGATCTAATACATTATCATTTAAATGTGGAAAAACCTACTGATATTATAAATTTCCTAGATCTATTTAATTTCTTTTCCTGATCCTTTCTCTCCTTTTTTTTTGTGGAAATTTAAAAAAAAACATCTTTAAGTCCAACTATTGACTACTAACATTCTATCTTTTAACCACCATCTCTATAGTTTATTAGATCTTTTAACCCTTTACCAGATTGCAAAATTTAAGACAGGTCAAACTTAAAAGATGTTGCAGACAACGATTTCAGGTAAACAAAATTTAACATTTCTTTGTCCGTATGCCTAGAAAACATTGTGGGAAATACAGAAATTGCTTGTCACAAGTAATTTCTTTTCTAAAATGTTTGCCTATGTCATAATATATCATGGGGCATCAAAAAGCATCAAGATGAGTTAAGGTTTACGTACTGAGAATGAAAACACCACTTTCTAGCCATACGAAATGCATCAAATTTCACACACATGTAAATACACTTCACACAAGTTGATTCACCAGGCCGGATTTCAAGATTATGCTATAAGATGATAATAATCTACAAATAGTGTTTTACTCTATTTTCATATGCAAGGGAGGTAATTTTGAACATTTTGGTCAAATATTTCCATAAGTATGAATTAATTCAAAATTCTAATCCATACAAAATGCTTATATTTGTATTTGGAAGGCAAATGTACACAGATTAGGAATTACTGGCACTTTTCAAATTTCATCTCTGGCTCTGCATTGCATTCTCAGTTCGTAAACCTTAATGCATTTATAACATCACAATTTAAATTCATGTTATAACTTAAGTAACATCACCATGATTCTATCTGCAGACATAAATGCTGAGCTTTAAACTTGCTATGCTAATCTTAATTGTCCATGCTTACATGTTTCTGATTTTTCTTTGGAATTTTAACTTGATTTGCTTAAGCCTTTTAACATTTCTTATGACTGCGTGCTTTGAATGCTTTAGCATGTGGAGACACTCCACAACGAGAAATGCTTCCGGGTCGTAGTATACAAACATAGTTCCATCAAAATTGGATTTGCTCCTAGTTTGTTGCATTGATTCTGTGTCTTTAGAATAGGCAGATGCATGTTTGGTTCTACATACTGGTAGACCATCAGTGTACTGCTAGGATGTGTTTTAATGAATTTGTCGGGAACTAGTTTCTTGCGCAATCTTGACCTTTCATTGGGGTGTGTCACATGCAGATCCCGAAAGAGATGGGAAATTGCAAGTACGGCTGTGTTCACGGGGGTGTGATTTTAGCTGATGGTGCTATTGATACCACTTTCTTGGTAGTACAGTACAGCTCGCGCGTTTTTTGCCTAAAACGCTGGCACACCGCGGTCAAAAAAATATTCGGGTGGAAAATCGCGGCGATTTGTCGTCGCAGCCACCGCGTATTTCCACTCGAAATTTCCGCTCATGACCGCGAATTGCGGCGATTGGGGGTAAATCGCGGCGAATCGCCGCGTTCGGGTGGAAATGCCAGGTAAAGCCAATATTATCCTACAGCGCAAATAAAATCATTTTCAATGTTTTATAAAATATAAAGTTTTATGAAGTCCGGTATAACAACACATCGGTTTTGTAAATTAAAATATACAATTATAGGCTATTATAGAATACATATTTTTAGCTCACCTGAGCACAAGGTGCTCAAGTGAGCTATTGTGATCACCTTTTGTCCGTCGTCCGTCCGTCGTGCGTCGTCCATCGTCCGTCGTCCGTCAACAATTTCTTTAAATGACATCTCCTCCTAAACTACTTGGCCAATTTCAACCAAACTTGGCAGGAATGTTCATTAGGTGACCCCCTTTCAGAATTGCTAAAAGAATTGAAATCCATGAAAAACTCTGGTTGCCATGGCAACAGAAAAGGAGAAATTTGACTGAATCTCAATATTATCTTTGAACAACATCTCCTCCTAAACTATTGTGCCAATTTCGACCAAACTTGGCAGGAATGTTCCTTAGGTGACCCCCTTTCAAAATTGCTAAAAGAATTGAAATCCATAAAAAACTCTGGTTGCCATGGCAACAGAAAAGGAGAAATTTGACTGAATCTCAATACTATCTTTGAACGACATCTCCTCCGAAACTACCAGGCCAATTTCAACCAAACTTGACAGGAATGTTTCTCAGGTGCCCCCCTTTCAGAGTTGCTAAAAGAATTGAAATCCATAAAAAACTCTGGTTGCCATGACAACAGAAAAGGAGAAATTTGACTGAATCTCGATACTATCTTTGAACGACATCTCCTCCTAAACTACTGGGCCAATTTCAACAAAACTTGGCAGGAATGTTCATTAGGTGACCCCCTTTCAGAATTGCTAAAAAAATTGAAATCCATAAAAAACTCTGGTTGCCATGGCAACCGAAAAGTAGAAATGTGAATGAATCTCAATACTATCTTTGAACGACATTTTCTCCTAAATTACCAGGCCAATTTCAACCAAACTTGGCAGGAATGTTCCTTAGATGACCCTCTTGTAGAATTGCTAAAAGATTTGAAATCCATAAAAAACTCTTGTTGCCATGGGAACAGAAAAGGAGAAATTTGACTGAATCTCAATACTATCTTTGAACGACATCTCCTCCTAAACTACCAGGCCAATTTCAACTAAACTTGACAAAAATATTCCTTAGGAGGTCCTCTAAAAGAATTGCTAAAAGAATTGATATTGACTAAAAACTCTGGTTGCCATGACACCAGAAAAGGAGAAATTTGACTAATTCTCAATAATTTCAGGTGAGCGACCTAGGGCCAACGGCCCTCTTGTTTTTTCTGCAATTGTCCTTATTTCGAATCGTCTTTCAGCCCTGAAATGTACTGAAAAGTGTTTTTTATCCAAGGATCCTGATATCGTACGTATGTTGCACAGCAAACCAACACAAAAATATCAGGCGCTTTTGTTGAAATTGGTTGATTCTTTCCCAAACGGTAATATTTTGATTACTCAACTTTTAGACTGTTTCCGACGATTGTGCGGGACTAATGACAGGCGATGAGTAGAATTTATCATAGAAAATGTTGAGGTGAGAAAAGAAAACTATTTAAATGTATGTAATATTAATGTGATCTTTCCCGCTTAGCACAAGGTTTCATAGTTAACAATAATGGTGTTTGGCTAGAACATATTTTTCCTACAATGTGTTAAAATCAAATCCTGAAAACCTGATATATAATTATATACAAAAACATGTCAATATATAATAGAACAATCAGCCAAAAATACACTTTTACCTGTCCACGCAAATTGCCGCGATTCGCCGCGAATCGCCGCGATTCGCGATGGAAAATCGGCGCGATTCCCGTGATTTTGGGTGGGAAAACGCGCTCGCCGCGGCCATCGCGTTTTTCCACCCGAATCCACCCGAAATCCAATCGCGGCGATGTGCAGAAATAGGCAAAAAACGCGCGAGCTGTACTGTAAATAAAAGACAAAGGAATGATGATGATCTATCAGGCAGACTAAGTAAAATGTGCCACAGAGACTTCTGAGAGAAACTAGAAGATGCCAAATCGACCCATTTTACTACATATTTAATAGGCCCGTTTCATTGAGGAGTGATACCATGTGCGGATGCATGGGTGGGGCCTGGGGCCGGGAAAAGGCTTTATCAAAGTGATTTTTTAAGGATATTTTCATGCCCCATTAATGCAGTCAACAGCTCTTGCCCCCTGAAAAATATGTCTAAATATGTGCATGTTTTGGCAACTTAAAAACTTTATAGAATATTTAAGGACAAACAGGCAAATATCTCTAATTCTAAGTAACACTTCAAAGTCTTTTGGAATCGTGAAAGGCCTATAAGTGTAAGCAGTCACCTGGTTTTTGAGTCTTTGATGGGGAAGTTACTTGTTTGATAATTGACAGATTGCTTGACATATGCAAGTTGTCATAATTGATGCTCTAAAGACTCAGTGTTTTCTGTATTCTTTAGCATTTTGCTTTATATTACAATTTGCTCAATATCTAAGGTGTTAATTTTGGCCAGGTTAAACTAATTCATTCATTTAACTGAAATTGTTACTCAATTCATATTTTAAAGTCATTCAAACTTTGCTTTGAACCAATTTCCTATATGCCTAATAATTAATGCTTTTATCTTTACTAATCTTGAAATAACAAAGCATCAAAGAGTTTGTATGTAATTATCCATGAACTCTACCCTATAGAGCAAGATCTTGTAATACATTGATAGTTTTGCTTCTTCATGCTTCTCATTGCTACTACATCTGTAAACGATTTTTCATGGTTAAAATCAGACTATACTTGGGCTAATTATGACTTAGCAGAAATAATCTAGGTTTAGCCTTCATCTTCTGTATCTTATTTTCTTCTTTCTCTGAATAATTCATTACTATACACTGATGCATTCTGACCCCTGTCCACATGATTAATACTTTGGAAGACATAATTGTTAAAAATAAAAAAAAAACATTGTGAGTAATGTGACAATCAATTTGTTCATTTCCCATGTTTTCTACCCAGATTGACTGAAAATCTAAAATTTCATTCTTTAAAAAATGTTGTCTGCAATATTAAAAAAAACATTAGACAATTTTATTAATTTTTGCAGTCTAGAAATTGGTTAATTCAACTAAAAGCTTCTGATTTTTTCTAATCTGACCTAACCATCACATCACTTTACAATAAAAGACTAAAACTTAATAAAGATTTAAATTAGGAATGAATATTTCATAAGATAAGCCACACTTAATAATCTATCATAATTTAAATCTGCAATAAAAAGCTTTTTACAAATAAAAAAAGAGAAAACAGAATAGTAAGATTGTTGCTTCGCATTTGTTAAAAAAACCAACTGGTTTTGATATTCCTCGATATGTCATAAGGAAAAGTTTTGGAAACTATAGTGTCAAAAGAAAAAAATACTGATAATTACCATTTTTGATAAATAATCCACATTTTCTCCTGTTGTCACAATGTTTTCTGTTCTAAATTGTTCATGATTCTTTTTCATTATAATCATCACTTATAATTAAGTTGCCTGCAGTATTTTTAAAGTTGGAACAGTCTTAAAGGGACATTTCATTCCAATTTCATTTTTAAGTATGTCTTGATGCCAAGATTGGTTATTCTAATGACTATAAATACTATTATTTTTTTTAAGTTGTTGCCAATAAGCAAGAAACACGCATTTAAAGTTGAGACATAATCGATAAATTGCATATAAATCCGAACTGTTGTCAACAACAATTTGTTCAGTTTTAACACAAAAATATAAATTTCTCGGAAACGCGCGCAATATTTTGGCTTGAAATTTTCAGAATTTTCATAAGGAAATATGCTCTTTCAGATAAAAATAAAAGTAAAATTCATGACAAAAAATTCTGAAATGTCACTTTAATAAATTATTATTAAGAATTACTAAACATTGGTTTGTAAAAAAATCCAGCATAAATGAAGATTGTTTGAAATAAAAGTGCACTCAAGGAATGAAAATTGGTAGAATAAAAACTTAAACAAAACAATATAATTCTGATAAACATATCTAAATTTAAAACTATAATTAATAGAATCTATTTATAAAATGAAATATCGATGAAATATCAAAGAGAAGAATTTATGATTTTAGCTAATAGAGTTTTGCATACAACCCATGCAGAAAGAGAAGAAAATGATTTAAATATTTAATCATTCAAAAGCATATTGTGTTGACAACTACTGAAAAAATCAAAATATCATTTTTTCATTGACAACTTTAAAAATCAATGTCAAGAAAGTTACGATATTTAATTTTTCTAAAGCATGCATTATGTAGACATTTTAAAGAAGAATCGGAAAAAACAAACAAAACAGTATAAATCACATTATTTTTCAGATAAAATTGAGAACCCTGAAGTTTTTTTCTTAGAAAAAAAGTTCATGAATTTTAAAATAACCTTACAATTAAAGAAATTAGAAATTCATCATCTTTGTTTTATTTTGGTACATATTTTCCTTTTTTTAGTGTATGTTTTGAAAAACATTTGCAATATCGTCTTTTTATCTTCATTTTATATGATTATCCCATTTACCAAACAGAAACACTGGCGCCTTTGGTTGCTCTATGAGAAAATGGCTTTGCAATAACATCATGGAAAATGACAAAATCTCTTGTACAGTGACAAGCAATATCTTCATTTACCACAATGTTTTTTACACAGGAAGACCAAAGAATGTAAAATTTCCTTAACTTAAACTTCTTGTCTGAAACAATACCATAATTACTCTAATATTTAACGCCCGAGCGTTTATTTAGAAATATTGTCAATGCAAAAGTAGTGCGTGTTTATTAGAGGTATTCTTAGTTTGTTTGTCAAAATTTGAGAATCAAGAGTCAATTCAACTCAAAATTCAGCAAGTGGAATTTGGCAAAGTTTTGTTATAAGGACTGCAAAATATGATTTTTCGGTAAAATTCCTTCATTGCAAAAGTTCTGTTAACAGTGAATGATCTTTGTTTATGACTTACATTATTTTAATCCAGAATCGGGGATGGGCGTTTATTAGAATCAACCTTTTTTGCTAAAATTGTGCTTGAAATTAGCAGATTTCACCCAAGATTTGGGGGGATGGGCGTTCATTTGAATATGGGCGTTCATTAGAAAATTTACGGTAATAAAATTATTTGAATTTTGACTTATCCAAAATTTTGCCATCTGGTAATGGATTGGTTACCCAAGATTCTCTTGCATATAATGATAAACAATGCTGAAGATATCTCATATCTAAATATAAACAATACCTATGAAATCATTAGCATGATTTAGTTAAATACTGTGGGGGATCCAGAGGGAGATCGGGGGTTCAAAAGAATCCCCCTCTAGCTGTTGGCTGATTATTTCATTTTCATGCAGAAATTCAGTCAAAATTGCATAATACTAGTAAAGTGAACCCCCCTATTTGTATAATGTCTGAACCTGCTCTACAGAAATCCTGGATTTGCCGCTGAAAAGATATGGTTGCCAAGAATGTACATTGTATCCAATTCAGATAGAATCAACAAAACAAATTTTTGGGGTTCAATAAAACTGGTGTGTTGGGTAACAATTAATATGTTATGAAACTGATGATAATTTACTGTGTATGTAAATTTTATCTTTTTTTCTCAGTACATGTAGTTAAAAGTATATTTTCAATGACATGTATTTTCAACATTGTTTTCAGAACGACGTATGAAAGAGTTCTTCCAGGCTGAATTAAGACGTCTAAAACAGAGCCTAGGAAATGAAGCAAAGAAATTCAAGAGACCAAAACCGTAAGAAATATTTACAACATTTCCTAAATGACAAAAATTTTAGGATAGTACAATTTGAAAGCTGCAGCAGACAACAAAATATATGTTAGTTAAGGTAAAATTTGTGAATGATATATATAGCTGACAAAAAACATTGAACATTGAGGTGGTTCCTAGTGAATTTCCAAAACTACTGGAGACAACAAAATATTTTGTTGGCCATGCTAAAGAATGTCGTAACTACAGCTTATTTAAGCTTTACTTACAACATTTTCTACTGTGATCGACGATATTTCACTTTAAGAGGTATAATTTGTGAATAATTTTTCTCAGGTGTCATTGAGGAAAAAGGAGAAAATGCTGATCAAATCTTGATTTGATAGGGTTAAATGATTTAACATACATAATATATTCTTAACCAAAATTTTAAATATTTTCACTTTGATTGGATAACATTATTCAGTTTCTGCTGATTTGCACCTTTTTATGAGCTTGAGACCATTTCAATATAATCTTAAAGATAAATTCATTCTCTCTCATGAGGAAACAGTTAAAAGGATTCATTTTATGCCTCCATATCAAAAGATATTTGGTATATAACATTGTTGTTGTCTTTTAGCTCTATCGAATGCCGTCCAAAACTTATTGTGAAAACTTATTCCAAATTTCAGAGGCATTTGTGTTTCATAGCCACTTTTTAATTATTTCTGTGTTGATATTGAATGGAACTTTTTTCTGGCAAGGAGCTCTCTTGACACGTTACCGGACAGCCCAAACTGATCCAAATTGTAAGAAGTTACAGACGAAAAATTCAAGATGAAGTTTCTAAATTTTTCAAGTTTTTTGGTAGAAAACATAGGGAAATGAAGAAATTGTTATCATAAGCATATTCCATAATATTTTCCAATTAGCCTTTTCTTATTTGTGGAAGAAAACATTGTGGAACATGAAGAAATTGCTTGTCAGAAGCAATTTCTTCATTATCCACAATGTTTCCAAAAGCCTCTATCTTGTGAGGCATCAAAAGCGTCACTGTTTCGGGTTAATAACTGATGTGTGCTTGCTTTTCAGACGAGACCACTACCCCTTTGTTTACGTCCCTTTGGACCCATACTGTAATACATCTGAAGCAACCTTCCTTATTAACATGGTATGTCACTTTTCTGTCATTAAGGGTTTTTCAAGACCTTTTTGTACATGTTGATAATTTACACTGGTCCACACTGGTCCTCACTCAAAGTAACAAATGTTCTAGAACAAGAAACATTTATAACTTGCTCAAAATAGGAAAGGATGTGTGTCAATACGGTAAGGTCCTTTCTAAAAAAAGTTATTGAGGGTACCAAAATTTGGTTGATTTTCAATAACTTTATCATCAGTAGATTTTCAAAAATAAACCATGTCCAGCTTATTCCTGGCATATTTTCCCACCTTCTCTGCCTTAAACAGATTTCAAATTGGTCAAGTATTAACAAAATTATTGAAACATTTCTGAAATTGTTGCATTACTTATTATCCACTGTGGATTAACCCTTTCCCAAACACGACCTGGTTTTGACGTTCCTAATAGAAAAGGTTTATTAAAACATTGAGACAAAAGAAGAAACTGCTGATAACCAGCAGTTTCTCCTTTTGTCTCAATATTTTCTCAGTTTTTGCATAAATTTTGTCTTTATCAACATCGATTTTGTTGTCTGTAGAAGCTTTTAAACTGGACCACCCTAAAATTTTGCCATTTTGGAAAGGATTAAGCAATTACCACACAACCATTCTTTGTTTATATATTACAGCCAACTGTCGGTTACAAGGAGAAGCAGCCACCAGAAATGTCCAAATCAATGCAGAAAAAGGAGATGAAGGAACAACAGGAGGAAGATGTAAGATATAGCAGTTTTATTTCTGACTTGCATCATATTGTCGATGTTATTGCAAAACCTTGTAACTCTAGCTTGATTAAAGGTTTTACAATAACACTGATAAATATAGTTATACCCCCCCACCTACTAAGTAGAGGGGGGTATATTGGTTTCACCATGTCTGTCTGTCTGTCCATCTGTCCGTATGTCCATCCATCCGTCCGTCCGTCCGTCCATCCGTCCATCCGTCTGTCCGTAGACTTTTTCGTTTCCGTGCTCTAAGTCAAGAATCAGTTGACCTAGGATCATGAAACTTTACACAGTTGTTGCCCATGACCCAAGGATGTGCCCTATTGTTTTTGGATCACCAAGGTCAAAGGTCAAGGTCACAATATTGGACTTTGTTTAAAATCCGTTTCCGTGCTCTAAGTCAAGAACCAGTTGACTTAGGATCATGAAACTATACAAAGTTGTTGCCCATGACCCAAGGAGGTGCCCTATTGTTTTTTGGTCACCAAGGTCAAAGGTCAAGGTCACAATCAGACTTTGTTTAAAATCTGTTTCCATGCTCTAAGTCAAGAACCGGTTGACCTAGGATCATAAAACTTTACACAGGTGTTGCCCATGACCCAAGGATGTGCCCTATTGTTTTTGGGTCACCAAGGTCAAAGGTCAAGATCACAATCAGACTTTGTTTAAAATCCGTTTCCATGCTCTAAGTCAAGAACCAGTTGACCTAGGATCATGAAACTTTACACAGTTGTTGCCCATGACCCCAGGATGTGCCCTATAGTTTTTGGGTCACCAAGGTCAAAGGTCAAGGTCACAATCAGACTTTGTTTAAAATCCGTTTCCGTGCTCTAAGTCAAGAACCAGTTGACCTAGGATCATGAAACTTTACACAGTTGTTGCCCATGACCCAAGGATGTGCCCTATTGTTTTTGGGTCACCAAGGTCAAAGGTCAAGGTCACAATCGGACTTTGTTTAAAATCCGTTTCCGTGCTCTAAGTCAAGAACCGGTTGACCTAGGATCCTGAAACTTTACACAGTTGTTGCCCATGACCCAAGGAGGTGCCCTATTGTTTTTGGGCCACCAAGGTCAAGGGTCAAGGTCACAATTGGACATTGTTTAAAATCCGTTTCAGTGCTCTAAGTCAAGAACTGGTTGACTTAGGATCATGAAACTTTACACAGTTGTTACCCATGACCCAAGGAGGTGCCCTATTGTTTTTGGGTCACCAAGGTCAAAGGTCAAGGTCACAATCGGACTTTGTTTAAAATCCGTTTCCGTGCTCTAAGTCAAGAACCAGTTGACCTAGGATCATGAAACTTTACACAGTTGTTGCCCATGACCCAAGGAGGTGCCCTATTGTTTTTGGGTCACCAAGTTCAAAGGTCAAGGTCACAATTGGACATTGTTTAAAATCCGTTTCCGTGCTCTAAGTCAAAAACTGGTTGACTTAGGATCATGAAACTTTACACAGTTGTTGCCCATGACCCAAGGAGGTGCCCTATTGTTTTTTGGTCACCAAGGTCAAAGGTCAAGGTCACTATATTGGACTTTGTTTAAAATCCGTTTTTGTGCTCTAAGTCAAGAGCCGGTTTACCTACAGCATTTTTTTAGTGACAAGGTGCTAGTGGGGGGTATTTGTCCGCTTTGCGACAGTTCTAGTTACATGAGCATTTTACCAAGATTTCACAAAATTAAAGCATTGTCAAATTGTATAGGTGTTGCAATTACGACAAAACCAGTTTCGTTTAAGGCAAACATTGAATATTGTGGCATAGAGAGCATTGATGGATCACACGTGTGCACATGATCCAAATCTACTCTACCATAGGACAATTTTCTTGAACTGTAAAATCGAACAAAAAAGCCCTTGGTCATTTAAGACCACAGCATGAAATCAGATCAGACTGTGCCTGAGTTTCTGTACAGTTCTTGTGTTAACCCTTTCCCAAACGGTAAAACTTTAGGGTGATCCAATTTAAAAGCTGCTACATATGACAAAAATAGTGCTGATAAACATTGAATTTGTGTACAATAATTCAAGGAAAATATTGAGACAAAGGAGAAACTGCTGGTTATCAATGTTTTCCAAAGCCTTTTTAGTAAGGACGTCAAAACTAGGTCTTGTTTGGGAAAGGGTTAAAAGAAAAGATAGATGTTGATCAGACTGAGTTTTTATGCTGTGTGATTTGAATCCATATTCCTTTTCTTACAGATCTACCATCACACTTCTTTTTTCTTATCACACTTAAAATATTATTTCAGGAGTTAATGTTCACAACTCGATCGACGGCCATCGGTTTGACAGATCCGTGGGATAGCTATAACATGGACCAAAATATCCTACCAAAACTGGAAACAGCCGAGCTGAGACAGAGAAGAATGGACCAAATGAGAGCTACACCCAAACCAAAGTAAGGGGATTTTATGGGCTCTGTACAAAATTTGTTGTAAATCCATATGTGACCAGTCGCGCTAAAAGGGACCTTATCGGTTGTGTGAAAAATATCGACCCTAGCCTGTCTGCGCAGTCGGCGCAGCCAGACTAGGGCCGACACTTTTCACTTTATATAATTTTCTAAATCCGGAATGTTTTCCCCATCTAACTTTATGTTCATTTTTTGCGTACAGGATCTGGTTGACCTGTGCTGAGTCTGAAAGGTTTGTCAAAATTTGGATTTTTGGAATTCGGATAAGGTCCCTTTTAGCACGACGGGTCACATATAAATCCCTGAACATTTGTGGCATTTGAGACAAACATGGATCCAGATCTGCCTGTGCATATGCACAAGCTGATCAGGATCCATGCTGTTCTCTTTAGATTCTTCATATTACTTTAGACTTGTAGTAGATGCTTTACAGTAAATGATATCACCCTGATAAGACTGCGTTTTTACACAGGCATTTTTGTCATATTACAGTACATAATGGAAAAAGCGGACATTATGAAAAAAAAATGGCATATATCATGACTGTGGCACATACTGACTTCTTGAATTTCAGTGCAGATTCTAATGATTAGATCTACATTCATTGTGTGCCCTGCAATTCATGATTTAATCAAAATGAGAGATTTTAAAAAAATGAAATTTTAGAAAAAATGTGTTTCACATAGATAGAATAATATTTCATTTTTGCCAGAAATGTGTAATTCTATGATGTTTACTTGTTTATTCAGAAACCGTTACTTTGTGTCTAGAACATTTAGTGATGCGTATGTATGAAAAGTATCTGTATAATAAACATATTGTATTTTATATTTGGTAAAGGTTGTTGTTTATTGTTTCATGGCATGGCTGATTTCTGAATTTCATTAATTTTAATTATTGCAAATTGACGGTATCAATGGTCATTTTGAAACAAATGAATATAATTGTGTTCACTCTCGAAGGCTTTATTGTTAGTATAATGATAATCTGACAACTTATGGGGCACTATAGAACTATGCTGGTTATGTCAGTGTTATATTTGTTGTATATGACATTGTGTTTCATATTTAAAAAAGTAAAAAGTCATAATGTTTGATAATTTAACCTTTTCCCAAACAGTGAAAGGTTGTCCAAAATGAAAGTTTCTGCAGAAGATTTAATGGTTGGTGATATGAATGAATAAAATGTGTTTACTGTGTAGCACAAAAAATACTGAGGCAAAGGGAGAAAATGATTATCATCAGTATTTTCTTCTTTTTTGATGCCTCAATTTTCTCCCAGGCTTTCTTAATAGAGGACAATCGAAACCATGTCTAGTTTGGGAAAGGGACAGATAACATACATCCTTAATATGAATCCTTGAATTTTTATATCTATGTGTGGGAATGGGTAAATGCATACATGTACATGATTATATGGGAAAGGTTTAGAATTAAACAAAATTGCCTTATAGATATGGAAGATATACTGACAACAGACCAAATACGTGAGTGAGAAATAATTTCTGTAGTGCAAGTGCATATTGTGATTCTTATATTGTGAACTTTCCAAATACAGTCCTTGCTGCAAAAAATCCTATTTTCAATGTCGGGATTTTTTAGAACAATACTTAGTACTTGTCTGAGTTTTGAATTCAATTACATACTGCATCTACATAATATTTTGTTTTCTGCGACCTCTTTCATTGTGGACCAGTGTCACATTTTGTTCTACAGAGTGTCCCAATAAAAACGGAACCCATTTTTGAAAGTGAATTGCTCATGTATTAACAAATATGTCTCCACCAAATTTAAATATGCTATAGAAACGACAATTTGCTATCAGCAGTTAAAATTTGGTTGAAAAATGTTAATTAGTTTCGAAAATATTGGCATTCAAATGAATGCACCCGGAAAACCATTTTAACACGATATCGATCTTTCCGTTCGCAGCGCGCGCCTCACTTGACTCTTCACAATTGATTAATACAGAGTGTCCCAAAAAAAACGGAACCCTAATTCAAAGTCAAATATTACAAAGCGTAAGCAAAAAATCTAATTTTTGAATTTGCAGTACTAAAGATACATCATTTTTGCATTTGTGTTCCAAATTTCACTTAAAAATATGCATCGGTTCAAAAGTTATAAGCAAATTAATAATGACACTAAAAAACTGATCTGACACGATATTGATTTTTGCGTCTTGTTTGTTCGTGAAAGCGCACTAACGGTCAGCTAATGAATTCTGTACCGTTGTACATGTATGTACTGATTTTCTCAAAATTTAATATGTACACGTTCTGTACGTTGAAATTGAGTCCATAAAGTGGTTGTTTGAATTAATTTCAAATTATTATGTGATTCATTTCACATGGCGCAGTTTTAACTTTTATTTTCATGAATTACAAGCTTGGTATGCTTCTTTAAATTAGTCCAGTCTTAATTTTCTTGCATAGTATACATTTCTGTGGACTATGATTTAATTCGTTTTGGTGAATTTTGTGTTATTTGTGTTTTGCATAAAGGTCAGTGTCAGGTTAAATGAAACCCGTAATACTTTAAATTGAGCGGTGACCGGCATGTTGGTCAGAAATAAAATAAGTGCCTATGATTATTATTCATGAGTATGTGATGCACTTGGATATTTTGTTTGTATTCAGTTTAGTTACATCGCAGCTCGCAGCATTAACAGTTTATTCATTAGCAAAAAAGATGAAATGAAAATGCACTTTTCTGAATACAATGTTTCAAAATCATTTTTGTATTGTATTGAATATATTAACCAATTGTATAGCGTGAATTTATTCAATGAGTGTAGACGCGCGCTGCAAAACGAAAAGATCGATATCGTGTTAAAATGATTTTCTGGGTATATTCATTTTAATGTCAATATTTTCAAAATTAATCATTATTTTTCGACCAAATTTTAACTGCTTATAGAAAACTGCCCCTGTGAAATGTAATTCATAAAATAATGAACATATTATGAATCTTAAGAATGTTTCATACATTACTCATTATCACTTCTTTAACACACTTCATGAAGTTTTCTGCATGAAGTATGATGATAATTGCTTCATGAAGACATTATGAAGATATTAATGATTGACAAAATCCTTAAAACCTTCATGATGAATGCAAAGGATTTATTATGAAGTTTTCATTTAAAAAAAATCATGAATAATCCTGAAACTTGTTCATGATTTTTTTCTGAATATTTTCCACTGCAATTAAAACTGGTACTTCATAAAACATTCTTGTTTTGTTGTATTAAGAATAAATCATGAACTAATCATGAATTGATAATGGATTGTGTGCAGTTCATAAAATCTTCTTAAAACGTTCATGATCTCCCAGTCTAATTTATGTTCCAGTCTATGACATGTGGTTTAGAAAATAATGGAGGGAATTTTGCTTGTCTGACTATTTGTCAAGAAATATGTTTTTGTTAAGAGTTATAATTAATATTTTTAGTTATAATCAAGTGATTAAGGAGCTCACTAAATGATAAAACCAAGGAAGGCAATGTAAGTAAGTGTTCTTTAAGACTAAATTTAACAAATTTAAATGTTTATTTTTTTACCATTCCCCACCCACATAATTATTCTGTAAATTGGATATTATTATTTTGCTTCTATAAATAGGAATCATTGATTTTTAATGGCCTGTTACTTATTACAGTTCTGAAACTACCTGTTCTACAAAAAGTTTCTTAAGTTTTGTTCTGTCAGCAACATATTTGTACAAATTGTTTTTTTAGTATTTTTCATGACCTTGACGTGATTTTTTTTTCATTACTGCTTGGTTTAAGGATTTATTATGCATTTCCAACTTCATAAAAAATTCATTACTCTGTGTTTAGAGAAACCTGTATGTTTTTATGAAGTTTGTAAAGAAATATTATTCATGAATTCTTCATTGAAAAGAAGTGAACAGAAAATGGCCCATAGACATTGTTAACAGAATAATCATGATTTCTTCTTAAGATCGTTTGCGTATTTTTCTTGCATGAAGTCTTCATGAATAATATGATTATTTATTCATGAAGACTTCATGCCTTTTTCTCAGAATGCAAAACTGCATGGTTTAAGGATTTATTATGCATTTCCAACTTCATGAAAAATTCGTTACTCTGTTTTAATGAAGATTTATGCAAATGGGCCATTTTCTGTTCACTTCTTCTTCATGAAGATTTCATTTTTTCCGTTCTTGAATAGCTCATGAATATCTATTAAATACTTCATGAAGAATGACAAAGCATTTCACAGGGGTGTCGTTTCTATTGCATATGTAAATTTGGTGGAGAAATATTGCCTGATACATGAGAAATGTACTTTCAAAAATGGGTTCCGTTTTTTTTGGGACACTCTGTACAATACAAAAGTGATATTGAAACTTTTTATTTACAATAGTACATATTCGTTTCATCTTTACCGCTAACAAATAAACTGTTAAAGTAGAGCTGCGGTGTAACTTAAACAAAAAATGAATACAAACAAAATATCAAAGATTCATAATACATGTAATCATATGCAGTTATTTTATTACTCTTCAACATGCCGGTCAGCACTCAAATGCCAAGTACTTTAACCCTTTCCCAAACAAGACCTGGTTTTGACATCTATGAGAGAATTAGCTTGAGAAAGTATTTAGACAAAAGAAGAAAATAATGGTCACCAG
The DNA here is from genome assembly GCA_963680895.1 of Fragum sueziense. Classification (NCBI taxonomy): domain Eukaryota; kingdom Metazoa; phylum Mollusca; class Bivalvia; order Cardiida; family Cardiidae; genus Fragum; species Fragum sueziense. The sequence goes on along the minus strand of OY804608.1, from coordinate 21,201,443 downwards.
CATTTTCTTCTTTTGCCTCTATATTTTCTGTGCAGAATTTTACGCAAATTCTGCCTTTATCAGCGTCAATTTTGTCATCAGCAACAGCTTTCAATCCAGTCCACCCTATCTTTTTGTGGTCTGGGAAAGGGTTAAAATTATTTCAAACAACCACCTTATGAACTCAATTTGCACATGCGGCACTTTTATATTAATAAATTCTGTGAAAATTGGTACGTACTTGTACAACGGTAAAGAAGTCAACAGTTGACCGTCAGTGCGCTTTTACGAACAAACAAGACGCAAATATCGATTTCGTGTTAAAACGAATTTTTAGTGTCTTTATTAAATTTCATATAACTTTTGAACCAATACATATTTTGAACTGAAATTTAGAACACATTTGCAAAAATAATGTATCTTTAGTACTGCAAATTCAAAAATTAGATTCTACGCTTTCGCTTTAAAATATTCGACTTTGAAATAGGGTTCCGTTTTTTTTTGGGACACTCTGTACAACAAAGAGTTGCATCTGGGCTAGAAATTTCTTGATCTAGTAGCTGACATACAAGAGAATTAAATGGATTTCCCACATTGCTTACATTTTGGCTACTAAGGCACTGCTTTTGCACTTTTGTCTCACTTTGAGACATACAATTGTTGAAAATTCTGCAATTTCTCAATGCATTTGAAAATATTACCTAATTAAATCATTATAATTATTACTTTACAAAGTCTGCAGCATAGCAAATAGATCTATTGAATTTTTTGTGATTTCTAATTAAACCACTTTAGGTTTTCTGGAAAAACTATTTTTATGCCCCCCCCCCCCCCCCCCCCCCCCCCCCCCCCCCCCCGAAAAAATTTCGGGGGAGCATATAGTCGCCATGCTGTCCGTGTGTCCGTCTGTCCGTGTGTCCGTCCGTCCGTGTGTCCGTCCGTCCACAGCCAGATCTCAGCAACCCTTGGGCCAAATTCAATGAAACTTCACATGTGAACTCCCTGGGATAATCCCTAGGACGCTTTTTTTCCGTTTCCTGATTTGAGGCTGCGTCATGGAAAAAGGGGCCTTATTGTAAAAATTAGTTTTTCTCTAATTTCTCTCCAGCTAAAGGGCAGAATTTAATGAAATTTTGCACATGATAATTATATGATAAAAAGTATGTCCTAGACCATATTCTATAAATAATGTGTGTACAAAAAATCTGTCATGGGAAAAGGGGGCTTAATGTATGATAGTTTTTATTTTGTGACAAACACTTATTCGGGGAGCATAATCCGTCACTGACGGCTCTTGTTTTCTTTTCTTTTACATTTCATGCCATTTAAAAGGTTATCTTGGTGTTTTTGTCTTAAATTGTATTGAATTATTTATTTGTAAATTGAATTGAATGTTACAACAAATCTACATTTAAATTTCATTTCTTTTTCTCTTGCAAATCTCAATAATGACACATTCTTTCATGCATGGCAATTTCTAGAAAACTGGTACTGTCAGCAGCATCAGCATGCAACTTCAATGATGCAACTTATTATCTTTTAATAATTTTCTGCGTGGTTATGGTTAAACATCATGTTTGCTAGCTAGTTACTTTAGAATGAAGAGCTTTTATTATTACAGGTGGTACACAAAACTACATGTTGCTTTCTGTCATTACCAACACTTGATTACAAAAACGATTGCTGATTTGATAATGATTATCTTGTATCAAGTTATTTAAAATATTTAAAAATATATATTTTATTCATAGCCTAAATTCTTTCCCAAACTGAAAAAATTAATACTCAGGTCTAAGATTGACAGCTGCTGCATGCAGATGACAAACATTTAAGTGCTGACAAAGATACAATTTACACAGAAAATATTCAGACAAAAAGAGAACATGCTTGTTATCTGCAATTTCTTCATTTGTCTCAATTTTTACTCAAACTTTTCCTGTAAGGAAAATCAAAATTAATTTTTCTATTCCAAAAGTACATGGTCATTAATATTTAATTCTGGTAACAGAATTTAATGAAACTTTAAAATATGTTTCAAATTTCATATTTAGGCATCTTACAATTCATTTGTAAAAAATGTTTAGATTAATCATTATAAACATTTTGTTGCTATTAGATTAATTATTATATTTTGTTGATATATTGTGCTACACAGCATTGTGACAAATTGAAATGGCCTTTCAATTAATTAAGTTGATTAAATCTTTGTAAAGTAAATGCCCCTAAAATTTAATGTTTTTATTCTTTCCAAAAAGCAGGTAACAGCTCTTAATTGTTTTGTCTCTCTTACCCGACTTGATAATTATGTGATACTTCCAGGTCACCGAGAACAAAGAGACCAGAAGCCAAACAAGGGAGTACCCGACTACCAAAGTTCCCCGTAATTACCTCTCCTAATCAAGATTTAACCAAGAAAGAATTGTATTATGGAGATGTTCCTATGCTTAGGTAAATATGAAACAATATGTCTACTGTCTTAACCCTTTCCCAAACGGCAAAATTTTAGGGCGATCCACTTTGAAAGCTGCTGCAGACGACAAAAATGATGATAATATAGACATGATTTGTGTAAAATATGGCACAGAAAATATTGAGACAAAAGGAGAAACTGCTGGTTATCAGCAGTTTCTTCTTTTGTTTCAATGTTTTCCTAAGCCTTTTCTATTAGAGACGTCAAAACCAGGTCTTGTTTGGGAAAGGGTTAAGGGGGAATGCTCCAGTTTCTTAAATTTTTTCCCAATAATAGAATTTATTTATATTTTGTATGTTGAAATTACATGTTATTACCAATTGAAAAATTAGATAAAAATGGATGGTCAGTGATCTTGTTTGAATTTTATAGGCATTCGTATCACATACCCCTACCTAGAAAAAATGCACAATTTCTTGCACCTGTCCAAGGTCACTAAAATGCTAATAAAATGCTGTATTTTCATCGTTTAGTCCCGAAAACGGATTTAAAGTAACGTCTTGCATTTAATAAGAACAGAAAACCCAAAATATGTGCTACTAAAAACGCGTAAATGTATAAAACAGCACGCTCACGTGTTCGGTTAGATCAACGAAGCTGGAGTGTTTTATGTAAAACTTTGCATATTTTTGGAAATATTTTAAGTTCTACATGATAGAATTTGATAAACTTTCCTCATTGTATTAAGCAACATGTCTTGGTAATAATTCAAAAAGAAAATGTATAGGTCAGCGCACTTATTAGTGAATTACAGCAAATTTTATCGACTACACATGAATAGAATGACGCAAAACAGTGGTAACTGCATACACACTTACGACTATCTTGCTCTAAATAATCGATTTCTATCTTGAGGAAATCAGTTTAGCATAATAAATACACTTTTACCGTCGAAAATGGTAAATTGTTGTGATGTGTTATATTATTTAAAATATGGTAGCGAAACATATTGGTACGAAACATTTAAATTACTACAGTAATGACCGAGTGTTCCAAAAAACTGGAGCATTCCCCCTTAAAAACAAATAGATTCAATAGACTGAAAACAAAGCTTTCAATGTATGATGCTTATACATATTTGAGCTTGATTTCATAGAATATATCTATCTGACAGGGACTGTTTATGGGTTAACTTCATTGACCTAAAATTCTTCTGATCACTGAAATTTTCACTTTCAAGATTCTAAAAGCAATCAAAGTTTTGTATTAATCTTGTGCTGTGTTTGCAAGTTTATGTCTTATTTTTCAGAGATGAGTTGAATAGGAATTACAGTCACAATGGTGAAGAGAGAAAGAAAACAGATTATAACAGAACCAAACAAGACTTCTTTAGAATGGAACTCGACAGGTTTGCTATTCTTTATTTACTATTGTTATAATTCCTTAAGAAATTAGGGTTCAAGAACTTAAATTCCTGAACTTTTTTCAGGTTCTAGAACTCAGTTTCTAGAAGTTCAAGAACAGTTCTAGGAGTTCATGAAAAGTTCTAGAACTAGAAATGCTTTTTTGAACTTTTTCCGCAGTGGAATAAACATTGAATTTCAAGGTTGTGCAATCAATTCTGTAGCTCAAATTGAGTCTTTTATTTACAGTTTGAAAGCACAGGGAATTTCAGCAATTTTGATGGCGTCTCTATCTTATTGAATAAGAAAGAGACACCATGGAATCAGTCGGCATGACGTCATAGCCTCACTTTCATTTTTTCATCGAGGGTACTACCTTGGTCTTTATCGTTACGGGACACCAATTTTGAGGCAGAATATTTCAAAAATCTGTCGTTAAAATTCATAAACAAAACTCTTTTTTAAAGAATGTGATTTAAACTTTCTAACTACCAATGCATTTTTAATAATCGGGCGTTGTCCTCGAGATATTAATGCTGAAATTTGGTAATGCCTTAAGGAAAAAGACCGAAGTTTTCACCTCCACCGAATGAGTGCAGGTGCACGCTGTATGACTGACGACGTTTTTGATTGGCTGAAGGGATTGTGCCGACCGAATCAATCAAAATCGCTAAAATTCCCTGTGTTTGAAAGCAGCTGCTGATGGCAAAATGGTTGACGTTGTGTGTATGGTATAGCATACTGAGAGAAAAATTAACCTGCTGGTCATCAGCATTTTCTTGTATTCCATCACGTTTTTAAGCCTTTTATTGATGTTGGAGCTCAAAACCAGGGCTTGTCTTGGAAATAGTCATATATAGGCCTAGACAACAATTCCTTTTTTTTACAGAGTAAATGACTACCACAGATTAAGTCGCCCTCATATGCGTGCCGCCTATTTCGCGTATTTACAGAACACACCTGGCTCCAGAAAGGCGCTGGTGGATTGTATGAAAGAGATAAAACAGAAAAAAGAGGAGCAACCCCCACAAGCTGTAGCATAAATATGTTAATGATTTAGACAGAGTTATCTACCTTTATTAATATGACCAAAGATCAAATCTTGTTCTTTACGGAAAGACATTTTCAAATTTAGACTCGCTATTTATATGGGAATGGTCAGTACAACACTTTAACCCATGTCTGCATGTGATACTACAAAACTTAAGTTAGTTAATTTGAAAGCTACAAGTTGCAGGCCACATTATCATGGATGTTGAAAAGACAGAATGCATGTTCTATATAACATAGAAAATATTCAGGCAATTGAAGCGATATAATTTATGCAGGTTAAAAGCATTCTCTTCTTTTGCATCATTGTTTTTGGAAACTTTTCTGTTACGGATATCAAAAACTAAGATTTGTTTTGGACACATTTACATTAACAAGAAATATGACAATTTTTCGTTACTTTAAAAGTAATTTAAAGACTTGGTTATTAGTTTTGAATGAATTTCATCTTAATCTTGAGATTTTCACATACGTTGAGGTTTCAAAATTTCTTTGCTATTATTCACATATTACATATCGAGTCACTAACTCTTTTAACTTTGGATGTGCACAAAGGGTCCTTAAGCATAGATCTTTCAGATCAACATGGATCCAGACCGATCTGCTCTCATGTGAAGTCTTATCAAGACCAATATTGATTTCTTATACTTTTTTCAAAACAAAAAGAACTAAAAGAGTCGCAAACTGACTTTGTTCCACGCTGGTCTCTAATGCTTATATTGAGCCTTTTTCATATCCAAGGTCAATTTAATTGTTATCAAATTATTTTGTATTTTCATATCTATTCACAACAAATGTAAACTTTGCTCATAAGTATTCAGACGGAGGACTTTTTCAATTGTCAAAATGCAGCTCATAATTAATTAATGGTAAGTGCTTAACTATTGTAGTAAATATCACCGTTTTTCCTCAAAAACCTTATAGCTGCAGCTTAAAACAAGCTGCAGTTACAAGGTTTTTGCAGAAAAGCGACGATATATATCTGCATGTACTACAGTACTTGCAATAGCTTTGCACAAATACCTCATAATTGTAAAAGGATTCAAAGAAGCCTGTTAAACGATGCCAAATTAATTTCAGTTTAATTTTGTCAGCCACTGACACTGTTTTATATTTTTGTTAGTTCTTATGAAAACCCGAAATCAATCAATCATTATGTTTTTATATGTTTTACTCGGAGTGTTAAATCTTACCATTCTATTAAAAAAAAGTAACTGAAATCTTTTGTATTTGTTCTCTTTTAAAGCTACGCTAGAAACATGTTTCACACTAGCTCTTTTTGACTTCCCAAAAGATAAAGGATCCAGAAAACATTGTGGAAAATGAAGAAACGGCTAGTGACACGTTTTACATGTTTTCTACCAAGAACGACGTCCTCCCAAAAATATATAGTTTCATTAATTTGAAATTGTCGTTTGCAAAATCTTTAGATTTGGACTGGTCCAAAAAATTAGTCGATTGGCAACGGTTTATATTACAAGACTCATATTTATTTTTGTCTTAAGAACATAATTAGACAGGCACAACTCGTAAATGACCGATTATTTTGTACAAGTGTCAATTTAATCCATAGAGGTCAATGCCAAATGTCAAGGTCATGGTTTTAGAGAAAAAGCAACAACACACAAAGATGCTTCGGGGACATTCATTTCTGTTATTCAATATCTACTTTGCATTTCCTCTGGCTACCTTTAAGGAAATAGAATTATCATTTGCATAAGGATACATGTTAATTATTGATATTATAGCTAAATGCCTTAGGCTTTGACCCTGCTCTATGAAAAGATGTGAAGGGTCTGTAGTGATGTGATATCGTCGCTTTTAAACAAATTTGAAACCTCGTAACTCCAGCTTGTTTCAAGCTATAGTTATGCGTTTTTTGTGTTTTTTTGTTGGAAGACGACGATATATGTATAAAATCTATAAAACCAATATGGATGTGATGAAAATAGAATTAGTGTACAATAAAGCACAGAAAATATTGAGACAAACGAAGGAGATGCTGATGTAAGTTTTTCTTCTTTTGTCTAAATGTTTTCCTATGCTCATTCGCTCAGTGAGCTCAAAACCAGTTTGGAAAACGCTTAACAGAGCCCAGAATAGTAGACTTAAAAGTACCTTCGTTTAGCATAATGACATTTCTATTTTATGCAAAAGTAACCCATTCCCATACATTAACGCTTTTTGACGCCACAAGAAAAACAATTGGAGAAAAGATTGTAGAAAATGAAGAAATTAAGTATGACAAGCAATTTCCTTATTTACCACAAAGTTTTCTACATGGAAAGACCAAAAAGTGTCGCCCGCAACATCTTTCAATTTGGAACAATCGTCAATTTTGCCGTCTGGTAATGGGTTAAGACAAGCTTGTCTTTACCCTCTCCTAAATAACATTCATAATTGTAGACTTCTCCGCTATGAAAGCTGACGAAGATGACACAAAGGGTCTCGTGATATCGATAATGGTATAGGGCATCATTTTTTTCTTTTGCCTCAATGTTTTCCAAACCCTTTCTATTAGAGAATTACTTGACCGATGCTATCATACATAAGTCTACCAATGCCATGGGTAAATTCATATACAAAGAAGGCTCACAAATTAATTTCGATCTAGAAAAAAGGACCAATGTGGCATTTGAGACAAATATGGATCAAGATCAGCCTGTACACGTGTATGAATACAGTCAGACCGGGGATGATGATACCAGCTCACGGAAAACAACATGGATTATGATGAAAATTGCATCAAGACAAAAACTGATTAACCCATTGCCACACATAGACTCTTTTTGACTCCCCACAAGAAAATGGTTTTGGAAAACATTGAGACAAAAGAAGAAACTGCTGATATCGAGCAGTTTCTCCTTTTGTCTCAATATTTTCTGTGCCATATTTTACACAAATCCTATCTTTAATTTTGTCATTTGTGGCAGTTTTTGAAGTGGATCACCCTAAAATTTTGCCGTTTGGGAAAGGGTTAAACCATGGTATTCAAATATGATACAAGGTCCCTCTTTTCAGAATTGCATGTCACTTGAACCCTACATACCAGTATAAAGCTTACGTTACGAAAGTGTCATTTGGCCCTTTAGGCAGATTTCAATCTCAAACATTAAATTGAAATCAGCCGTTTAATCAATGAATTTATATGGGTTTTTTTATAACAATCCGCCTCCCCTTCGGCAGAAATTAAAGATGCGTCCAAATATGCATAGCTATGTTTTCAAACGTTTAAAAGATGGTTGAAATAGACATACGTTTGAACGTTGACGTGCAATCCGCGGTTAAAGGTGCTATACAACGGAAGTTACCGGTATACAAAATATCTTTTGGTCCTGCATTTTTTTCTTAACTGGACTTTATTGTTTAAAAAAATCAAAACGAATGACTATCGAAAATAGCCTGGAAATTATTTAAAAAATCATAACTATTCCCCAAACGATATAGTTGTAGAATCGTTCGCTTCTAAATCTGTGCGGAACACAATATTGTATATAGCAGAGATAATTTTGAGGCAAAGAAGAACGTGATAATCATCAAAATTTTTGTTTACCCAAGCATTATCTCTTAAAGACGTCAAAACCAGATCAAATTTTGGAAAGGATTAAAACAATGAAAAACAGTACGGACGTTCAAGTAAATGGCCAATGAATAGGATCAATGTCATTACGTGCACGTGTTTTGACGCTACGTTCACGTTTGAACGTTGACGTTTTTATTAAGTGTAAATCATAAACGTATCATAGGATGATTCATCAATGAACGTTTCATGACATAAAATCATTATTATACAAAAGAATATAAAAAACGCTTGGATTCTTTAACTTGGATTTAACATTAACTTTGGTAAGTAAATCTTTCTACCAGTAAAGGTCGTGTTTCTAATATTTAATGAATTAATTGAACACAATTCTTTTGCTCGACACTCGATTGCAAATGAGATAGCATTTCAAGAATATAAATAAACGTTGCATGACACTCATTAGGGAACTTCATTGAATCAAATAGAAAGAAAAATATCAGATCTATTGATAGAATAATTTCAGCTATTCTGTCTTCCGAATGAGGTAAATATAGCCGCCGCATTGGCTGTCCGTCCGTCCTTTACTACGCCCATGATTCCGTCCGTCCGAAGCGATTTCTCCATAACCGCTCGGTCAAATTCGATCGAACTTCATAATGAATTCTTTATAATATTGCGTCGATATAGCCTATATTTCTCGTTGTTGTTGTTGTTGTTTTGTTTAATAATGTTTTAGGAATGCATTTACCCCATGTCCTGCTGATTTAAAATTTTGTTTCATACAGATAACCAATTCAAGAGACTTCGTAATAAGTTTGTTTCAAGATCTTGCCACAATAATTGAGTTACTGTAGAAAACAGGCAGTGTATGCTATAGGATCAGACTCCAAGTGTACATACAGGCTGATCTTAGTCTATACTGCCTGCTAAAGATTTGGTCACAAAAGTAAACTGACATGAACAGCATGAAAAGCATTAAATAGATATTTAACCCTTTCCCAAACAAGACCTGGTTTTGACGTCCCTAAGAGAATAGGCTTGGGAAAACATTGAGACAAAAGAAGAAACTGCTGATAACCAGCAGTTTCTCCTTTTGTCTCAATATTTTCTATCCCATATTTTACACAAATCCTATCTTTAATAACATAAATTTTGTCACTTTAGGCAGTTTTTGAAGTGGGTCATCTTAAAATTTCGCTGTTTGGGAAAGGGTTAATACCGGATATGGGACAGGAACGTAACCTTGAACAACGTAGATAATGCAAATTGTCTTGATTTAGAGTTTGTGTGTCAAAAACAGAAATGGGTCAAGATTCTATATGTAAAGTCGACTTATTTAGCCATTTTACAAACGACCGAAGTCTTGGATCATTCAAACTAAATGATGCATGGTTGTAAAAAGTCATTGTATTAGCCTAAATTGAATAATCCCGAAAATGCCATAGCATAGGTAACATTGTAGGAAACACCAAAAGCCTGGTTATTAGCAGCACTCTCCGTCTTCCTTTTTCTCGACACGTTTCAAATACTAGAAGCCAATATGGTCATGCACCCAAACCAGTCACTTGTGGTTATCTTGTTTGATGCACGCGGGCAGACAGACAAAACATCCGCAAAACGACCCAAATACGTAACCTGATTAGATAAGAACACTTTCAAGACTATTCAGGACTGCACTTTTGCATTTTGAGGGCTTTCCGAGCTTACAGGTAAATTTTGTTTAATTCTTTACGCTTTTAATTAACGCTTATAATGGGAAATGTCTTAGAAAGCATTTATGCGAAAGAAAATAATTACCATCAATTTTTCAATTGGCCTCAATATTGATTGATTTTGTGGCTTATATAGTGCACAAATCGTTTCTCTATAGACATCAACATCCACCAGATTCAATCACAGCAAGAATCACGTGACACTATATGCCTAATTGCAGAAAATCGTCTTTAATATAGTTAATACTTGACCAATTTGATTCCCGTTCAAAGCAGAGAGGGCGGAAAATCGGCGAAGATTTGCTAATGTGAAGGATCTTTAAAATATTAGCTGATTAAGAAGATTTTTGGCGACCAACCACAATATTGGTCAGTGGTCAATAACTTTTTCATTGGCTCATTCTAAATAGATCTTCCGCATCCATCTAATTCTAGACTTTCTCCCATCTTCTTGCCTTCAAACTGAGATCAAATTGGTCAAGTAGGAATGAAATTATTGACGATTTCAGGTCACGAGGAGGCTACTTGATAACAAAATGGATTTTGATCAGACAGGCTAATCTAAATCCAGGGTGTCCAAATACCTTATAATGCTTTTTGTCCAGATTCCGGCTCTTGTATCGTTATTTTACACGTAGTCAAATATCTAGTATCGGCAATAAGTAGGCCCTATATAGAAAACGAATACTGATGCACACTAAACAAATAAGTTCCTAAGATGTAAATGGGTTGCTTTAAAATGTTATTTTAGATAAGCTTTGGGGAAATGATTCAACCGAAATATAACGATTCATCCTGATCTACGCCATGAATCGTTTGGTCCGTAATAAGGGAAATAATTCTAATAATCTTTACGATACAGCCAGTAAGTGTTCTCTCCCTTAAATTGCGTGCCACACATCGAATATTTCATTCTTTTTCTCTCCAACTTCGATGGTTTGTTTTAACTCGTCGAATAATCATTTTACTTTCCCATACGATCTGCTTTTAAACTGTTTTTAAAACGGCATAATCATGTTTAGACTGGTCCAAAATTGACATCGTATTTATTAAATAGAAATTTTGATTCAGTGGTGGTAGACTGAAAGAATCGTACCTAGTTGGTAAAATGAGAAATTTCTGGTTATCGTCATTTCCCTTGTTGTCCCATATTTTACAGAATCTCATAAGATCTATCCCAAGGGCGTGAAAACCAGGGTTTCTTTAGGGGAGTGGTTTCTAAATTAAAGGCTATTTTAAAATAGGCATAGAAATATAGGTTTTCGAAATTCGCACTTCTTTGGTCCATTTTGCATTTGAGGGATTTACATGTGAGCCTAGATCTGCATGAATAAAGTTTGTAAGAGGTCTGAGTGGTTACTGATATACTGATCTTGATTTGTGTTGGTACGAAATGTCAAAGGCACCCTTTTCCAGATTGAGATGCTCATAGCCTATAGGCTATTCATAATCGATAATAAGCCTCACGTGCCTATAGATCAGAGCTATGATTCATTTAAGCTGCTCTAATATAGGCAATTTTAAATCAATAAATATTTACCCTTTGGGCTATTTAGTTTATTACAAACGATCGTCTATGAACTCGATCGATTCAATATCTTCAGTCGTAGCACGATGACACTGTGTGCTCTCTAGCCTAGGCTATATCTAGACATGCAGAAACGGTGAAATATTTTTAGGTTAGATCTATATCAAACAATCTCGAAAGGGGAAAATAAAGCTATATAGGCCTATTACCTAGACTTACCCTTTTTCAAATGGATGAAATTAAGGGTGATCTGAATTTGTCTAAAATTCAACGCAGAAAGTAGATATAGATCTAGATCTATTGAGGTATAAGGAAGAAATACTTGTTACAAGCATTTTCTTCTTTTGTCTCAATATTTCCTAAGCCTAGTCTATTATCTTGTCAAAACTATGCCTTAATTGTTTGGAAAAGGGTTGTATATGAACGGGAAGGAGTGGGATGGGGGCGACTAAATAAAATATCTTAATAACGTTTAAATAAGCCCTTAACAGGGCCGTAGGATCAGGGGGCTACGGGGGGGGCTAAGCCCCTCAAATGTTGGCCAAAAATGTCGAATTTTCTTAATTTTACACTGAAAATTTTGGAAAAATCCAAATTAGCCCCCCCCCCCCCCTAATATTCAGGACAAGGGCTTTAGCCCCCCCCCCCCCCCCCCCCCAACATGAAATTGCTTCCTACGGGCCTGCCGATTATCTCCCTTTGACTACAAAACTCACAAAATCCGCTTGACTTGCATGCATGAGTTAACATTATAGTTAGCCTAATGAATTATGTCGGCGAAGGGTAAACATATCTGTACACTCGGTCTCTCTATGCAAACGACGTTCTAACATGTCTGCGACGAAACGCTGAATTATTGGAAAAAATCGAAAAAGGAATAGCAGGAGAAACATAGTGACGCGAGAATGGATACGATGGCACGAAAACTGGTCAGTACACATTATTAAATAATCTATAATTCATATGTTCAACGCGATCATGTACATGTATTTGTTTTATGTTTGAATGTATTTTAAGTCGTTCTAGTTTCGTTTCACACGTTTTATAAATACACTCATGTACAATGAATGAATTTGTTTTAACTCGCCTGTTAAAATTTAACGTGTTTTGAGGCATGCGTCTGTAAATATTTACTCTCAGATTGTCAAAAAATAGATCTAGAGACCTTCTCAGGCTTCTGCAGACGTAAACCCGATTTTCTGTTGAATCCATGTTTCTGCAAGTTGTCATATTGTCGTCTGCAACGTAACGCCTTTGAATTTGAGTCTTAAATTGAGACTTTGAGACTTAAATGTTATCATCTTCCAAAGACGATGACATTGAGAAAGGATATGTTTGTCTTGTTTGAAAAAATGACAAATGATGTGCGTGAAAATAGATATATAAGCGGCCAGTCATAAATATTAAATTGATAGATCTAGATCTATATGAATATCGTTATGAACACAGTTGATCTAGTATCAGTATGGAAGCTTATATTTTCCATAGGCCACGACCAAGTTCTCTGAGAGCATTGTTAGGAATTATGGATCCTAATAAGACTTTTCTTGTTGACCTCATTAAGTTAAATCCTGACTCTAAAGGGAGGTCTTTGGTTCAAGTTCTGCTTATATCATTGCCATTTGCAATTTAGGAAATGCCATCAGGAAATGTATACTGTTCACAAAAAGTAGGGGATATTGTTGAACATGGTATTATTTGGAGTAACAAATAAATTCTTTACCTTTTGAATCTGTTTCTAATCAGTCGAGTACAATTTTTTACAAACTTTTTTATTGAATTCGAAATTCTTCAATACATTTCACTAAAATTTAAACGACGTTTCGTGTGTTTCTGTTACGTCACTATTTTCACACGTCGTTAATAACGAGTTGGACCACCTCTATTGTCACAACAGGCAATACAACCACGTCCCATACTCCGAATTAGACGCCTGATAGTCTGCTGCAGGATCCTGTCCCACTCTTCTTGTAGAGCTGTACCAAGGGCACCTAACGTTCTTGGTGGTGGATTACGTCTACGTACACGTTTTCCAAGAATGTCACAAACGTGCTCGATTGGCGATATGTCTGGGCTCATCGCTGGCCATGGCAAAGTACGAATTTGTTGGCCTTCCAGATAGTCACTGACAATTCTTGCTCGGTGTGCTCTTGCATTATCATCCTGGAAGATGAATTGTTGTCCGTAGCGGCGGGAAAACGGAATAACGTATGAAACTAACACATTATCACGATAGTACTGACCCGTGACGCTGCCCTGGCATACATGCAGCGGTGTTCTATCCGTCATAGTGACACCTCCCAACACCATAACAGACCCTTCTCCATATCGGTCGCGGGCTACTCTTGTAGCATCCATAAATCGTTTACCAGTTCGACGCCACACCCTTCTTCGCCCGTCAAGAAAGTCCAAGTTGAATCTTGATTCATCGCTGAACTTACACGAGACCACCGGTTAATGTTCCATCGACGCCGCTCTCTACACCACACCAAACGTTCATGACGATGTCTTGCAGTCAGTGGTAAGACAACTTGAGGGCGTCTAGCGTTAAGACCGTCTGTGTGTAGACGGTTTCAGATAGTTTGTCTTGAGACGTTGACCCCTCTGACCTCTCGAAGTCGTTGTTGGAGTTCCGTTGCCGTTAAATTCCGATTACGGAGGACTTGAATGGTGACAAATCTGTCGTCCCGAGCGTCTGTACATCTGGGTTGCCCACTTCTTCGAATATCGACAACGTTACCAGTCCTTTGATATCGTGACCACAACCGACAGACAACAGACTGTGACACGTTGAGTTGGACTGCAGCCTGAGACTTCGTACTTCCGGTATGCAGCAAACCAATGGCACGCCAACGTTGAGCTTCTGTAAGACGTCGCATTATTCCATCAATAAAATTGGATGCGATTACGTGATGGAGATCTTCACAAAACAATATTCTCTAAGTTTTGCTCAACTAAAGTCAAAATTATCATTATTTCGTGCGATGTTAAAATCCGCATGCTACCCCTCCCTTTTTTTAATGCTAAACGCGCCGCACACGTAAAGCAAAAATTGAATTGCATACCCACCATGATATCCACGCTTTACCGGTAATTTTATTAAGCAAGTGTAAGATTTGACTATAACGTTTGCAATAGCAATAGAAATGCACATTAATAGAATATCCCCTACTTTTTGTGAACAGTATATATCAGAGCCCACGTCATGTCTGGTGATACACTGTTCACAGAAAAGCTCTTGAATTAGTATTATCTATCGTTATCATATATATGGCTGAAAAATTATTGAACGCGACGTAAAATGCGGCAGAATCAGCCACACATGCAAATAAGCGTACAATGTGAACCTTGTTACACGTTAACCCTTTCCCAAACAGCAAAATGTTAGGGTGATACACTTCAAAAACTGCCACAAACGACAAAATGGAAGCTATCAAAGACAGAATTTGTGTAAAATATGGCACAGATTAGAAAATATTAAGACAAGAGGAGAAACTGCTGGTTATCAGCAGTTTCTTCTTTTGTTTAAATGTTTTCCCAAGCCTTTTCTATTAGGGACGTCAAAACCAGGTCTTGTTTGGGAAAGGGTTAAGACATGATAGCGATAAGATGAACTAAAATATTATCACTGATCACTGATGTGATTTTAACATATATTTTATTAACCCTTTCCTGTACGTCAATATTTTGTACGGTTCAAGTGTATCTCTGTTTTTCTTCCCATCGAAACAGTTACATTTACATAATTATATATTTCCCATAATCATCATGTAAAGGGTTAAGTATTCTTGGTATTTTAACAAGTGTTTCCTTTTTACATGAACGTCTATTTCCTTTAATTGCCTCAATTTAAGGAATACGACCCATCATTAGCTCTAAATGATTCGTGTAATGTCGGCTGTTTCCGTAACAACGGAAATAATCGAGCAAGTTCGGATTTACGGAGATTTTTTAAAACATTTTTTGTAAAGAGACTTATACATTAGATTTTAATTTATACGAGCAGTTTCTACAACGAATCCCAGCCGATGAATTTATAAAAACGTCAAATAAAACAACAAAAGACGAAAAAATCAAAATATTTGGGCATTTGGAATGACCTCCCTTTGCAAAATCACAAACTACGGCAAACCCAGTGATCTCCCCTGAATCTGAATTACGTACCTCTGACGTAATATGTCACTATTTGGAGGTTGATTCGCACCATAAATATTTCGTTCCATAACTTATCACTTTGTTTGACGTAATTTGGGCTTTTTCTTTGGGAAAAGGTAAGCTTGACCGTTGCCATTTCTTTCTGTTTCACCCTTTCCCAAACAACTAGACACAAGATAAGACCAACTGATGCTTTCTCTACGCTAGGTTTGCGTGAAAAAAGAAACCAATGAGAGAAAAGAAGCAAATACTGATAGATTCTACAAGCAGTTGTAATTATTTTCTCTGTAGAATTTCTATTTGATTATATATTTTTGTGTTTCTGTCTCGTCTTTTCCATCTCTTTAGCTACTAATAAGGCAGCAAACATGGTTCAAACATGACATCAGAAAACTGATATTTAAAAGTTGCTTGTTCACCTAACCCTTTCCCAAACAAGACCTAGTTTTGGCAGAGACCTATCTTTCTACAACATTCCTGGCTTTATTTTTTTTTTCAAAATGTTTCTTGTGATGATATTACCGTCCTCAACTCACACTCAGACACACAAATTTCTGGGGCATTTTAACAATTTTCGACATAGCATGTTTGTCTAACGATTTACATGCAGATGTTATGTACTTGTAACATTTTTATTTCTACCATGAAACTTTGCACACATGCTTGTGGTCAGACATATATATTCCTTATTAAGGATAAAGACTGGGTAAAGATTCATTACCCTTTCAAATTTCTATTTGGGTAGACTTTTTATTCTTTTCATCCTATGAAATTTCACAATCCAACACTTTTTCGTTGAGCTATCCTGTCCACTGACAACTCTTGTTTTATAAACATTTTTGTTTATATATATATGGTTTTTAATAGTAACATTTACAAATATATAAATATTCCAATACAAACAATAAAAAAACCTGTAAGATTCGTATGGAACAATTTATTTAAGTATAATGAACAAAGAGTGCCATTTTCCTTAAGAAATTGGGCGGTGGTAAAAAAGGGGGTGTATTAGTCAAAGTGATTTTTTTTAAACTTGTGTACGGCGAAACTGTTTAACTTTTACTTTATTTGAAAGAATATACACATAGGAAAACTATGATCTTCCTTTTGTGCCATGCATTTTGATATATCATTTGAATTAATATTATTTAAAATTGACTATTGTTTCAGATTCGTCCGAAAAGCCTGTCGAAAGTATGGTAGCCATGTATTACAAAAGCAAAAAAAATATTTTGTTGCTGGTTATTATTTATTTACTTGTTAGTCCATTGTTGGGGATAATATAAGCTATTGATTAGATGCAAACACTTGTGTTTATTGCTTTTAATCATGCAGTTTTTGTGTTTAAAAGCTCACTTGGGATGTTTGGCATTTCATGATTTTGTATGACCTTGATGCAAGATATAAAATTATCAAAATTTCACTAACGAAACGATCAAAGTTGATAAAAATTGGCAATTAGACGCGGGATACCATGCTGATTTTAAATATATATAGTTACTTATGTATCTTTATGATTCTATTGATGGGTCGTATACCTTAAAGATAAAGGGACTAATTCCCCTATTTATATAAATTTCCTCCTCTAAAATGATACATTTCTGTCTGCTTTTCTCTCTGTCTATTTTTTCGCTTTCTTCGATACAGTCTGATTCGGATCCAGTTTGTTTTTGATAGTGACAATGGCCGCCTTGCCGACTCAAACATAAAGGGCAAAGTTAAAATAACGTTCCTAAATTCAGAGCAACAGATAAGAGGGAGTGAAGATACCCCGCATTTGTTATTTCAAATTTAACACTATGTTGTGAGTACTTATTGGAATCGTCTCGACGAGACGATTCTAATAGGTACCCTCAACATAAGGTTTGACAAACAAAAACTGAAAAACTGCATTTTGAAAAGCCAGCACTCTCTCTTATCTGCAGCTTAGTCTATTCTACAACGCTTGTTGAAGAATGACATAAACCATAATGTTTATTTCTCATGAATCATGACGTTTCTATGTGTATATTTCTTATCCAACATCGTCAGGTATGTGCTGGAATTTCGTAGCATTTGTATGTTACATGACTAACAAAATAATCAATTGATAATCAAATGAATCGTAACCAAATTGTGCGTATGTGTAGCCTGATCTGGGCCCCGTATTACTTAACATCTTACGATCAAGTTTTTGTGTAAACTGTGTAACAAGACATCTGATTGCACGAGAAATCCGACTGAGCCAATCAGGTTTGTTGTTACAAGTAATTATGCAAAAATCAAACGTACGATCGTTAGTAATACGGGTCCCTGGATCCCTGTTGGTCTCAAAATACATCTCACAAATGTCTGCTGAATTACAATTCTTGAATAATGCCAAGCTGAAGAATGACAAAAAACACGATGTTTGTTGTTCATGAATCATGACATGTCTGTGTGTATAATGTTGTATATTTCTTATCTAACATCGTCAGGTATGCTCTGGAATTTCGTAGCATTTTGTATTCTGTGACAAACAGAAATCGTCATTGAGCCACAATGGATCTAGATCAGATTGCGAGTATTTGCAGGCTGATCTGGATCCCTGTTGGTGTCAAAATATATCTCACAAATGTCTGCTGAATTACAATTCTAGAATAACGCCAAGCTAAAGAATGACAAAGACAATGATGTTTGTTGTTCATGAATCATGACATGTCTGAATGTATAATGCTGTATATTTCTTATCCAACATCGTTCTAGGTATGCTCAAGAATTGCGCAGCATTTGAACGTTACATTACTAACAAAATTGTCAAGTGGGTCCTGATCAGACTGCGCGTAAGGGCAGGCTGGTCCGGGTCCATGTTGGAATCAAAATGCATCTCAGAAATCTGTACTAATTAACAATTCTTGAATAATGCCAAGCTGAAGAATGACAAAAACCACGATGATTGTTGTTCATGAATCATGACATGTCTAGATGTATATAATGTTGTATATTTCTTATCGAACATCGTTAGGTATGTGCTGGAATTTCGTAGCATTTGATGAGTTGTGACTTAGGCCCCTTTCTCAAACAAGACCTTATTTGAACTCCCTAAAGAACTATATAGAAAATGTTTGGGAAAACATTGATGCAAATTAAGAAAATGTTGATAATCAGCATTTTGTACCTTTGCCTCAATATTTTCCTTGCTATATTATAGACAAATTCTGCATTTGTCAACACCCGATACCCGATTCAAAACGACCGACAAAAATACGTCTTTTTGAGAAACGCTTTCGAGTAGGGTAGATAACTGCAATGTCGCTTCAAAAATTTTCAAAGAGTTTTGTCCCTTAAAATGGGAAAAAATATCGATTGATACGATTTATTTTTCAAAATGAAATCTGCAGACGAAGGAATGGTTAAACCGCTTGTATAACATTTTTTTAGAACAAAAATGTTGTGGTCCTCAGAAGAAAGGTTTTTCGGAACCTCACGTTACATCGTTCCTTTGATATAAACGCAAAGCAACAGAATAAAGGGAGGTGGTGACATTCTAACTTTGTTTTTTCAAGTCCAAACCCTAAGTTATGGGTACTCATTTGAATCGTCTTGATGAGACGATTCTAATGAGTACCCACAACATAGAGTTCGATGAACAATAAATGAAATAATGGATTTTGAAAAGGCATCGCCCTTGTTATCTGTATCTCTGTAAGTGATGACCAGGCCCCGGTTTTTCAAAAAAAAACAAAAAAAAAAAAAACAAAACTTTAGAACGATCTCATGCTCAAATCTAAGCACCGTGCTCAAATCACACGAAATCCACGTTAACTTCAATCGAATACCCTTCAACGTTGGAGAGTGTTCCTTTGAAGTTGAGCATGCTCTCTTGAGTATATACTTAAGTTTTTTCGAGAAACCGGGGCCAGATCTAGCTAGATGCAGCGATTAATGAATATTGAATAATGGACCGATTACTTTTCTTCATCATTATCCTCGCATTTTTCATTAATATTATGTCCAATATCTATTGACTGGGCTATGAAATATGACGTAAGAATCCTCTCTGAACCAATACATTTCTCACATCGTTTAGACCAGGGTGAAGAATTGAGCAGTTAACGTGTTTAATTATCGACTAGTCCATCATGTGAAAGGCTGATCATTGTTAATTTAGTTATTACCTCGTTCAGTACCAAACGTTTTTGCCCGTAAACCTTTCTCGAACAGGCGATGATTTAGTTACTTTAATGGGAAAATGGGTAAAGAAAAGAAGGTCCTGTTGGCGGTATCTTGTGCGGCCTTGCAGGCTTATTAATTTCGTTTTCAACAGTGTTTAACCTGAATCATTGCTGATTATTATTTTAAGGTTTAGAATCCGTACTAATTTTAACTAAGGAATATACAATAAAACAGTTTCTGTAAAAGAGCAGTATCGACTACGACCAGACTGCCCTTCAGCACAAACTAACCTTGAACCGAATTAATCTAAAATACCATAAGGCATAAGCATAGTTTTTACCAGATACCTGCTCATATTTATTATGTATAGGTAAGAGGCGCTAGCCTCTTACCTACTTAGCGACATCATGTTCATAATTTGTTCTTATTTCATATACCGAGGTGTTGAGAAAATGTGACACAGAACATTTCGTTCACACAACAAAACGTTTCGTCATCTGTCATTGTCCTTTAGGAACTATTCTTTGAAGTCTGGATTTACCCTTCTCACCAATTGACTGTTAACATTAACATCTAAAACGAATTTGACTACAGAGGAAACGCATTTAAAATATTAGATAGTTGTCTTTGATAAAAAGTACATGTGACTAATATCAGAGGCCATAAGCAAGATTACAGTTTGCGAGAAAATGACTTGGTCAGTCTGTAGAATTCAACCTAAAGTTTGATATGTACAGGAAAAGGTAAACTGAACAGAACAACTCTCACATGTTTACATTAATGGGACTAATATAAACAATTCCGATACAATGTTCTGAATTATCAAATCAAATCTGTCAACTAGACCTGTCAAAAAATAAGAAGTCAACATTATGAACTTTTGAAAAGTATCCCAATAAGAGGCAAAATGTCGCTAAAATAATGATATTCTCTATTGTATAAATATCTCGCTACACCTAAAATGGACAAAGTTCAAATTATAAAACAAACAAACCGGAGGGAATGAAAGTGTCCTACTATACACTATAGTGTTGAAACTTGAGATTTCGGACCTTTCCATTAATTTTGTGTAAATCTGATGCATAACTCTTTCCGAAACAAAAAATGTGGATTGATCCAATTTAAAGGTTGCTGAAGAAGACAAAATGAATATTGATTAAGATAGAATTCGAGTACAATAAAGAAAATTAAATATTTAGGCAAAAGTAAGAAAAAAAATGTCATCAGTATAATGTATTGTCTTCTTTTGTCTCAAATTTTTCATGAAACAAAATCTCAAAAGCAGTTTTTGACTGTTTGGTTTTTTGTGACTCGTAGCTACCGAGGGTGTAAACACAGGCTCATGACACAATTTGTTAGTGTGTCCCAATTTGAACCCATTTTTATCTAAAGATTAACCCTTATTTAATCTATATGAACCTTTTTTGTCTGAGTCGAAGTATTCTTATTCTTCTTTATATGAGTCAGAATCTGGCAAATGGGCCACTTTCTACATGGATCCAGATTAGCCTACGCATACGCACAGTTCGATCAAGTTCCAAGCTGCTCACTCAGGAACTAGCTTTCTAGAATTGAAATGAGTGGTTTATCTCTTTCCCAAATAATACCGTTTAACGTCCCTGATAGAAAAGACACGGGCAAACATTTAGGCAAAAGAAGAAAATGCTGATTACCAGTATTTTCTCCTTGTTTGTACAGATATTTTCTATGCTATGTATCGTAAACAAAACAAGGCTTTATTAAGGTAGAATACCCGTAATGCGGCCATTTTGAGATTCATAAACCATCGGCGTTTTTTCGGGCGGCGTTGTTACCTATCCGAACCTATTCGGGCGCGGTTGAAAACATTCGGCGGTGGAACTTTATTCCGACGTCGCGCGAATCTCATTACGTGTATTCTACCTTAACATCCATTACGTCGTTTGCGCCAGCCTTCGATTTGGACCATCCTAAATTTTTCGCCGTTTGGAAACGGGTTAAAGGCTCTAAACGCCCCTTTCCTAGATCCCAGCTCATTTGAACATGCACATCCTAACTTTTGACGTGCAGGTCAATTCTGGTCTGATAACGCAAAAAGTTGAACGAGACTATTTATCAAATGTATTATAAGCCTGATTGCTTGTTCACGGACCCTTGCCAAAACGTACAAACAGCAATCACCTTGTGACATTTGAAATTGAACGTTTTCGTTTGAGGAATGGCTAAAATGGTAAATTTGTTATTGGTAGTGTGCGAGAGATACGAACCTAATTGCATGAACCTTTTTGCTAATGTACTGTAGGCCTACCATTTTGAAAGCTACTGCAGACGGCAAATAGAGTGATGATAAAGAAGATGTTGCAATTTGGCTTACAAAATATCACAGAAAATATCGATACAAAAGGAGAAAATGCTGATTTTAGCATTTTTATGCTCCCCGAAAAAATTTCGGGGGAGCATATAGTCGCCATGCTATCCGTCCGTTCGTCCGTCCGTCCGTGTGTCCGTCCGTCCGTCCGTCCGTCCACAGCCAGATCTCAGCAACCCTTGGACCAAATTCAATGAAACTTCACATGTGAATTCCCTGGGATGATACCTAGGGACTTTTTTCTCCGTTTCTTAATTTGAGGCTGCGTCATGGAAAAAGGGGCCTTAGTGTAAAAATTAGTTTTTCTCTAATTTCTCTTCATCTAATGGACAGAATTTAATGAAATTTTGTACTTATGTAATAAAAAGGATGTTCTAGACCATATTTTATAAATAATGTGTGTACAAAAAGGCTGTCGTGGGAAAAGGGGGCTTAATGTATGATAGTTTTTATTTTGTGACAAACACTTATTCGGGGAGCATAATCCGTCTGTGACGGCTCTTGTCTTCTATTGCCTCAATCTCTTCCATGCTCTTTTCTATTCTTGACATCAAAACACTTGGGAAAGGTTTTATTCTGTAGTGTAGAATGACCTATTGTAAATTCGACGTGATAACTTTATTTTAACAAGGCGTCAGTATTCGAAATGTCGTGTGACATAGCCTATATAAAATGGAACGAAATGTCGTGTGACATATAAAATGGAAATTTGTTCATATGCATTTATATTGAGTGTGAATTTGAGATGGAATTCGTGATTCTATAACATAGGAAGTGCGGTTATATTTGGATTACATGTGAGCCGTCATACAAAATCGGGTTCTCTGGCAATTACGAATGTATCGACTGCGAACAGACTACAAAAACGTGAAATTTGATCATGGTCGATACTTTTTACTCTGTATTTTCATGAAATTCTGGTAGTACTATAATAAATCATGAATCCAACATTTTAAAAGACCCGGCTTCCTGTCTTCTTTCATAAAGTGCATCTATGTTTATGCAATAATTTCAGACCAGGCCCCGGTTTCTCGAAAAAAAAACTTAAGTACGTTCTCAGACTCAATTTTGGGCACCGTGCTCAAATCGCACGAAATCCACGTGAACTTCAATTGAATACCGATCAACGTTGATTGGTTTTCAATTGAAGTTGAGCATGAACTCATGAGTATATACTTAAGTTTTTTTTCGAGAAACTGGGGCCAGATTTTTTTCTGAATGACTATGGACGAGTCACATACTGGTATTTTCAATGCAGATTTAGGATGGAACCTGTGATTCTATATGATAGGAAGTACATTGTTCAACTCTGAAGATCGTGTTACAAGTGACTCGTTTACGAAAATGAGGTCTTTTTCCAATAGTGAAAAGTTTTTTACCGCACCCAGACGACAGACTGTTCAGTATTAACTTTTTGTTAATAATTCTTAAAGGCTATTTTGATATAACGAGTCACATACTCATTAAATTCAGTTTGAATTTGAGATGGAATTCATGATTTCGTAATAAAGGAAGTGCACTTATAGTTTGGGGCATGTATTTTGAATTCCTGTGAATGCATTTTAATGCGCATTCTCTTGGCAATATGTTCGTACGGTTAAGATTTGCAGATGTGAAATTCTAATACGGAGTAGCATATTCCACCTACCGTTAGTGAACGAACAATTTGTGCAATTTGGCTTCCAGCTTCGTCATTTCCCGAGACATCGGAAAGTGACGTTGTTATCCGGATTTTTTTTAAATCCGGATAACCTCGTCTATCTCTGTTGCCATGAATAACACCAAAATTTCATAAAGTGTTTGGTAACTTACTATGGGCGGAATACCTGAACATGTTTGAAACCAATGGTCATTACCATAGCAGAGCTTTGTGTGTTGGTTGGGTATACTGACCATAACTAGAAAATCGTTGAACGCGATGAAATCGGATTTTCGTGGAAACAACATCATCTGATGCTAGTCTAATATGTCTGATCTGAATCTGTCACGGTCAGTTGTCATTCATCGATGGGTCAGACACAAGATGTGTCTATCAAGTTGCTATTTGACACTTGTCTATCTCTATCTATGAAGCCTAAACGACCGGAGGGCATGTTTGTAATGCAGTTTTGCTATATGTAACATTGTTGTGCAGACTCGTTTCTTGCTGGGATGTTGATTTTAAATTCTTGTGAAAATGTTTAAAAGTGAATATTTTTGGATTTCTATCTTTGGATAATTTTGGATCTGGTGGTCAGTTTTCGTATAAGTTCGCAGACGTTACAGTCTTAACATTTGTCGTTTTTGGAAGAAGTTATCTGAGTGTATATTATTAGAGAAAGATATCTGTATATTATTGGAAGAAGTTATCTGTATATTATTCTTTTCTCACAAAATTCTCTGAAGCAATCTCTATAAGGAACGTGAAAATCTTGGCTTATTTTTGAAAAGGGTTCAGTGGTAAGGGGCCAAATTCACACATGGAATGCATGTAAGGGCATAAGTCAGCTTAGTGCAAGAACATTTTGTTTAATCCTTTCTCAAACAAAACATGGATGCAAATTGACGCCTCTAAAGAATGCTGTAGTAGAAAACAATAAGGGAATAAAGGAATGCTGATTATCAGAAATTTCTTCTTTTTTCTTGATTGTTTTATGTTGGAATTATGCATGCATACAGCTTGTGTTCTGTGGTATTTGTTATTTCTTCTGCCACTGCTTTGAATTTCGATGAGTCTAAAAGTTTGTCATGTAGGAAAGGTTAAATAATTGAATGACAATATAATGACGCGAGTTTTAAAAACGGAATTAGTTAAAACAATAGTGCATGTTTTAACGACAATCAATTAACTATATCTTTTCTTTTCAAAGTTAATGACTGGTTTATGCATTTGTACAAAATATTGAGTCTAAAAAAGGCTTGAAAGAACAGGGTTTTTGTAACCAACATGTTCTTCTTTTCCATGAAAATTTTATCTGGTGTAAATCTGAATTAGTTTCGAATTACATCATGTAGTAAATAGTTATACCGCGTGGCTTTGTCTTGAGATTTAATCATTTCTGTACTTAACCCTTTCCTAAGCGAAAAAGAAATGAGCCAGGATCTGGACAATGGTCCCTTATAGCATTTGAGACTAGCATGTTTCCCGATCAGAACATAATTACTTAAGAGCAGACTGACAAGGATCGATGATGTTCTCTTACAATTGCTACAAATCACGAGGAAGCTATTCGAGGACAGCATGGATCCTGATCAGACTGTGCGTATGCACAGGCAGATCTGGATCCAGGTTGTTCTCAGATGCCATAAAGGACGTTTTTTTCCAAATCCTGGCTCAAATTTAATAATAGCTGAAATTAGAAGATGTTAGGTTGCAGACATTAGCATGAATGCTACTGCGGATACATAATGTATTTCTAAAAGACAGGAAACATTCAGAAAGGATAAAACAAATTTATTGGCATTTCTTCTTTTCGGTCAATGTTTCGCCAAACCTTTGCATTAGGCTCGTTAGAAGCAAGCAGTGCTTTTGGGAATTATCAAGTTTAAGTTG
Organism: Fragum sueziense; assembly: GCA_963680895.1. NCBI lineage: Eukaryota > Metazoa > Mollusca > Bivalvia > Cardiida > Cardiidae > Fragum > Fragum sueziense. Next base: position 21,175,670 of record OY804608.1, on the reverse strand, counting down.
ACAAAAAAATGATTTCAAGTGTAATCGGAAGTGGAGCTAACCCCTGGTTTCATGTGTAGGTGGCTCTTGGAAAAAGAAGACTTTTTTGAGAATTGAATAATAGGAAGGAAATGAGCAATTTGAAATTACCAATAACTTAATTGTTGGGTCTTAAAATTCGGCATTTCTTCGGTGTTAATATCTCGATTTTTGGAATTCTTAAGGAGAAAGAATACACTATATTTTAATAATTGGAAGGTTTTAGTTGAAATTCGGACATATTGTTCCAAAAATCGACATACAAGGTTTTGCTTTTACACTGACGAATTGTTGAATATGAAGAGGATTTTTGAGGTTTTCATTTCGATTTTTAGAATTGCTCAATGGTAGCTTTTCCCATTGTTTGCATCTATGTCTGTAGGTATTTGAAAACATTTGTCATAATAATTATCGAGACTGTATCATAAAGACGAATAAAGGCATATTTTAATAAAGATTTCTTTATAATAGGACCTATATGATATAGTATTATCTGTAAAGGTGACCTCCAACTTCGAGTACTCGTAAACAGATAGTATACCTCACGACGAATGACCAGGCAGAGCATCTCATTCGATTAGCATTGGCTGCTCTGCCAGGTCATTTCTCGTGAGGTATACATTCGGACACGTTCTATACATTGTCCCAGTAATTTAGATTTCACTGAAACATGAGCGACACAGTATTGGATTTAAAAATGCGTGAACGGAGAAAACTAATCTTGTAACTTTAGTAATTTTGAATGACAATTGCTCGTGGATGTAAAGAGAAATTTAAGGGATATTTTATATGAAATTCATTTCTGAAGCCTTAATATAGATCTAGTTATAAAATAGTGTTAATTTACTATTGTGGTGGAGTGGAGGGATAAATAAAGAAATATTTTTTCATACTGTGATATAGATCTAATATCAATTGAGTTTTTGAGGGACAATTGTCGTCGGACGTACATATACACGAAGTAATATTTTTATATATTGTGAAATAATAACAATATGACAATATTTTTGTGAATGCCAATTGTTGATGGATGGACAGATAAATAAAGGAATATTTTTCATCGTGTGAAATTATAAATATGACAACCAATGGTTGAATGCCAATTTCTGACGGATGGATGGACAGATAAATGAATGAATATTTTTCATCGTGTGAAAATATCAATATCAATATGACAATAAATCTTTGAATGTCATTTGTTGGTAAATGGACAGATAAACAAAGGAATATTTGTTAATCTTGCGGGATAATACTAGTTTCAAGATGACGATTACTGTTGGATTTATAGACGGGGATGATGAGGTAGGTTCATGTCGTAACGAATGAAGTTAAAGTGATATTTCAAATTTATTTTTCATAAATTTTACTTTTATTTTTATCTTCGCCAATCTCTGTTGCCACGGATGACTCCGAAGATGCCCGAAATGTTTGGTATCTTATGATTGAAGAAACACGGTGGATAATCACATGACTCAGAATTTCAGAAAACCTTCAATATTTTTGTCAATACTTGACCAATTTGAATTCGGCTTGAAGCAGAGAATGTGGACAGACGTCACGCATTAGATGGAGGTGATTGATTTTTGAAAAATTAACTGATAAAAAAGTTATTGAAGATAAACCAAAATATTGGTTTATCTTCAATAACTTTTTTATCAGTTGATTTTTTCAAAAATCCAACACGTACAGCTTATTCCTGCCATTTTCTTACCTTCTCTGCTTCAAACCGAATTCAAATTAGTCAAGTATTAAAAAAGATATTGAAGATTATCAGAAATTCTGATTCACGTGATTATACATCGTGAGAAATATCCTAAATCCTTTCCAATAGTGCCCTGTGATTTCGACCGTATAAGTTATTAGTTTATGAACTCCCAAAATAAATGTACCTTATATAAATGGAACAAGCCATGAAGCAAATAGTAATTTTTAGCTCGACTTTTCGAAGAAAATGAGAGCTTCTACTGTCACCCGGGCGTCGGCGTCCGCGTTGGCGTTGGCGTCGGCGGTGGCGTTGGCGTTGCAACAAAGGTTAAAGTTTTTTTCAAAACATCAATAACTTTCATACTATCAAAGGGATTCAACCCAAACTTGGAATACTTATTCACCATCACACCCTCTACCGTACTATTAGGGCCCATGACCCTGGCTCCACTATATTTAGAGCTATGCCCCCTTTATACTAAGCAACTTAGAAAGTCGAGCGCGCTGTCTTCGGACAGCTCTTGTATAATAAAGGAATATCTAACCAAGATTGTGTTCCTTTTTACGACCTAGATTTTAAACTTGGGTTCCAAATTCGTGTAATATAACTTGTTTGCATATTTTCTATATGTCCAAATACTTAAAATGTCTCTTTTTGCTTGATGGATTGCATTTTGAGAGATTTCTCACCGTACCGGTGAAATTTGATACATTTGAACTAGACATTTGTAGGCGTACTAAACCTAGTAAGGGCGTCGTTTAATTAGAAAATCACGTTACGAATTATTGGCCACAATACCGTGTACAATTGAGGTAATGGTCGAAAGATGTTAAATTGGCTTCGTCTAGTATTGAAGCGATTGCAGGTCAACTGCAACAAATGGAAAATAATTTATGTGAGGTTATGGAATTTCGATGAGATTTGTGTCAAATCATTTGACACAAATGTCATCGAAACTCCATAACTTCACATACTAATGACAAACGTCGAACGTTTCTTGTTGTCAAGATATGCACAAGTTATGGCTTATTATTTTGCTCGGATTGGTTCCTTGCAAATGTGCAGTAATGAAAGCAAATATTCCTTAAGATTCAGATTTATTTGACTTTCAATTTTTTTTGTATAAAATAGTTGGGTAAGAATAATAGACCTTGCTTTTCTAGCTCTTCAGAGAAGACTAAAAAACTTCTTTGTTCAATTTCTTGCCAATTGAATTCGTTCAATCAATTAAACACAACGTGATTCCAATTTTGTCACTGAGATTGCTTCTAACCAAATTTCGTCCAACAATCGAATTATTTAGAATTTTAAATTCACTTAGCTCTACTGCATGCAATCCATTTAGAGTGGTTGATAGATCTATCCGAAAATACGTGGTTGCTTTATATAGGTGTTACTGCAGCTAGAAAATGAATATGTCCATCAAACCAGCACTGCGTTCAGTAAGACAAAACGTTAGCTAAGGTTAGCCGTTTCATTCGGAATATTCTGTCAAATTTGTGTCAAAGAAGTTGCGACTGTTGCTAACGTTAGCTAACGTTTTGTCTACTGAACGCAGGGCTGGCTTTATGCTTTCCCAACCGGTGTTTTAAGCAGTTTCTCTTTGCAAGAATCTTTCCTACGACAAAACGGATTTTATATAAAATGCATTTTGTGTACACTGTAGCATGAAATAATATTTCTCGGGACTGGTTGAGAATGGGACAATGCTTTTTCAAGGAAGCCGGGGGTAATGGTAATGATAAATGGTTTAAATGATTGATACTTACACAAATGGGTCACACTAATGCATTCGTGTTAAGGTAGAACACCCGTAATGTGGCTATTTTGAAATTCATATAACGTCGGCTTTTTTCGAGCGGCGTCGTTACGTATCCGAGCCTATTCGGGCGCGATCGTAAACATTCGGCGGTTGAAAGTTCCACCGCCGAATGTTTTCGACGTCGCCCGAATAATTCCGACGTCACGAGTATCTCATTGGGGGTACCTTAAATGTGACTTATCAAACTTCATAATTTGTGCAGTGTTATCGACATCTGTCTAGGTTTTACCATCTTCGCAAGCCAAGGGTTCTACCTCCATTTTGTTCCTTACGAACGTAAGGAAAAAAGTGGAGGTAGAACCCTTGGCTTGCGAATATAAGGTTTTGCGCACGACCCTTCTTTTCGCTGACAGCTAAGCTTGCGAATAGGAGGTTTTGCGCACGACCCCTCTTTTCGCTGACAGTTAATTTCAAAAGGTGGTAAAGTTTACAAGGCTAAATACTTCAGTATCTTAGTATCCAGCGATATGTCAAAAGAAATAATGATAATATTTTGATAAATCTTATTGTTCACATGGACATGTATGGGTAACCCTTTTACCCCATAGCATGATCTCTCTTAAGGTAGTCCATGCTTCATGAGATTCGCTCGACGTCAGAATTATTCGGACGAAGTCGAAACATTCGGCGGTGGAACTTTCCACCGCCGAATGTTTACGACTGCTCCCGAATAGGTTTGCATACGTAACGACGCCGCTCGAATAAAGCCGATGTTTTATGAATCTCAAAATGGCCACATTACGGGTATTCTACGTTAATCCGAGTCTTCTCTGATGCATATTTCTCTCTTTGATATTTGACGTCGCTACATTTTACGTAGCGATGTCAAATATCAAAGAGCGAAATTTGCATCAGAGAAGACTCAGATTTTACGTCAAATATCAAAGAGCGATCTATGCATCAGAGAAGACTCGGATTTTATGTAGCGACGTCAAATATCAAAGAGCGAAATTTGCATCAGAGAAGACTTGGATAAGGTCTCTATAATGGACTGCTGCTATTCAACACATTCCAAAACATTGGCGCCTTTTTACATAGGTCTACCCTCATGCTGAAGTTTGGAAAATATTGAGGAAAAGGAAGAAAATGCGGATTACCAGCATATTCCCCCTTTCTTCCACATTTTCCTTCTTATCGCAGAGAATTTTTGACGTCAAAATCCCCTTTAAATTAAGACCAGTCATGTTTTTGTTTGGAAAAGCGTTAACAGATGACATTTTTGTATACTTGTCCAAATTGATATCTTTTCTGATATATTATATTAATATCAATGCACAAAGAATATAGAATGAACTTGATCTAGATATTTTCTATAAGCTCGCAGTCTGATTTTTAAAACGATGTAGTGTGAACTCCTATGAGGACCCTTTAACAACCCCTGATTTAGTTGTTTTTCGGGGAATCAAAGGGCAAACTTGACCTTCGTTATTTCTCCAGTACAATCACTTAAGTCTCTCAAGATCCACTATAAACAATTGTTGTCGATAAATACGATCAAGTTTGCATGTTGAGACTAAATTTAGTTTTGCCCCAAATGCAGTTTTGGTCGTATTCATTTGAATTTTATTCCTGTTACCAAGGGAACCATTTGTAAACGTCAAATAAATCTGAAAATTCTGCTTACTCATGAGTTACAAAAATGACGTTTCCCAAACCGAATCTATTGTAGATTTCTAACCGTACTATTAACGTTTTCCGTCCACCATTAGATACCAAACCCTTCGTGCAACTTCGGGTCTCATCCATGACAACTCAAATTGTCGATGTTATACCCTCGCCAATTTCCGTTGCCATCGATGACGTCCGAGGTTTCATAAAATGCTTGGTATCTTATGACGCATTGAATACAATAATATTAAGGTTAGAAGTCTTATTGTAAATAAGTTAATCATTATGATATTGTGTATTGTAGTGATGTCTTTTAAAATAAGTCACCTTCGTTAAATAAAGATTTTATTATTATTATTATTATTACAACGTGTTTCATACATTGTCTCTATTTTGAAGTTATATTAATACAAGGTCGCATGCCCGCTTATTTGCAACTTTAGAAAAAAAAAATAATGCCATATGCATGTAGAAATTATGCAAGTTGTACTATAGCACACGATGCAGTAAAAGGTGAAAACGTCGTTTATAAGCATCATATTCTTCTCTAACAATGTTTTCTAAACCCAAATCGTTTTGGGTCGTCATAAATTATAGTCAATATTTTTGAATGGGTTAGAATGACCCTAATGAAGCATCAAGCGACCAAGTTTGCACATTCGGTATATTCAGATTTCTTTCCAATAGGCCTTACAACAATACAAATAAAAATATCAACTAAATATCAACATCTAAAGGTCACGTTGTACTTATATCACAATTGCCAAACAAGCACACTTAATCTCACCTTTTTCCCAAAACAACAATATTTATGCTAGTCTAATATGAAAGTAGCTGTGGACGATAAAATGATAGACGCCGGAAAAATACATATCGTTGGTGGGGAGTCAAAACCTCGTAACTACAGCATGAATAAGCTGGAGTTACGAGGTTTTGACTTCCCACCGACGATAATGTATGTTTCACCACAGAAGACATTATGGTGTTATCTGAATTTTCTTCTTTTCTCTCAGTAAAGTCTTGATTAAGACTAACCGCTCAAAGAATATTAACATTATTTGAGCGGGAAGTCTAAAGTGGAATTTGTAAGGTAAATGGTTTATAAGTACCAATATTAAAACACTTACTTGGATTGTAATGTCGTAAACTTAGAAATTTCATTCGCATGTTTTCTGAATTACAAATGATTAACTAAGAGATGAATGGAAACCCAACCAACATCTCTAAAAATGAGTTAAGTTTGCAGATGATATTTAAGTTTCTGCTCGCGTTCAAAAGTAAGTAAAATCAACAAATAGAAATAGACAATTTAAATGTGAATATGACAGTTTAAAGTTTTCGTACGAAATAAGTTTACATTGCAGCCTTTGATAAGCACCACTTCATTAGTTTGAAGAGTTTGTTTCCTTACACTAACACAACAATGTTAGTTTTTGTCGAGCCCGCTTGCGGTGAGCTCGACATAGTTGTCACAATGGCGGTTCGGTGTATGTGCGTTAGTGCGTTAGTGCGTGCGTGCGTGCGTTAGTGCGTGCGTCCGTCCGGATGGAGCTTGTCCGGGCCATAACTTCACCATGGATGGAGGGATTCAGAAATAACTTGGCACAAATGTCAAGCTCAGTAAGGCGGAGTGTCGCGTGCAAGAACCAGATTCCAAGCTCAAAGGTCAAGGTCAAACTTGGAGGTCAAATGTCAAAAATGAGAAGATTTTTGCTTGTCCGGGCCATAACTTCACCATGGATGGAGGGATTCAGAAATAACTTGGCACAAATGTCAAGCTCAGTAAGGCAGAGTGTCGCGTGCAAGAACCAGATTCCAAGCTCAAAGGTCAAGGTCAAACTTGGAGGTCAAATGTCAAAAATGAGATGATTTTTGCTTGTCCGGGCCATAACTTCACCATGGATGGAGGGATTCAGAAATAACTTGGCACAAATGTCAAGCTCAGTAAGGCAGAGTGTCGCGTGCAAGAACCAGATTCCAAGCTCAAAGGTCAAGGTCAAACTTGGAGGTCAAATGTCAAAAATGAGATGATTTTTGCTTGTCCGGGCCATAACTTCACCATGGATGGAGGGATTCAGAAATAACTTGGCACAAATGTCAAGCTCAGTAAGGCGGAGTGTCGCGTGCAAAAACCAGATTCCAAGCTCAAAGGTCAAGGTCAAACTTGGAGGTCAAATGTCAAAAATGAGATGATTTTTGCTTGTCCGGGCCATAACTTCACCATGGATGGAGGGATTCAGAAATAACTTGGCACAAATGTCAAGCTCAGTAAGATGGAGTGTCGCGTGCAAGAACCAGATTCCAAGATGAAAGGTCAAGGTCAAACTTTGAGGTCAAATGTAAAAAATGAGTTGATTTTTGCTTGTCCGGGCCATTCCTTAACTTGGCACAAATGTCAAGCTCAGTAAGGCGGAGTGTCGCTAAGTATTTTCTGAATCTAGAATGTTTTCTCTACCTTACAATATTTTCGTTTTCCAAATACGACATCGGATGGACTTCTGCTTGGTCTGGTATATTTCTCGGAATTTGGTTTTATGGACTTAGCATAACGTCCCTTTTAGCGTGACGGGTCACATATGTATACTCAAATTAATCCATTCTGGTATCTCGTTATAAATACATAGACATGTAATATTTTGTGAACAATAAACTGTCTCACCATGATCCCCATCATTCCAACTTATTTTGTCCCCACTTTTACAACGCCATTGTAATGACAGCTGTAGACATAGGTATGGTCTTCTTTCTTCAAAATGAGCGGGCTCGACATGTTGCCCTTCGGCATCTAGTTTGTCTATCCTTACTTCATGCATCTATTCTTGTGACCGCAATATCATTTCTATGTTGAAGGATTGCTGGTATCATAGTCTCAATCAATGCAAAATATCGCTGCTTTTCAACAAAAATCTCGTAACTGCAGCTTGTTTTAAGCTGCAGTTACGAGATTTTTATTGGAGAGCAGCAATATTTTGCATTGATTAAGATTTGTATACCAGGTTTTTTTTTTGAAAAGCGACTTGTGTCGTTCTTCAAAAAAAACCCCCCAACAACATCATCAACAACAACAAACAATCTAACAAACAAAAACAAAAAAAACCGATTTCTCACTTACGTCTGTTCATTTATTTTGCAGAAGCAGGTCGCCAAGGTGCGGCTGGGCGAACCTGCGGCCGACGAAGAGTTACAGCCCTTGGCTCTGTCCTCGGACTCTGACGGCATGGATGACGTCACAAAATCTCCGGACAGTCCCTTCGACTCCCCCACCGACCCATACAAGAACGAGAACGGGTTCGGATTTACCAACGGTGATATTTACAAGGAAAAGATCCGAGAGGATGCGGATGAACCGGAAGTGCGCTGTGGTTACATGACTTGTCGTCCAGACGCTTTACAGAGATGTAACAATCCGAAAATGTTGTTGTTGTTTCTTAGCTGCTTCTCAATGGCACAAGGTACATGTACCTCCTTATGTGGCTATTGTTTTAATTATTGATTTTATTTTCCATCGATGGCTTAGCACAATCTATTGTAAATGTATATGTTTAAACAGTTTTGTAATGAACTGAGTCAAAGTTCCCCAATGCTTGTTATGGTCCTGCAGATGTCTTTCGCTTGTAATGCCACTCAAAATAATTACAGTGAAAGCCATATTTTGCTATCTTAAAGAATCTTCGAACCATGATATCAAAATTACTTGTAATCACTTCTTTAGTGAATGAATACTTATGCTTGTCAAATATGTCAATGTCATAATACATTTCAGTGCGTTTCTTTTCTTGACACGATTCCACGGACAAGCTCCTGCACTTTTGAACAGAAATCCTTTAAATTCTCATTTAATTTCCAGGTTTTGTCGTGAACGGTATCAACAACGTCAATACCACGTCAGTTGAACGCCGATTCCAATTACCGAGCAGTCGTGTCGGGATGATTTCTAGCTCCTACGACTTCTCCGCCGCCATTTTGGGTATTTTCATCAGTTTTATGGGTTCTGGTCGCCATAAAGCAAGATGGTTGACGATGGCTTGCATCATTATGGCAGTGGGCTCGTTCGTGATGGCGTTACCGCATTTTACAACGGGGAAATATGAGTGGGGACAAGACGTCGCCTTGACGTGCAACACAAAAACAGGGGAAGGTTAGTTTTCTATTTTATTTTTTAAGAATAGATACTGAATTTATGTACATAATCATCTGGTTTGATGAATACGTACTTAAAGAACTAATGTTTGCGTATTCATTTTTTTTATTTTAAGATGCAACTTGGCGTAATTTACCTTCATTTAAGTCTGCCAAAAATTGGCCATATATTCCAGCGTTTATCTTCCAGTTTATGTGCCCATGCTACCTCGAATACTTTAAGAAGATGATACGTATATGTATACGTACTATTCGATAGAAAACAACAACACTATTTGACCAGAAAAATGCAAATTGGTTACCAATTATATAAATTTGTGCTTACATTTTGATCTGTGAACAATCACTTTATTGCAGGTGTCAGTACAGAGTGCAACAATGAATCAGAACTACAACATTATTTATATGTACTCATCCTGGGCCAGCTGCTACACGGTCTTGGTGGTACAACTTTATACACTGTAGGGGTAGGACTTATAGACGATAGTGTACCGGCTAACAGTTCCCCCATGTATATAGGTATGTAATATAACAAACATCGTGTATATTAACGCACTAGCCATGGGCCAGCTACTACACGGCCTCGGTGGTACAACTTTATACACTGTAGGGGTAGGACTTATAGACGATAGTGTACCGGCTAACAGTTCCCCCATGTATATAGGTATGTAATTTTACAAATATTATGTATATTTACGTACCCATCCTGGGTCAGCTGCTTCAATGCCTCGAGTACAACTTTATACACTGTAGGGGTAGGACTCACAGATGACAGTGTACCTGCTAATAGTTCACCCATGTATATAGGTATGTAATATTACAACAAAGTAATGTTTCAACATGTATTTATATTTACGTACTAGTCCTGGGCCAGCTACTACACGGTCTTGGTGGTACAACTTTAAACACTGTAGGAGTAGGGCTTATAGACGACAGTGTACCTGCTAATAGTTCGCCCATGTATATAGGTATGTAATATTACTAACATTATGTATATTTACGCACTAGTCCTGGGGCAGTTACTACGCGGTCTTGGTGGTACAACTTTATACACAGTAGGAGTAGGGCTTATAGACGACAGTGTACCTGCTTATAGTTTACCCATGTATATAGGTGTGTAATATTACAAACATTTCGTATATTTACGCACTAGTCCTGGGCCAGCTACTACACGGTATAGGGGTACAACTTTATACACTGTAGGAGTAGGGCTTATAGACGACAGTGTACCTGCTTATAGTTTACCCATGTATATAGGTGTGTAATATTACACTTCAAATGTTTCAACTTTATTCGTACATGTACATACTTATTTTGTGCACTATAACCCGTGATGGTATAATTCTTTTTTCACATCTTCCTCGGGATGCTGCTTTATTTACTTTCAAGCCAGGGCTTACCTGTATGAGATAAGGGCTTATAGACGATAGCGTGCTTGTTGCGACAGTTTTTACACTGTAATTTTATGATGCACGTCGTCGCTTTTCTACGAAAACCTCGTATCTGCAGCTTGTTTTAAGCTGCATATACGTGTTTTCTGCAGAAAAGCAGCTATGTATCTTTCATAGATTACTACAGATACCAGCCAACTATTTGGGAAAAATAGGTCACTAGTTTTGTTTGACATTTTAATGTTGTTTAAGAGATAAATGGGTTGTCTATTTTATTTGGATTCATGCCTTTCCAACTTCAGTCTGGTTTGAATTTCAATAAGACTGTCCACCACTTTCATTATATTAAGTTTGACTAGATGGGTTTACCACGTCCATTTAAATCCTCAAGACAACTTATTGACATTGTCTATTCATTTCCATCTTCCGTTTAGGAAAAGGTCGTGTTTGCATTATCTAATATCCAACAACTTTGTGTTGACTTAACGATTAAAGATTTTTCGCCCCAACGTAAACATAAATCGATTTTAAATTTTAGTCTATAATAATCTATATACATCTATCTTTTTTCTTTATTTATTAGGAGAGTATTACGTCGAATTAATTCTATTCCCATTGATTCCCATGCAGCAAGTATCTTATTATTTAATGATTATTGCTTTTTTCAGGTATACTTTACGCCTTTGCCACATTAGGACCAGCTCTAGGATACATAATTGGGGGCCATATGTTAGATATTTACGTAGATTTTGACACGATTTCCAGCTCAGAGTAAGTATTTATTGTAAATATACACGAATTTTACAAGACTAACAATGTCCATTTATGGTGTCGTATCTTTAAAAAAAAGAAATAGAATGCGTTCTGATTGCGTACTGTACTGGACCAAAATATTTTTGAAATCCATGAATTTCTGTACCTTGTAAGATGCAGGTTCAAGCCTCTTTGTCATTAAACACCAAATGTAAGAGAATTATAGAAAAAACCCAGATTGACTATACAAGAAATGGACTATACAAGAAACACTGCAATTCAGATACCTTTTTCATAATTCCTGGTTGTTCTCGTATTTCAGAATCAATTTAACTACGGACGATCCACGCTGGGTTGGCGCCTGGTGGGTGGGGTTCTTGATTGCATCATGTCTATTTTTAGTCGCAGCCATTCCAATATCCATGTACGGAGCTGAACTGCCAAGTAAGTTCTCCCGTAATGTTCGGTTGGTATAAAAAAAAATAGACTAAAAGCATTAAAGTGACATTTCACATTGATATTTCATAAATTGTACTTTTATTTCTATCTGAAAGAGCAGATTTTCTTACAAAAATTCTGGAAGTTTCAAGCCAAAATATCGAACCGTTTATGAAATATATATTTTTGTGCTGAGATAAAACAAATTGTTGTGGACAACAGTTCAGATTTATATGGAATTTGCCATTTCTGTCTCAACTTGAAGGCGTATTTTTCGCTTATAATTAACAACTTCAAAAACTGGTATCATTTCTACGCATTAGAATAACCAATCTTTGCATCAAGGCATACTTTAAAAAGTGAAATCAAAATGTTTTGCCCCTTTAATGATTTATCAAAAAGTATTTAACAGAATTTCCAATGATTTAGTACATTGTTTATTAAGAAATACCCAGAAGGTCGTTGTCCCATAGGGGCTACATAACAATAAGACGGACATAAGACAGACATGCTACTTTATCATGTGTCCATCTTTGAATAATTGTCTGACAAGGTCATGAAAATTCGCTATAAGCTCACCAAGTATGAATTCTACCTCGCTATTAACTTTAACACAATTATTGTATGTACATACTGTAATCTCGTTCCAGGTGCTAAAGTAATTCGGGCCACTCGTGTATCAGAAATGCACGGTGATGACGGTAGTATGCCGGTAGCTCTGTAATCCAACACCAAGAGACTGTCCGATCAAAACATCGTCGCTTTTCAACCCAAACCTCGTAACTGCAGCTTGTCTTAAGCTGCAGTTACGAGGTTTTCGTTGAAAAGCATCAACATACAAGTTTACATGAATTTCAGGTGCAGCTGTAATCCGTCAGACACGTGTATCAGAAATGCACGGTGATGACGGTAGCATGCCCGTAGCTTTGTCATCCAACACTAAGAGACTATCCGATCTCAGATATCTACCAGCCAGTATTCTACATCTACTAAAAGTACCACCTTTTATGCTCATTACATTTGCTGGGGCCACAGAGGGTACGTTTTCATTTTTTCTTGTTTTTTTTTTTCGTTTTTTCAGTGTTGTTTAATTAAGATGGATTCAGTAAGATATACTAAGTATCCTATTCTTTTGATTGAATAATTTCAATATTGTTAAATTAATAAACCAAAGTTAATACGTCTCTTTTCGCAAACATACATTTATTTAATTTTTGTAATTCAATTTTAGGTTTTTGAAATACATTGATCTTTGTCATCTTGTGCACTCCTCTGCTTTCTGCAGATCATTAACTATTGTACTAGTTTGACTTTACCACAAAGCAAAATTTTACGGAACTAGAAAGAATCTAAGATGCATTTGCACATAGAAACTAGTTCTACCCACTTCGAAAAATATTTCGAGAAATATTTATTTACTGAAATTCGAAGGCTTTTGTATTTCATTTAGTTTACACTTATTTTCTTCCATATAAGACAAAATATATTGTTTGTACGTTGCAGGAATGATCACTTCTGGGTTTGCTACTTTCATGCCTAAGTTTATACAGAATCAGTTTGGTGTTACTGCTGGATGGGCATCCATGCTTACAGGTAAGATATAATATATAGTTTGGGGAAAGCTCTTTTTATGTTGATATTATTAACATAAAAAAAGCTTTTTCCAAACTTATCTGGAAGGAAATAGTATGGTTCATCAATTGGAAGAACACTTTTTTTTGTATAATCAACATTCTAATCTTTGAAACACTAGTACTCCCTTAAATCATTCATACTGATTAGATAATAACTCAACTCGCACACGCGTACGAAACGGCTTGTTTGCGATTTGGCACATGTAGATACGTGTATTTCGGAATATCTTCTCGGTCTAATATTAACGAGATTGTCTGTTAAATCGTCTATATAGTTTGATATATACTGAAATAAAATGATGCATGGAACCCGAATATCGTTATCTCTGTTTTAATATTTAATATTTTAATTCTTATAACCGTCGCTTTTCATTGAGAACCTCATAACTACAGATTTTTTAAATAATACAGTCACGAGGATTTTAAGACAACCAGGTTAAACATTTCCCAAACAAGATCTGGTTTTGACGTCCCTATCAGAAAAGGCTTTGGAAAACATTAAGACAAAAGAAGAAACTGCTGATAACCAGCAGTTTCTCCTTTTGCCTCAATATTTTTTTTGATACATTTTACACAATTTCTACATTAATTTTATAAACTCTCATTTTGTCGTCTGCAGCAGCTTTTAAATTGGTGCCCCTTCGAATTTTGTCATTTGGGAAAGGGTTAAAATATGTTTTCTGTCTTGACTAGGTTTCATGGCAGTGCCAGGAGCGGCTGGTGGCCAGTTTTTCGGCGGTTACATCTGTAAACGGTTCAATTTGAAAGTGAAGGGCTGTATACGTGTTGCCATTATTTGTTGTTGTCTGACCGTGGTGTTGTCTACTGGGTTATGGTTGAAATGTGGGCACGTGGGGATTGCGGGTGTCACTAGGGCATATTCAAACACGTAAGTTATATCATATTTGTATAAATGCCAACGGTGCATGTTGTCTCTATTTTGCTTTGTTTTGGAAAAGTCAATAGGATTTCAAATTGCTTTTATGGCTAATCAACGTGTGTTATACAGATTAAAGAAAAATAACAATTTGTCAAAAATGCTTCTTGCATAAATGTACACTTGAAGTACACCTGTCTGGTTGGAGTGCCTAGGATTTAGTGCATTTTAATGCCATGTATATGTACATTATCTTTAAATACCTTAATTCGGAACAGTCAAATACTTTGACGTCACGTCAGTTATTGCTTAACTTTGTAAAAACTGCGTTTATGTTTAATTCGATTCTTCATAAATCCCTTATTATTTATCGCACACTAACAAAAATTATATTGATAGAAAGAATGAAATACTGGCATTGTAAATATGTTTTCATATTTTTCAAATATTCAATTATTTTTTATTTATCGCACGGTGAACATCCAACGACGTCGCAATTTTCGCCGGTGATTTGTAACATATTATAGCGACAATTTATACGTAAATTGCTCTGTTTTCGTCTGTTTCGGGAGAATCTGTGGGGAAAAAGTACCAAACGATGTAAAAATATCTCCTCTTCATAGTTGTTCACGTGCAAGAAAAGATTCAACATTAGTTTTCAAAATATAATCAAAGTTAGTATACTCGATAGTGGCGTGATTTTTGTATTTAAAATTATACAGTCGGAACATTTTCAAAAATATGTTTTCTGTGATGCATTTAAATAAGAAACTTTTTACACTAAGAAAAAGTACATTAGACACCAATCGAATTGATTTATTAGTCATTGATATCAAATCAGAGAAAACGCCATTTCTAATCTTTTTAAAATGTCTAACCATGATGTCACACGTTCGAAAAATGCCTAAAATCTAGCAATATACGCTACTTCTCTATATGTTCATGTGTTTAATAATCACGGGGTATAACCTGAAGTTCGTAACTGCAGTTACGCACGTCCAATATGGCGGAGGGACAAAAAGGTGAGTTTTACAAGCATCGATTTCAGGCACTATGTCAATGCATTTGATATATTTTTTGATGAACTTGATCAATAATAACTCTGTTAACAATGTCACACTCTCTTTATTCTGACATATTTATTTAGTAGGCCAATATCAGAGCTCGAAAAAATCGCATGAAGTGCGTAACTGTAATACATGAAGTTAGTAACTGTGTCATTGCATTTCTTAAATGACGTGCGTAACTTATTATAAATTCTATACATGCAACTCTAGGTCTCGTGCTTTCCGTCATCCATATTAAAAAGGGGGAAAAGTTTTCGTTTTTGTCATCATTAATCTTCCAGTCCATTATCGGTAATCTTTAGTAAAGGGTGTAATTATTGGGAAAACATTTTGTTAATCTTAAATACGGTATATGGAAGTTTTGTTAAAATGTCTTATCTTTGGTGTAAAGATACGGTGGTTACGAAGTTATTCACACAGTCTTACAGTTTATGATCTTTCCAGGCGATTGTGATATGAGCTTATAATGTCCGCTTTTTGGGTCTGCACTGTGTCGATCAGTAGGGCCTACTGATTCACTGACGCATATCAATTGGGTCCCCTATAAACCTGAAAAGGGTGTTTTAGTTTACCAAAAGCTACGTATCGGTCATAAAGGAATTCTTTGTCTCCAGCGGTTATCTCCCTTGATGCTTCGATCCTGGGAAAGTTCTTTCCCTTGATAAAACTGCCGCCATTATAAACTTTTAGGAAAAATGTCAACAAAGAAAGCCTGCTATCGATGAACTCATTTTGAGTTATGATAAGAGAGAAAGTGAAATTAGAAAAAAAGACATGGAAGGCAAAACATTGCGTGAAAAGGAAAAATACTTGGTGCATCAAAATTGTTTGTCCTGCTTATCTCGAATCTCACCAGAGAAAACTCGGATTACCTTTTCGGGTAGGCAAATGTATTGTTTCGTGTATATATTCTTATCGGTTGTTCATTATGTCGTTAAAAGGCTGCTGAATGACATAGTATTCTTTCTATGTAAGCAAAAAGTTGTCTAATAAAAGGAAAACTCTTCGTACCCAAACCATTTCGTACCATAGTTAACTTTCGTTGTATGGTTTGGCCATTTCGTATCATATTTTGTACCATATGTTTATGATTATGCATAATCTTATTATTTATTCAGTAACTGATGGAATATTGAGTTTTCCCTTGACTTTTGCTAGAGGGGGTCATTATGTCCCCATTGTCTTCAAATTACGGGCCCCGGGGCCGGGTCATGCATATTGTCACAATTTTTTCTTCATGTTCCTGCTGATAATTTTTAGAGGGTCATTTGAGTTAAAACTGTGCCAAAACGCACAAATTTGTGCACGAGATAAAAGTGTCGTGGGTACTCATTAGAATGATCTCGTTGACACGATACAAATGAGTACCCACAACATAGGGTTTGAATCAAGGATAAAAAAAATAGAATGTCTTCACCCCCTCATACTTGTTGCTCTGGTTAATCTATAGAGTCAATCAACTTTTGTCAAATGTCAGAAATTATATTGGCTGAGCCGGGGCTTGAACCTGTGTCCCCTGGGTTGTAACATGTCAGACGCCAATATTACAGACTGAGCTAATCAGTCCAATTTGAAAGCTTAGCACTACAGATTATCATCATTACATTTTGGATTTTGATACAATTAAGATTTGTATGTAGTAACAATACAGCACAGAAAATAATATATAGGAAAAAGAGTAAAATGTTAAATCAGTGTTTTGTTCTTTTGTCTCAATATTTTTCCAAAGCATTTCTAAATAGGATGTGCTGAGCCCGGATAACTCAGGCAGTATCGTCGGAGTCTGTGTCAATCCAGGGGTCAAGATTTCAAACCCCAGCTCCGAATGATAATCCATTCTGTCATTTGACAGTCACTAAAGTCATTTGTCTCACATCAATGGGTCGGAATCTTCTATGTCAGAGAGCAGCTGAAGGCTCAGTTTGGAAATTGTGATAGTACCGGTATGAGAAATACCTGGTATCCATGGTTAGGTGCTCCAGCCACCACAATATGGCCATAGCACTTGAAACGGCTATAAACCCAAATAAATCACATCTAAATGGGACAGCAAAATAAGGCCTTGTTTGGGATTGGGCGATAAAGCATAAAATTTGGTTTTGATCAGCAAGTAAATAAAACGACCATATTATTCAGTTTATTGTTGATTGTTTGTTTGTGTCATTGTTTGTCACAACATTTCATAAATTAAGTTTTGGAAAATATTTAAAAGAAGAAAATGCTGCTGCAGTTCAGCATATTCTCCATTTTCCTGAATACTTAATTAAGTCTTTCCAACATGTCAAAGAAAATTCCCATCCTTAAAGTTGTGATATTACTTTCTAATCTGCAACTATATGAAAAAAATCAAATTGGAACCATCTAGATTTCTTGGATTTGCTTGGGAAAATATAGCAAAAGAAGCAAGATATTACTGCTTTTCAACGAAAACCTCGTAACTGCAGCTTAAAACAAGCTGCAATTATGAGGTTTTCGTTGAGTAGCGACAATATATATATGTAAATATGGATTGAACTTATGTTTTTAATGAATTTCTTTTCAGAAATGAAAACATCATTGAAATGTGGATTCTGTTCATGTCCAGAGGTAAATATGACAGTGTATTGTTTTTGAGCTTTTGAGGAAAAAAGCTACTTGTAAATTGTTGCTAAATCAAATTTTAAAGTGACATAGGAGCACAATCATGTTTACCACTATATAGATCAGATTTGAATTTCAACTAGCATACTGTCAATTTGCTAGTCAAAAATGAAAATTACAATTGTTTTTTTCTGCAACAATTTTTTTTGCAAAAAGATTTTTTTGCAAGTGAAATGAATCAAGAGAAAATAAGATTTCATTGCAAATGCACATTTCTTTGTGGCATAATGGTGATATTATAATTGTTCATCATGTTTGACAGTTTTCTTGCATGTTAGTTTATCTTTGTGCTTATGTGCTAGTGGTTTCAAAAACCACATGCAAAATTTTGCTTGATCTAGTCAAATATTTAGGGAAATTAAATTCTAGCCCTGACTTTTAGCCAATTTATGTTTTCTGCTTCTTGTATCACCTGCATCAATCAAGTTTATAACATTTACACATTGAAAAGGGCATTCATGGCTTCAATTTAACTTTCAATATTTTTCTTCATGAAATACACATTTCAATTTTGAAATATCGAGCGATAATGTCATTTTTATGTCCCTGTATTGAAATTGTAACTTGTGTCTGTCTGTTTGTTCATCAATCTGTCTGTCAATCAGTCTGTCCATCCGGAAACATTGGCCATTTCAGGGGCATTTATGTTTCACAAACACATCTTGTTTGATCTAGTCTTGCTTGTATATACACATGAAGACTTGTGAGAAAAGGTGATTTGGTGGGAGCCAAAATACCACTCTCATTGCAAAGTCAATTGTTTTGAGCTTCAACTGTGATTGGGCCGAGACCCGACAGCTCAGTCGGTAACATCGGGTCTGTCAATCCAGGGGTTGCAAATTCAAACCCCGGCTGGGCCAGTATACATTCTGACATGTGACAAAAGTCATTTGTCTCTCCTTAATGGATGTGAATCATCTATGTGAGACAGCAGCCGGAGGCATGGTTTGGATATTGCAGTGGTACTGCAGAGAGAAATACTAGAAACCCATGGTTAAGTGCTCCAGCTGTTGCGATATGACCATAGCAGTTGAAAACAATGTAAAACCCCATTAAAACAAATGAACTATGATTGGGGTTTATATGTTGCAAGGCATGTGACTGTCATTTCATCATAATTGTACCTTTCTATATGTTACACAAGGTAAAGGTTTTGAAAAGCATTGAGAAAAAAGAAAAGAAATGGTCGTTAAAAACAATTTCTTCATTATTCACAATATTTTCTACACAGAAAGACCTCCTAAATAAACTGTTTTCTTCACCATCTTTGTATTTGGACCAGTCTAAAATTTTGATGCCTGATGAATGATTGATTAATTTATGCATGCTTACAGCAGCTGAAAAATGCAGATTTTGAAATGCATCTCCTTTGTAATGACACATTTCTATAATTTGGTCAATTTTAGCATGGTATCATAGTACTTGAATGCTAAACCGTTTACTGAATTATGTTTTTTTATCTCTTTGCAGGTGACCAGTTTATTGCTGTGAAAAATATCAAAACAGTGAAGTCCTAAAGAACAAAGGAACATTGAGAGTTTCCCAAGTGTGGTCTATTGATACAAGATTGACTGTACATTGTACTTTGAAATAAATTACCTGAATATGAATGTGTTGTTTTGTTATTCAGAGCAACAGATAAGATGGTTTATGAGTTTTCATATGCAATCATACACTTAAAGACACTTCTAACGCAACACTTACCTTTTTGGTAATAACTTGATATTCAACCAACCATTCTTCATCAAATTTTCAACAAATTTAATTCATTCACAATTGCATAATATCTGTAATCTTCATAAAGAAACATTGAGTAGAAATGATCAAATTTGCATTGCATATAATATGACTTGAAAACAAAAAGTCGCAAAAAAGCTGTGCGAGCTGATAAAGAAAATTCATGTTATTCAGGCCCGTATGTAGCAATTTCATATTGGGGTGGCTGAAGTCCCTGTGTTTGGATATTGGGGGGCTAAATTGGATTTTCCATACATTTTCAGTGTAAAATAAGGAAAATTTGGCATTTTGAGCAACATTATGGAGGCTAAGACCCCCCCCCCCCCCTCCCCTTTGCCCCGACTGTTCCTACGGGCCTGTTATTAATGTAACAGCAGTAAAGTTTATGACTTTATGCTAACATTCTGTGTGTCCGTCATGAACCTAAATGACACGAAGACACATCCTTCTCATTGATAAAGCATAATTGATGATGAATCTTTGCGGGATCATTCTCAACTCGTCCCTATTAAGTTCCTGTTGCAGTTGTTGAAAATTTCTTGGGGCAAAAGGGCGAAAAGCTAATGTCTGGTAACAAATTCAATGGTTTTGTGCAATGCTGACACGTACAAAACATTAAACAAAATAGGTGCGACTGAATTCTAGTATTGCATCGCACATGAAAGAATGCTATCAAATCTTATGAAGCAGTGATACGAGTTTTGAGCATGATTTGACGACGCTGCTTTGATGCTATTTAATTCTGCAATTGCCTGGGGTTTTGTGACTTTTCATATTTGAGTCTTAGTGGAAAACCTAAATATTTTTTATGTTCGGATCAGTCGATTTTCTTGAAACTTACAGAAAACATGTAAACGTAATTGATTGACATTTGCTGAAAATTTCATCAAATATACTGCATTATTTATTTAGTTATGATAAAAAATGTAAGTGTTGCGTTGGAAGTGTCTTTAAGTGTACTATAATTTGAGCAACGTTTGTCTGTTTGTCTGTTTGTTCCCCTACTCCTCCCAGGTCCTTGGGCCGATCTTCACCAAACTTGGAGGGAAGGTGGAGGGCGGCCCCGGATATTAGCTTGAGGGGTTCATTTTTTGAAAGGTCAAGGTCATCGAGGTCAAAGGTCAAATTTATCGTTTTTACGGGTTACGGGACGGGATTGCTTACGGGTTACGGGACGGGATTAGGTGGAGTGCAGCCCCGGATAGGTCAAGGTCATCGAGGTCAAAGGTCAGCCCCGGATAGGTCAAGGTCATCGAGGTCAAAGGTCAAATTTCGAGACGGGTAAAATTGCTAGTATTTCATAATTTGTTCATCAGAAACAAATGCTGTTGGTATTCAATAGAATCATCTCTTTGAGGCGGTTCAAATTAGTAACCACAACATTTGGTTTGGATTTGAAATTATAACAAATTAAGAATGGTTTCACCCCCTCTTTTCTGTTGCTCTGGTTATTTAAATTCCAATACTTTCCCAAACATGGCCTGATTTTGACAACTTGGATAGAAAATAGTTTTTTGAAACATTGAGAGAAAAGAAGAAAGTGCTTGTGATCAGCAAGTTCTCCTTTACTACCATTTTTTCAATATTTTGTGAAACATTAGACGTTTACATTGTTTATGTCAATATTATATTTCTTGTTGCTGTAACTCATTTCAATTTTGGATGAACTTAAGGTAGTCCACCCCTAATGCGATTTGCACATCATCAGAATTATGCGGGTTACATTGCAAACATTTGGCAATGGAACTTCTCACCGCCAAATGTTTACGACTGAGTCCGAATAGCTTTGGATACGTATCGACGTCGCTCGAAATTATCCGATATTTTCTGAATCTCAAAATGGCCACATTATGGGTACTCTACTTTAACGTTTGGCTTTTTGGAAAGGGTTACATGTAATGTTTCCTCAAAATATCCCTTTCCCAAACAGCAAATTTTCAAAATTTCCATTTCAAAAGTTGCTGCAGACGACAAATGGACCTTGTTTAAGATAGAATTTGTATTATAATATAGCGCAGAAAATATTCAGGCAAAAGGAGAAACTGCTGGTTATCAGCAGATTCTTCTTTTGTCTCAATGTTTTCCCAAGCTGTTTCTGTTAGGGACGTCAAAACCAGGTCTTGTTTGGGAAAGGGATAATGTCCACTTTTCATGCACTTAAGTGTTTTGGAAAACATTAAGAGAAAAGAAGAATATGCTGACCCTCTGGATTTACGCCTCTAGAAACCCAAATCGCTCACTTTATTCAGAGCTACAGACAAGATGGGCAATGGATTTTCAATATGCAATATTTCATAAGCTGCTCATCAAAATCCATGTTGTGGGTTGGCTACTCATTGGAAGAATCTCATGGAGACATTCAAATGAGTACCTACAACACATGGTTTTGATTTGAAACATCAATTTTAGGATGGTTTCAACCCTTTTATCTGTAAGTCTTGTTATTTATTGAAAAGAATGTTCCATTTTTCTAACAGATGCATTCTTTTGTACAAGACCTGCGTAAGACAATTTTAGGGTGGTCATATTCGAAAAGCTGCTGCAGGCGACAACGTGGATGATGATCAAGCTTGGATTTGTGTACAATATAGCTGAGAAAATATTGAAACAAAAGGAGAAACTGTTGGTTATCAGCAGTTTCTTTTTTTCTCAATGTTTTCCCAAACCTTTGGTATTAGGGACGTCAAAACTAGTTCTTGTTTTTGAAAGGGTTAACATATTTGCTTGTGGTCATATATTGGTATCAAATATTCCCTCCGATTTGTCCACTTCCAAAACCACTAGTTATACAAAACTAATCTGCTAGAACCCTTCCGTCGATACGCTTTTATTCAGTTACTAACGTCATATTCACCAAGTTACTAACTTCTTGTCCTATTTTTAAGTAACAGTTACGCACATCATCGTGATTTTTGAAAGCTTTATTACAGCTTTTACACTGACCTAAACAATTAATGTTCGATTCAAACTCCTTTTGATATAAACAAACATCGTATTGGTGAAGAAATCCGAACGAATAACACATCCAGTTATACAAATAAAGCTTGAGAAATATTCCCCTAATTTTGAAGTCGCCATATTGGACGTGCGTAACTGCAGTTACGAACGTCAGGTTATACCCCGTGATAATGAAAATTCTAATGAAAAGGTGTTAATTTTCCAAAAGTACATATGTTGACGCTTATAAAAATGTATACTTTGTCATGTTTTGAAACAGTTTTCTTTTTGTCATCGCAAATTCAAAATGTCTAACCGTTTTGTCACACGGCGTTTGACGTTCACCGGTATTTACGTAACGCTTCATAAGAGCTCGTAGTTATACCGATAGTATGGAAATAATTTAGCATAAATTCTAAATAGTATCAAACGATTTATATCTTTGTGACCTACATTAAAAGTGCATTATTTCTGATAACTTTATAGTGTTTTCTGTAGCAAATGTTCGTTTTATTTTGAAGAAAAAGGGCTAAAGAAGCACCAATAAAAACGACGTTTTCGGTGTTGAAAAAGGCAAATAACTTTAGAAAACAGTGTATCGTTTTTATATAGGCTGGTGGATTTCAATGAAATTTCCACAATACAAAGATATAATTATTCTATAACACATTTCATAATGTTTTGCTTATTCGCGGTTTAAATTACAATACTGAAGTCATAAAGCAATCCGCCGGTAACAGGTATTTTTGCGTCATGATGACGTTTACGGCGGAGAGAAAGTGTGCTATAAATTGACTTCGTATCGCGTATAAGTGTAATAACACATCAGAAACCAAAACATCTATATACATGTACACACTGCATCTTATTAATTTATTGTTGATAGTTATTTCATTTATCTTTAAAGTTAGGTAAAGTAAGTATGAGTATCTATTACTGCTACTAGAAATAATATATTTGTCATAATTATTTCAAACGTTCAATGCTAATCAGTTGAACCGCGTATATTGCAGAATCTAACGGAAATTTGTAAAATCTTTTCCATGTCAAATTTCTCCTCATACATCGAGTAACAAAATTGCAGATTACTGGGAAAATAATTTCCTGCAAACGCAAACGGCGAAAGCTGAAAATGCCTAAAAATAGAGAACGTTCCAGAATCAAAGCGCTGAAAGCGCTGAAGGCCTTGAAGAATTTGAACACATGCAGATTATTGGTATGAGAAAGTTTAAATATTCTTCAACTTCAGCAATAATCAAAGCGCTGAAAGTGCTGAAGGCCTGGAAAGTGTACGAAAAATAACAAGAGTAACATTTTAATCTTTTATTTTCTTTTGAAGAAGTTTCGAACAAATTTGAACACATGCAGATTTTTGGTATAAAACAAAAGTAAAATGAACAGAAATCATCTGTATGGTATGAAACAAAAGTAAAATGAACAGAAATCATCTGTACTGGATGACCACTAGAATCATGGGGGCCAAATTATCAAGGATCAGGTAAGAAGGATTTCGATTGCAGATCTATCCTTTTTATTTATTGCATGATCAATTCCTGTCCAAATTGTGTTAACAATAAATCTGCGACCAAAAGCGGTCTTAAGACCATGAATAATTTGGGCCCTGCCCCCTGGTTAATAAATCATCGAAACACAATAGCATATTATCAGAACATTATATAAAAAATAAGTGCATGTCGTTCTTTAAACCCTTTATCATTCCATAACCAAACGGCAAAATTTTAGACTTGACCAAATTCAAAGATGTTGCAGACGACAATTTCAAGTAATTACTAAATATAATTTCACATTTTTTCACAATGTTTTTTTCAAACCCATTATCTTTAGGGGAGTCAAAAACAGTCATTATGTGGGAATGGGTTAATAAATCTGTTATTATTTTGCTGCTGAAGCTAGAAGTTTTTTTTTAAATTTCCCTTTGTGGGCATTTTCTTATGTTGAAAAAGACATGTTTTGGTTAAATTTCAATTATAACATGCAGGTCAAAACATATAAGAGAACATGAAATATCATGGAAACACAATAGCAAATTATCTTGACATTATATAAAAATATGCGAGCAAAACTAATTATATACAAGAGGGCCATGATGGCCCTATATCGCTCACCTGAGTTTCCGATTCTACAGACAAGTATAGTCTGGTCTTGGATTGGATACAGTTTGGTAGGTCATTTATATAGACTAAGAAAAGACATGGACAGAGCACTGAACCCTGAGGGACGCCTAAGAGAACTGGTAGAGTAGTTGATGAGTGATCATCAATACCTACTCTTTGAGAACGATCCTTTTAGAAGGATTATATCCATCTTGAGATCAGTGGAAGGACACCCAGCTTATTCAATTTGGATATTTAATTGCTGTGATCAACCTTCTTCTTCTTCCGGTTTAGGTCAGGGTTCTTCATAGAATGTATATTTGACCTACGATGGGATGAGACAATCACCTCTTCCATTGGTTATGTATAGCTAAAAGTCTATACGGTACAGTTAAAACTATGTACACCCATCAACCGGTTACTTGCTACTGGGTAGGGCCGCAGAATGCTGTGGTAGGGCGACCCTGAGCCCCTGAGCGTAGTAGCATCTGAGACGGCTATAGGGAGGTGGTTCCAAATCAAATGCCTTACTAAAATCCATTTCAAGTATATATCCGCTTGTTGACCATTTTCAAGATTGTCGTATGCTTCTTGGGTAAGGCTAATCGATTGAGATTCACAGGTATGTTTTGCTCTGAAGCCATGCTGGTACTGGCTAAGTAGATTATTCTTATCAAAGTGACCCATGATGTTTGTTATCAGGATGCGCGCCATAATTGTTGATGCTTTGCAGATTAAAGAGATTGGCCTATACTTGCTGGATTTATACTTTGGACAGCTTTTTATAGACGGGTGCTACTGTTTTACTTCTCTAATCTTTGGGGACAATACCTGTTTCTAGAGAAAGATTGGAGATGACCTTGACAATAGATCAACTGTATATCTTGTAATATTTCTTTACACCTCTGGTAAAATATGTTTTTTGGATAACAATGCGGCATAATTAGAAAATGTACGTTCTGCTCAGTATTTTTTTTTGTGTGTGCTATATTGAGCACAATTTCCAAATTTATTAATGCCCATTATGTCGTCTGCATTAGCTTTGGAATTTGACAAGTCAAAAGTTTTTACATTTTGGAATGGGTGAGATAATGGTAAATTCCATATTTTATATCTTGTTCAAACAATCAAGATGAAGTAATGGATTGAATAACGATTTATTAAATGAAGTTAAAGCATTGCCGACAAATCGTGATGTTATTTCTATATATCTTCACAATATATCATTTAGAACCTTATTAAATCATAAATCTGCCTATTAAAACATAACTATCTAACACATACAAATACATAGATATATAAATAACAAATTTTTAAAACAGATTAAAGAATAACAAATCGTTACTATTACCTACGGTATTGGAAAACCAAATATTTCAAGTGTGTATCGGTAATCACTGACGCGTTCCGTGTGTTCCGGTAATTACTATGCGTTCCATGGTGTTCCGGTATTTCTATGGACCCAATAGTTCTTTCGCGGGGGAAAACGAACATTTACGGAAAATTTTGCAATGAACGAGTTTCTTTAAATATTAGAGGAACGTATGGTACTTTCGGACAGTTAAGTGATCGTCAGCCATTATTTAGATAGGTGAAGACAAAAACTGTATCTTATGTCACAATCAGAAAATTCTAAGCCTTTTCCCCGGCATCGGTAGGCCTAATGAGAAGTATTAAGCGTATAAAACCGGGTAGGAGGAAAACAAAATTAGTCATCAACGACAGGTTATTTCGGACACATCGGGTCTGATCGGACAGGCCGATAATCGAGCTAGATTTATTTCAAATAATTATGTTTGCACTTTTACGTAATTAATTTGGAACAATCTAAAATTTTGTTTGGAAAGGTTTTAGGTAAGGTAAAATACAAATGAACGATCTAAGATATTTATTGCACATCGAGTATTTCGTAAAAAAAATAAAAATTATACGCTGATGGCTGGAGTTGAACGTCGGTCCCCAGAGTTCTGAGACTTCGCCATTACCGCTCGACCACTGAACTTGTTGAACAACGTGTGACATAGAGTAGCTTATATATGAAGGCGAATGGATCCGCGCATAATATTATGTTGCAATCGATTTCTTGATTGTAAATATTTTACGATTTTAAATGCCTTTACTGCTATCAACGTATGTATTTACTTCTTTTGTAATGTACATGGGTCGAAATTTACAAAATCTGCATAAAGTAGTATAAATCTAGTCCAGTTCCGATTTACTTTTCATCGCGCAAGAACACTATATATCTGCGTTCAACGTTTTCACAAGATAAAAATTCAGCACGCCCTGAGAAAAATGACATGCTAAATTTGGCCTCTTCAAGGCCAAAAATGGATATATCGCGTTGTCAAGTCTAAAAGCGAGACAGTGTATTCTTCAATCATATGCTACATTATCAACATAACCTATCTTGAAAATGGTGTGTTAGTTCTTACCGAAGAGGAACACGCGCGAAACAGTTGTAAGATGCCATCTCTTAGCTTAAAGATTTTTTAAAATATAATGTGATTAACTTAATTATGCTAAAATGGCACACGTTTACTATAAACTTGTAATACATAACAAACTATCTCATTGAATGATTTGATCTCTTTTAGATCAATAAGCCCTCAAACATGTACATAAGGGCCTACACACTTAATTACAAGTCTTTACTACTACATTTTCGTAACACATATTATTTAACGCAATTTGAGAGTAACGCGAGACGTTGAGACGTTAAAATAACGCCGACGTCATGTTACAAAAAGTTAAGCAATAACTGACGCAACGTCTTTACATTAAAATTTGGTTCATTGGACTCCGATGCATGGATTTATTATGGGTTATAAAGTCCAAATTCAAATTCCCAATCTTTTGTTGTGATATTTCGTCTGATGTCAGGATGTTGTTTTCTTTTCTAGATCCATAACAGAGTTACCGTCCCTG
This sequence comes from Fragum sueziense, assembly GCA_963680895.1. Taxonomy (NCBI): domain Eukaryota; kingdom Metazoa; phylum Mollusca; class Bivalvia; order Cardiida; family Cardiidae; genus Fragum; species Fragum sueziense. Next base: position 21,147,861 of record OY804608.1, on the reverse strand, counting down.
AATGCGGAATGTAACGAAGATTGCCGATGTCATACAGAGTTATACGAGCCCGTATGTGACGGTGCAGGGTACCAATATTTCTCCCCGTGTCATGCTGGGTGTTTAGAACAATCTGTAGATCAACAGGTGCGTGTATAATTTTCTCTTTTTTTATTGCCAGACGAAAATCTACCAAAATATTTAGATTGGTAAGAATAATGCTAGCAATTTGACAGTATGATAATGAAATTCTGAGTTTGAAATTAAAAGTACCACGGTGAGAATACTACAGATATAGGGCGCATTGCTCGACAAAGAAAGTCTTCTGAGGAGTCTTTCGGCGTGAAAACATCATGCCCACAAAGACGAAGCCACTCGTGGCCGGAACACCCCGGAAGATTTCCTTTGCAAACCCATTGACTGTAGTTTCCACACTATGTGTATGTTTTGAAAGGAACTACTTCGATGGGTGAGACACTGTGTTTGCTAAATTTTTGAAAAGCCGATCTTTGTTAGTCGCCGGCCAGAAGCCGGCGACTATATTTTTAGACGTTTTTTCAGTTTGTACATGGGGAGCGGGGGCAATTATTAACTGCATAGTGTTGTTTTATTCCCAATTAATTTTTCTCTATAATAAACTTACAAATAGTTATAGAATGTATATCTACAATACTAATTATTGATTTACTTGAAAACATCGTTCTCTTAATATGTAATGCATGTTGCATAGTCAAAAATCAAAAAAGGTAATAATAACTGGTCCCTCTAGAAAAAGATAGAATGAACCAAATGTGGGGTGTAAAGTTACCAAATAAACATGGCACCGTATATTGAAATGAATAACTGTTTTCCTTATTGAATAATTTCATCTTTATGGCAGTGTTAATTTTAAACATTAATTCGCAATGCGAAGGTGATTGCAATTCTTGTTTTGCGGTTTAAAGTTTAGCTGATTTTTTTTTTCAATGAAATAGACTCGTGCTTACACTAAAAGTGGCACATCACAAGAGAAACGGTGGTCGTGCGGTAACGTCGAGGTCTCAGAACCCAGGGATCTGACGTTCGGTCCCAGCCATCTGCGTATCTTTATCATTTTTTTAATGAAATACTTAATGCAAATAATTATCTAAGATTATCTTTATTTTTTTGTATTTTACCTTACTTAAAACCTTTCCAAACAAATTTTAGATTGTTCCAAATTAATTACTTAATAGATGCAAACATAACTATTTGAAATAAATCTAGCTCGATTATCGGCCTGTCCGATCAGACCCGATGACGATGTGTCCGAAATAACCCGTCATTGACTCATTTTGTTTTCCTCATGGTACCCGGTTTTATACGCTTAATACATACTTCTCATTACCGATGCCGGGGAAAAGGCTTAGAATTTTCTGATTGTGGCATACAGTTTTTCTCTGCACCTGTCTAAATAATAGCTGACGATCGCTTAACTGTCCGAATTTACCCGACGTTGCTCTACAGCAACAAGAGCCGTCAGAGACGGACAATGCTCCCCGATTAAGGCATTGTCACAATAAATGTATGCCATGCAGAGCTTAGATTAAGCTAACAAACGTTAAGCCCCCTTTTTCCATGACATACTTTTTATACGCAAATTTAAAGTAGTTTCTTGTCAAGGGCATCTGATTTGCTACTCAAATATGAAATTTCATCAAATTCTGACCATTAGACTATGAGAAATTAGAGAAAAAGTGTATTTGACATTAAGTCCCCTTTTCCCATGACGAGGCCTCAAATCCAAAAACTGGGAAAGATACATCGGCATTATGCCATAGGGAGTTCACATGGTAAGTTTCATTTGATTTGGCCCAAGGGTTATAGAGAAATCGCTTCGGACGGACGGACGGACAGACGGACGGACGGAATGACGGACGGACGGACGGACAGACGAAGCGGCGACTATATGCTCTCCCTTCGGGGAGCATAAAAAGGCAAAATGGTAAGAGGGATTCGGGGAAATGTTCATCGAGGTTGCGATGTTTTTCAACCATTTAACGGCATGCAATGTACTGCAATAGCCTTAGTTGCTTTATTATTCCTTTCAGCTGATGTTAAAGAAGTTTGATTTTTTTTCGTTAACTGCAAGTGAAATTCTTTCTCCGGCGACTTTGATGCTTTGCATCAACTTTCTCTTGTTTTGTATTGCAATTCAGTTATAACGTTTCACAAGGTCACTAGTCTTATCGTAATATGTATTACAATGCATGTACCTCTCTTTTCTAGATGCCATTAAGTAGAATTTGTAAATCTTTTTTCAGTCCTATTCATCTTGTAAATGTGTGCCTACCAACGATACAACAGTACACGCCGGTAAATGTGGCGCAGAGTGTTCATCTGTGTATATATTTCTACCCATCATATTTATGAATAATTATATACATATTTATCTTACAGAGTTATTCATCTTGTAAATGTGTGCCTACCCACGATACAACAGTACACGCCGGTAAATGTGGCGCAGAGTGTTCATCTATGTATATATTTCTACCCATCATATTTATGAATAATTATATACATATTTATCTAACAGAGTTATACATCATGTAAGTGTGTGCCTACCAACGATACAACAGTACACGCGGGTAAATGTGACGCGGAGTGTTCATCTATGTATATATTTCTACCCATCATATTTATGAATAATTATATACATATTTATCTTACAGAGTTATTCATCATGTAAATGTGTGCCTACGAACGATACAACAGTACACGCCGGTAAATGTGACGCGGGGTGTTCATCTATGTATATATTTCTACCCATCATATTTATGAATAATTATATACATATTTATCTTACAGAGTTATTCATCATGTAAGTGTGTGCCTACCAACGATACAACAGTACACGCGGGTAAATGTGACGCGGGGTGTTCATCTATGTATATATTTCTACCCATCATATTTATGAATAATTATATACATATTTATCTTACAGAGTTATTCATCATGTAAATGTGTGCCTACCAACGATACAACAGTACACGCGGGTAAATGTGACGCGGAGTGTTCATCCATGTATATATTTCTACCCATCATATTTATGAATAATTATATACATATTTATCTTACAGAGTTATTCATCTTGTAAGTGTGTGCCTACCCACGATACAACAGTACACGCCGGTAAATGTGGCGCAGAGTGTTCATCTTTGTATATATTTCTACCCATCATATTTATGAATAATTATATACATATTTATCTTACAGAGTTATTCATCTTGTAAGTGTGTGCCTACCAACGATACAACAGTACACGCGGTTAAATGTGACGCGGAGTGTTCATCTATGTATATATTTCTGCCCATCATGTTTATGAATAATTATATGCATATTTATCTTACAGAGTTATTCATCTTGTAAGTGTGTGCCTTCCAACGATACAACAGTACACGCCGGTAAATGTGGAGCAGAGTGTTCATCTATGTATATATTTCTACCCGTCATATTTATGAATAATTGTATACATATTTATCTTACAGAGTTATTCATCGTGTAAGTGTGTGCCTACCAACGATACAACAGTACACGCCGGTAAATGTGACGCGGAGTGCTCATCCATGTATATATTTCTACCCATCATTTTCATGGCTATATTCCTGCTGTTTGTACCATCCCCGCCCGCTGTTGCTGCTACGTTAAGGTAACATTTACTTACGTAATCCTCTTCCGATCAATAAATTTGTTGGTGTTCGAATTCAAAAGCTGTTAAAGACAGAAATTGGATATTGAAAACGATTAAATTTAGGTGTGATATAGCATAGAAGACATGGAAGCAAAAGGAGAAACTGCTGGTTATCAGCAGTTTCTTCTTTTGCCTCAATGTTTTCCCAAGCCTTATCTTTAAAGGGCATCAAAACCAGGTCTTGTTTGGGAAAGGGTTAATTCTCTTCGCTCCTAGTGGAGCATAGGGCCGTCACCAGTTGTCTCCATCGAGCTCTGTCTTTCGCTGCAGCTTTGGCTTCCTCCCCCCACCAGGACATTTTGAATCCCTATTCGTCCTTGGAGATCCAATCTAGGGCTTGGCGTGTTGGGCTGTTTTCTTCTTAGTGTGTGTTCTTTCCATCTCTGTCTTCTATGTTGGATACTTATGACGTTGGATTTTATCCTATCTTTAATGTGTTTAAATCATTACCAAACGACAAAGTTTTAGGGTGGACGAAATTCAAAGATGTTGCGTACCAAGTTGATGAAATTTTAAAAACCTTTCCATTTTGGGTCAAAAACAAGCAATTTCTTCATTTTGCATGATGTTTTCCGAAGCTTTTTTTTCATTTTGGGAGTCAAAAGGCGCGTATATGTGGTAATGGGTTAATGAGTAACCATTTTCAAAACAAGTCTTAGTTTGGATGTTTATAATACCAAATGTTTTGGAAATATTCGATGCGAATGAATGAAAGGCTGCTAAATATTTTCGGACGAGTTATGTTTAATTGAAAAATAGTATTTATGTCTAATTGATGCTCTATTTTGTTTCGCCTCTTATCGACGGTGCTATTGCAAAACCTCGTAGCTACAGCGAGTTTTACAAAAAAAAAACACGACGTTATATTCCATCTAATGTCGGTTCTACAAGATATAGATCTTCTAGTGGGCCTACATAGGAGCATTTAGTATTAATTCTAAAAATTGATATTATTATATTAGTGTACACCTTGATTAAACTTTAATCAAACAAAATTAATTTAGTATAAATTCTATGATTATCTCATAATTTCAGATGTATACATGACAGTCACAGAACGTTTGGTCTCGGGTTCAAATGGTTTATTGTGAGATTTCTAGGTAAGTTAAGAGACAAGACATAAATCACTGGTGGTGAACTCGGCCAAAGCGAGGGATGTTTTTCCGCGATCAATGTATTCCGTCGGTGTAGTTAAAAAATTTCGCAACTACGGCTTTATCGAAGCCATAGTTACGAGATTTTATAACAATACTGACATTTTGTCAATACAAATGGCAAACCTGATCTGTTTGAAGAACAAGTTCATTGTCATTAGAAAAAAAATCTATAAACTCACATTCAAACGCAAAATATCTATACCTTGTAGTAGCGCAAATTGTTTTAGTTCACCACCAGTGAAATACTTCCTTTTCAACCGCGTTTATAAACCTTTCCTCTGACATAACATTTCTTTGATATAGACATCATAATTAATGAAGTTACGCACCAGAAATTTTCAAATGCCCGAAACTCTTATGTAAAGCTGATAACTAACATAATTAACCCATTACCAGACAACAAAATTTTGGACCATTCCAAATTCAAAGATGTTGCAGACGACAACTTCAAGTGCATGGAATTTTACATCTTTTGTTGTTTTTATTTAGAAAACATTGTGGGAAATGATGAACTTGCTTGTCACAAGCAATTTCTTCATTTTCCACAATGTTTTCCCAAGCTTTTTCTTGTGAGGGAGTCAAAAGGCGTCACTGTGCAGTAATGGGTTAAAGATCTATTTCTAAGACTGGGTTACAAATATAATGGATATGTTGTATTAATACTCACTTTTGTACGATATTCGATACCTTAGCCGTACTTTTTTCATGGCGTACACTAGATCTAAAATCTAAATAGAGTTAACATGTTTCACAATAATTAGTTCCAAATGTTACATAATGTTTCGTTGTCGAACATACATACGAACCATATGTTTCGTACAGCCATATTTTTCTAATTTTAGGCACGGTTCCTGGACCTATTTTATTCGGCGCAATAATCGACAGCACGTGTGTGATATGGCGGGAGAAATGTGATGAGCATGCGTCGTGTTGGATCTACGATAATGACCAAATGAGCCGGAACTTTTTTGTGCTTGTGTTGTGTTTCAAAATTGTGTCTATAACGTTCTTTGTGTTGGCTCACCAACTTTATAAACCTCCTGCTGAAAGTGTGGTACAGTATAAAGTACAAGACGAATCCGACTTAAGAACAGAATCGGTGTCATCCGGTGTAGTAATATTGACCCCTGATAGTGATACTGCTAAATCTTTTCCAACGTAGTTTGAAATGATGTATTTCTTAAACAATTCCTTCAAAAGAAAGTACATGCCAGGCTGCAACATAGCGTTGCTTTTCAACAAAAAAACTCGTAACTGCAGCTTAAGATAAGCTGCAGTTTCGAGTTTTTTTTGTTGAAAAGCGATAACTGGATTATGTTATGTACACGGGTTCCAGCCATATTTAACTGAAAATTGCGACAATGACTCTATTTTGACCAACCACTGATTATTCAAACTTTGACTAATTATATACATGTACATTTATTCAGTCCGTTAAAGATGCGAGGCCCAGTATAAAAACAAGATAGTGATACTGCTAAATCTTTTCCGACGTAGTTTGAAATGTTTTTCTTAAACAATTCCTCGAAAAGGATACCTGTAATGCTGCAATATAGTGTTATACACGCCAAATTCCCACCATTTTAACTGAAAATTCGTTATTTGTGGCTATAATGGATAATAACGCTACTGTGACCAAACGTGGGTTATCAAAAATTTGATTGACCAATTATATAACTTATTCAATCCGTATCAGAAATTGTTGTACAGTACAAAGTGCACTGTGCAAGACTAACCCAACTTTAAAACAGAATCAGTGTCGTCCGCTGTTGTTAATTTAACTCCTGATAGTGACGCTGCTAAATTCTTTCCTACATGATTTGATATAAATTATTTCTTTGACATTTATGTCAATTCAATAAGAAAGTAATGTGATCCTGTTCCCGCAATGTAAGTTATTCCATTATCATTTTTCCACATACTTTGTGTAACTTCTAATGACATCCGCTGCAACAGAAATTGTGGAGGACAGTCCCCGTCAATTTCTTTCTTCGCGGACGAGACCCGAAAATTTACTAAGCTGTCAGGATTTTAAATGCCACATACCATCGTCAATTTCTCTTGCTACAGATGACTCCCAAAAATGCACGGATTGTTTTCTATCTAATGATGGATGTAATATATGAACTGAAAATTTCTTTTCTGTGGCGAAGATCTATTTTCTACAAATCAAATTATAATCAATATTTTGAGTGACCAATCGTATAATCTATTAAATCCATAGCAGAAAATGTTGTACAGTAAAAAGTGAAAGACTAATCAAGCTTTAAGACAGAATCAGTGTCGTGCGTTTTTCATATTTTAACTCCTGATAGTGATACTGCTAGACATATCCTTACGTAGTTTGAAAAGACAAGTTTTTAAAAGTCGTTTCTGTAATAGATCTTTTAATTAATGGTAATTTAACACTGGGTTAGGTCCATTTATTTTAGCATTTCATAAAGTGGCTCAGACTTAATATTTGTATCTGTTCTGTTTGTTTTGATGTATTATCCGCCCAAGTATAACTGTTTTATTGTTTAAAACCAATTTTAAAGCACCAATTATGTTGATCCTTTCTATGGCAACACATGTTTCTACGTCAATGTCAAGAAATACATATAGAAAGCATTAAAATGTAATGTAGAAATCGCTGAAAATGATTATTTTCATCTTTTTTCGAAATGTTTTCTATGCTGAAACATACACCTTTTCTGCCTTTCGCATGAATTATTTTATTGTCTTCAAATCTTCAAAATTGTCACGTCTAAAATTGTGTTACACTGTATTTGAGAATGTGTCAAATTTTACAATAAATCATTCCTTCTTGTTGTAAACGCTGCATTATACTTCATAAACATGATATTGTTAATATAGTTTATATTGTTTTATGTTAGGATGAATATATTTTGTACAAAATTTGTTATTTTAAATTAAAACGTGATAACATTAACGCGTCTGTCACTATATTCCTTTGTTTTCGAATATGTGTTCTATAACGAAATTCTATACTGTTCTAAAATGCCAAGTGATGCAAATGACAAAATTAGTACTGCACAATTATAAACATATTTATTGTAAAGTACAGAAAATAATGAGACAAAAGAAATAACTACTGATAACCAGCATTTTCTTTTCTTTTACTTCAATGATTTCTCATACTGTTTCTGTTTGAGACGTCAAAACCTGGACAAGACAGCCTACCTCTGACGATCCTACTGATAATTTGGAAATGGTGTAACGAAAGCAAAATAACACAATAATTGTGTTGAATTTTAAGCATGTATTCCTTTTCACATGTACTCTTAAAAACAATAAGTATAGAAACAACGACAGCTAAAATCTTAACAAATCAAGAACAAGAGTAAACAAATAATTATATGTATACAATTAATCTAAATAATTTTGTCAAAAGTAAACGGAAACGCGCTATGCTTTCCAAGTTCCGTCAAGATTCAGTTTTATTCCATCGTCCTCTATGACATGTCCTTTCTTAAAGAATTATTAACCCTCTTACAAACAATCCCAGCAATCATTCAGATCGGCTCTGTAACACCAATCGCTATCTGCCCGATATTCATAATCGACCCGATATCGGCCAGATATTCACGAAAAATCGGCCCGATGTCGGCTCTGTAACAGCAAACGCTATCTGCCCGATATTCATAATCGACCCGATATCGGCCAGATATTCACGAAAAATCGGCCCGATGTCGGCTCTGTAACACCAAACGCTATCCGCCCGATATTCATTATCGACCCGATATCGGCCTGACGTTGGCCCGTTATCGGAGAACTAGATGCCGAAGGGCAACATGTCGAGCCCGCTCATTTTGAAGAAAGAAGACCATACCTATGTCTACAGCTGTCATTACAATGGCGTTGTAAAAGTGGGGACAAAATAAGTTGGAATGATGGGGATCATGGTGAGACAGTTTATTGTTCACAAAATATTACATGTCTATGTATTTATAACGAGATACCAGAATGGATTAATTTGAGTATACATATGTGACCCGTCACGCTAAAAGGGACCTTATGCTAAGTCCATAAAACCAAATTCCGAGAAATATACCAGACCAAGCAGAAGTCCATCCGATGTCGTATTTGGAAAACGAAAATATTGTAAGGTAGAGAAAACATTCTAGATTCAGAAAATACTTAAACGTGCCAAGTTATTTCTGAATCCCTCCATCCATGGTGAAGTTATGGCCCGGACAAGCAAAAATCATCTCATTTTTGACATTTGACCTCCAAGTTTGACCTTGACCTTTGAGCTTGGAATCTGGTTCTTGCACGCGACACTCTGCCTTACTGAGCTTGACATTTGTGCCAAGTTATTTCTGAATCCCTCCATCCATGGTGAAGTTATGGCCCGGACAAGCAAAAATCATCTCATTTTTGACATTTGACCTCCAAGTTTGACCTTGACCTTTGAGCTTGGAATCTGGTTCTTGCACGCGACACTCTGCCTTACTGAGCTTGACATTTGTGCCAAGTTATTTCTGAATCCCTCCATCCATGGTGAAGTTATGGCCCGGACAAGCAAAAATCTTCTCATTTTTGACATTTGACCTCCAAGTTTGACCTTGACCTTTGAGCTTGGAATCTGGTTCTTGCACGCGACACTCCGCCTTACTGAGCTTGACATTTGTGCCAAGTTATTTCTGAATCCCTCCATCCATGGTGAAGTTATGGCCCGGACAAGCTCCATCCGGACGGACGCACGCACGCACTAACGCACGCACGCACTAACGCACATACACCGAACCGCCATTGTGACAACTATGTCGAGCTCACCGCAAGCGGGCTCGACAAAAAGTAAAAAATTCAGATTTCAATCTGACATCGACCCGACATCGGTCCGATACGGGCAAACAGAGCCGATATTCCGACTAACAGCTTATATCGGCTCGATGTGGGTATGTTTGCTGGGATGCCTGGTATGGAGGTGGCTTGTCGGTAATAGGTACAGTATGGTATTTCAGAGATGTGGTTGACGGAATTGTTGATAACTAGCAAATCGTCCACTGTCTTAATACTACAGTCGACACTCGTTGTGTCGAAGTCAGAGGAGTCGTCAAAATAACTCGACATATCCGAAGTTCGACTCATGATCCGATTTTGTTCAGTTTCGATAAAAATGACTTTTGACAATTTTTGGTTATTTATCAGCAACGTTCATAATTGAGTTATAGTATGAAAAGGAGGTCGAGCAATTTCCATCCTTTCCTACTGTATTTCAATAATAATATTTTTACGAAATTATTTCATCCGAAATAAGATATCAATTGATGAGGACGGGACTAGACTTCGACTTCGACTTAAGCAGTATTTCGACTCATCCGATGTCGAGAAAACGAGATTCGACTGTACTTAATATTCCTAAATTGTACACAATTCACAGCCTTATCAACAACAAAAACGTCTGCAGCAGCGGTCCGAATGCAGTAGTCTAAATAATTCCATTTGGGATCAGGTAAAAAATTCACATATCACAACTGTTAGACTACTTTACATTATATAAGCAAACATTAATATTTTCCTTTGTCCTTGTTCAAGTTTGCCTCGAATCCAAGTGGACCTGCAATAAAAACAGAATTGCTATGTAGAGCGTTCCAATTCTATCAGCAAAACCATTCGAAACGAAATGGAGTAAGGAAAACCTTACTCTCTAAATAGTTCAATACATGTAGTACATAAAATCATGCACTGCAGGTTGAGACTCGAGAATGGATTTAAAAGAAAAAAGCAAATGAAATTTAAAAATTAAGATGTCAAATTTCTTGACAAATAGAAAAAAAATATTTATCACAGGACTAATTTTTTGTTTTTACGGTCTCAAAAACTGATAAAAGTTCTGTTATTTGTATGTTTTATGACACGTACATAGATAAAAGGATTGTCAAAACCGAAAATATTTGACTAAAGCAAAAAGCATACCTTTCTTTTCTCCGACCACGAACGGAATTGGTAGATCGTCCGCTCCTACAATCAGCTCTTCGTCCCTGTAAGTGAATGTACATTTAGGTTACTTTGCATATTACGAGTTTGAACTAAACACTGCATTTCCCAAATGATAATAAATTAATTATACTGTTCTAGCAAGCTACTGCAAACGACAAAGTGGGTGTTAATCGAACTATGATGTGTGTACTCTATGGCACTTAAAACAATAAGACAAAAGAAGAAAATGGATTATTTACAAATAACACAACGATGAAGAGCACGATTCTTTCATAGAATTATCAAAATAGTCCATTATAAACTGTAGAGGAGAGGGTTCTGAAGGCATATCAAGCAAAACCATGGTCAACAGCAGACTACCATATCAACATGGAAACGGTTAGAATATAGGTTATCAATATATCGTCGCTTTTCAATAAAGACCCCGTATCTACAGCTTTAAACAAGCTGTAGATACGAGGTTTTTGTTGAAAAGCATCGGTATCCAGTCTACTTACTCGTCTCCATGGCAACATGTACAACATTCATCACATCCCAGACGACAATCACGGTTGTTAGGACAACTGCGCGGTAAACATTGACCAAACGTGTTCCATCTCCAAGACAGGACCAGGATGTAGCCGATGATACACGCTGGAGAGAAAATGTTAAAAATATCAAAATAACAGAATACCAATTTGCCAGATCTACATTTCTCTCATAAATTGTTTATGGTGTAAAATTTGGCTGACTAAGGGCAATAAACAAATCGAAGAAGTCGGTACAAGCTGATGAAGTTTGAGGTTTTTGTTTGCTGTTGTTGTTGTTGGTGGTGGTGGACTTTTTTTGGCTCTTAACATAATATTTTGCTGCGATGGCTAATTGCTTATACTCGTTCAACAACATTTAGGCCTACATACCAGACTGAGTAATAAAATATGCCTTTACTTCACTTCACGAAGCTGTCATTTGAATTTGGAATCTCTTGATCGAGAAGCCGACGCTCTAGCTCTCGAACGATTACACCCAATGTGCAGCTTTGGTGGTCATCTTTTTAAACATGCGACATTATATTTATTCTAATAAAGGCATTTTTAGAGTAATACCTTAGGCGTTTTTAATGATATTACTTTCAATATGTCACGAGTTAAATAACAAAGAGGAAAATGAAGACAGTACGGAACGTTATCAGCATGTTCTCTTATTCCTTTGTTTACAGTTCTAAGCGATATCGTTTACCAGGCCAACACATGTGAAATCCTTTGGTTTCAAGTCATGCTAGTTTTCTAACCAAGAATGTCTGTAATAAACTTACCAACTATGAAGCAAGCCAATATTGTCAGCCAGATGGTTGAACCCTCCAACCCATAATCATACTTGGCGGTGACGGCGAAATTTCGTTCAATTTCATTTATAGGCCTAGCACCAGCATCTGGGTCCAATGCTATTTCTATAAATTCTAAACCCGTGTAGAGGTGGGAACGTGTGAAATTCCTTTCATTTCTTTTTATAAACTTACCAGCAATAAAGCATGCTAATATTGTCAGCCATATTGTTGAACCCTCCGACCCATAATCATATTTGGCGGTGACGGCTGTTGTTGTGGACTGTGTTGTTGTTGTCCCGTCCGTGATCCATATAGACACGGTGGCGGTGGCCGTCAGAGCAGGTGTACCGGTGTCCGTGGCGTAAACCAGGAACGAGTAGGGGCCGTTACCGTTGGTGATGTCGAACGTGAACTGTAAGATATTTGAAGTTCTATTTCGTCGCCTTTCTTCGAAAACCTCGTGACTGAAGCTTCTTTTCCTAGCAATTTATTTCATTGACCTATTATATTTAGTCATAAACATATTTTTGGGCAACCTGAACAAAAGTCGGATGAGTCGAACCCCGGATAACACGAGGTAAAATAACATCCTGTAACGAACTCAACCCAACGAGTTTCAACTATAGATGTATAATTTTGTAAAATAAAGTTATTCTACACGACGGTAATGAAAATTGGCGTTACAAAATTAAAGTGAGTATTTACCCGTAGTAACAGTTTATCATATTCCACCTTGAAATACTCTGCCACCGAAACTTGTTGTAGGGTGTAGTTGTAGATGTTATTTGTTGACGTAACGTCGGCGTCAGTCACGGTGAACGTAGTTAGCTCCGTGAGTAACGCTGTTGTTGAATTACATGTGATGTTGTAGACCGTCGGGTTGAATATTGGTGCGTTGTCGTTGATGTCATATACCGTCACGCTGTACGTTAACGTCGTCCTGAAGTGTAGAAAACAATATGTTAACGGCAACTTTTTAAGATTGTGAGCTTACCTTTGCTTTTTTCTACGAATCGCTAACAGAGAGACCCGTGTAAATATCTAGATACGAATTCTACGCTCCAAGTAATGATAAATGTCGTTGATAATCTTATTATTTATTGTAATAGATATCTTAGCTCAATTTTAAACCACCGGAAATGAAATGATGCATACGACAATCCATGACGGTCCGTAAGACTAACGTCTATATAGGCAGGATTCGACGCTCGCTTATCCAGCTGATAATCACTGGTAACGTAAATAGAGTCATTAGTACTGATGACGTTTTCTTTTCTTTTTAAAAAAAAATAGCTTTGATCAAGGCGACTGATAACGTAGCAATAGGCTCATCTCTAAGAATAAACAAATAAAATGAAATTACTTACGACAGCCCATAACGGTCCGTGACGCTGACGTCTATATATCCCGGGTTCGGGGCACTGTTCTCCAGATCATAATCGCTGATTGCGTATACAGAGCTGTTAGTACCGATATTGTTAAGATAACTCTACTCTGTAACTCAATTGATCAGGCAGCGTTCATATAGATGTTTGAATAAATAAAAGACATGACTTACGACAACCCATGACGGTCTGTGACGCTGACGTCTATATATCCTGGGTTCGGGGCACTATTCTCCAGATCATAATCGCTGATGACGTACACTGAGCCGTTAGTACTGATAACGTTAAGATAGCTCTGTGTCTTACAATTGATCAGACAGCGTTCAAATAGATGGACGAATAAATAAATGAAACACTAGTAACTTACGATAACCCATAACGGTCCGTGACGCTGACGTCTATATATCCTGGGTTCGGGGCACTGTTCTCCAGATCATAATCACTGATTGCGTAAACAGAGCTGTCAGTACCGATAACGTTAAGATAGCTCTGTGTCTTACAATTGATCAGGCATCGTTAAAAAGGTGAATGAATAATTGATTGAAATAACTTACGACAACCCATAACGGTCCGTGACGCTGACGTCAATATATCCTGGGTTCGGGGCACTGTTCTCCAGGTCATAATCACTGATAACGTACACGGAGCCGTTAGTACTGATGACGTTAAGATAACTTTGCGCCGTGCCGCCCGTGATGTTCCATGTATGAGTCTCGGCTGAGTCACCGTCAGATATGGTGTATGCTGGGTCTCCAACCTTGTAGCCAGCCTGTAATAAAACGTTGCTTTTCAACAAAAATCCCGTAACTGCAGCTTTTTTAAGCTGCAGTTACGAAATATTTCTTGAAAAGCAGCTACATGAGTACTGATGTGAAAAATCTAATGTTGGGGACAGTTCCGTTGATTTATTTCTACGAAACAAGGAGAAACCTATCACACAATTTCAGCTTTGAACGTGCCTTTCTCATGCGTCGACGTATTTTATATTTCAAACATTAATAATACGAATGGGCTTTACGCCAAGAAAATAGGAGCATGATATTCATGACGTAATGTATAATGAACTCACTGAACTTATCATAGAAATGTACAGACAGCATGACAAACTTCATTATGTACATGTACGACGTTAAAACGTAAGCTGTTGGTTTAAAGTTTCAACGGCCTTGTACTACATATCACTGATTACGTTCGTAAATGACGTAACTAAATTCAGCTGTAGTTGCAACGTATTTAAACGTAACCGGTGATAAACTATAACACCATTTATATTTTTTTCTGTCACAAATCGTTGGTGTTACTACAAAATCTCGTAACTCCAGCTTAATCTAAGCTGGAGTTACGAGGTTTTGCAATAACATCGACCGAATCTTACCTGGGATTCGTTCATAAAGAACTTCTGAAATGTTATCGCGGGTACCAAGACCGGGGCCTCACCCACGTCACCCACGCTGATTGTCAGGAGGACCTCATCAGGGGCGTACTCCACGCCGTCAAACGCGTTAACGTAAACTTGATACACAGCCTGTGTCTCGTAGTCTAGAACGTGACCGGGTGCCAGCGCTATCTGAGCGGTGGTTGTTCCTGCACTCGGGTTGGCCTCTGTGAATAGAGCAATAGTCAGACACCGGTATTGGAGGGTTATGGGTTTGAGTCCCTTATTTTGCGCAGGGTTTTTCTTTCTTTTCTTTTTTAAGATTATGACATAATTATAATGTTTTTCTGAATGTGATTACATATAAGAACGGTTCACCGTCACGTCAGTTATTGCTTAACTTTGTAAAAACTGCGTTTATGTTTAATTCGATTCTTCATAAATCCCTTATTATTTATCGCACACTAACAAAAAATATATCGATAGAAATAATGAAATACTGGTATTGAAAATATGTTTTCATATTTTTCAAATATTCAATTATTTCTTATTTATCGCACGGTGAACATCCAGCGACGTCGCAATTTTCGCCGGTGATTTGTAACATATTATAGCGACAATTTATACGTAAATTGCCCTGTTTTCGTCTGTTTCGGGAAAATCTGTGGGGAAAAAGTACCAAACGATGTAAAAATATCTCCTCTTCATAGTTGTTCACGTGCGAGAGAAGATTCAACATTAGTTTTCAAAATATGATCAAAGTTAGTATACTCGATAGTGGCGTGATTTTTGTATTTAAAATTATACAGTCGGAACATTTTCAAAAATATGTTTTCTGTGATGCATTTAAATAAGAAACTTTTTACACTAAGAAAAAGTACATTAGACACCAATCGAATTGATTTATTAGTCATTGATATCAAATCAGAGAAAACGCCATTTCTAATCTTTTTAAAAAGTCTAACCATGATGTCACACGTGCGAAAAATGCTTAAAATCTAGCAATGTACGTTACTTCTCTATATGTTCATGTGTATAATAATGAAAATTCTAATGAAAAGGTGTTAATTTTCCAAAAGTACATATGTTGACGCTTATAAAAATGTATACTTTGTCATGTTTTGAAACACTTTTCTTCTTGTCATTGCAAATTCAAAATGTCTAACCGTTTTGTCACACGACGTTTAACGTTCACCGGTATTTACGTACCGCTTCATAAGAGCTCGTAGTTATACCGATAGTATGGAAATAATTTAGCATACATTCTAAATAGTATCAAACGATTTATATCTTTGTGACCTACATTAAAAGTGCATTATTTCTGTTAACTTTATAGTGTTATTTGTAGCAAATGTTCGTTTTATTTGGAAGAAAAAGGGCTAAAGAAGCACCAATAAAAACGACGTTTTCGGTGCTGAAAAAGGCAAATAACTTTAGAAAACAGTGTATCGTTTTTATATAGGCTGGTGGATTTCAATGAAATTTCCACAATACAAAGATATAATTATTCTATAACACATTTCATAATGTTTTGCTTATTCGCGGTTTAAATTACAATACTGAAGTCATAAAGCAATCCGCCGGTAACATGTATTTTTGCGTCATGATGACGTTTACGGCGGAGAGAAAGTGTGCTATAAATTGACTTCGTATCGCGTATAAGTATATTAACACATCAGAAACCAAAACATCTATATACATGTACACACTGAATCTTATTAATTTATTGTTGATAGTTATTTCATTTATCTTTAAAGTTAGGTAAAGTATTGTCCAACAAGGTTAACCCGGGACAACTTAATTTTCGTGCGCAAAGTCCGTTAGTGGAGCGTCTTAACAAAACAAAGCCGAAGTGGGGTCATTACATATGCAGATGTCCCGGGTTAATCTTGCTGGACAATAAGTATGAGTATCTATTACTGCTACTATACTCCTCACAAAAAGTTAAGCAACAAAGATGCTTTTCTTTCTCAAATGAGTTTTATCACATCTAATGCTCTATGTTTTATACAATACAAAGTTGGGGTCTTATTACACAAATTACGTTAAATGATTGGGAAAACCTTCAAACAATAACAAAGTTACAGATCCTCGAAAACCGTCCCGACGAAACAATGGTGCAAAACGTCACTCGCCAGCAGTTCAGAATGTGTAAAAAGTTGTTTTGCGGCCACTTCAGGTCATGATCGAGCACCAAGTACCTGATATGACCCCTACGATGTTCAACACACGCCCGAACACACCTTGGCATCAGGCAGATTCGTCTGTCTAATGTCCGTTGTGGATTGATCCTCCATTCTGTCTGCAAGACCTGTTGCAGTGCATCCAGAGTCTGTGGGCGAACATGCTGACCATAGACACACCCTCAGAGAATGTCCTATGTATGTTCTATCGAATTAAGGTCTAGTGACGTAGCAGGCCTGTCTATATGTCTGATGTTGTTGGTCCACAGAACTTCAGTCACAATTCCAGAACGATAGGGACGAGCATTACCATCCATTAACATAACAGTTGGATCTGTTTACTGTTCCAGAAGGATGATAACAGACGTGATGTTTTCGTAAATGCACCTTACACCCGTCATTGAACCTCGTCTGATGACAACCGGCTCTGTTCTGTGGCAAACACTGATACCTCTCCAGACCATCAAACTCCCACGTTCATATTGGTCGTGTTCAGCGATGTTACAGTCGGAAAACCGTTCATTACCGTTTCTCCACACACATGTCATACCATCATTAGAATCAAGGCAGAATCTTGACCAGTCAGTTAAGAGTTTGTGACGCCAACGAATGACCCTCAGTTTTGATGTTGATGTTCCAATATTAATCTTTGCCGTCGATGTTTTTGGGGGAAGTTGGATCCGTTGAAGGGGTATCCTGGACCTTCTGTATTAAACATGTTCCTCACGGTTTGGATGGAAAGTCTGTTTCCTGACATCCTCTGAAGGTCATTTTCCAGCGATCTGGCCGTTGTAAGCCAGTTCCTACGGACTAAGGTTGCAACATAACGGTCTTCACAAGTTGTTGTTACTCTTAGACGACCTGAACGTGGTTTTACTGACATCTGTCCAGTTTGGTTGTAGCGGGTTATTGCTCTTCAGTCAATACTGCGATGAAATTTAAAGTGAATGGCAGCAGCAGTCTTGGTTGCCCCACCCTGTAGCATTGTAACAATTTGAGCCACTCCAATTGGAGTCAAGTGACGTATTGGCATGATTCGAATGTCGATGACATCAAAGTTGTCAAATTGGCGCGTTTTAAGCATATACGGAGCTAATGCCAAGTTTGAAATCCGTATATGCGGCGACACATTTTGCATGCATGTTTTGAGAGTGAGTGTGTTCTAATCACATGATAGCTGTTTTTGGAGACGATAACATTCAGTTTTCTTTTAAGTGTGTTTAAGCATAGATATGGCTGTCCGAAAAACAAATCTGTGCAAAAATTTCCGCGCGTATAAAAAGAACATCGAGAGAATTACTTTTGTTGCTTAACTTTTTGTGAGGAGTATAGTAATAATATATTTGTCATAATTATTTCAAACGTTCAATACTAATCAGTTGTACCGCGTATATTGCAGAATCTAATGGAAATTTGTTAAATCTTTCAATTTGTCAAATTTCTCCTCATACATCGAGTAACAAACTTGCAGATTACTGGGAAAATAATTTCCTGCAAATGCAAACGGCGAAAGCTGAAAATGCCTAATAATAGAGGACGTTCCAGAAAAAATGGATATATCGCGTTGTCAAGTCTAAAAGCGAGACAGTGTTTTCTTCAATCATATGCTACATTATCAACATAAACTATCTTGAAAATGGTGTGTTAGTTCTTACCGAAGAGGGACACGCGCGAAACAGTTGTAAGATGCTTTAAGTGTCATTTCTTAGCTTAAAGATTTTTTTAGAATATTATGTGATTAACTTAATTATGCTAAAATGGCACACGTTTACTATAAACTTGTAATGCATAACAAACTATCTCATTGAATGATTTGATCTCTTTTAGATCAATAAGCCCTAAAACATGCACATAAGGGCCTACACACTTAATACAAGTCTGTACTACTACATTTTCGTAACACATATTATTTAACGCAATTTGAGAGTAACGCGCGACGTTGAGACGTTAAAATAACGCCGACGTCATGTTACAAAAAGTTAAGCAATAACTGACGCAACGTAGATACATATATGCATATCTGCATACGTGTTCATATCGTCGGTGTAAATGCTAAACCTCGTATCTCGTTTTTTGTTGGTTTTTTGAAGGGGGTTAGAAAATTTAAATAACTTTTTCCGAAACTCAGATTGGACATATTGTTCATATATAACTTGTCAATAATACTTATAAGTAAAAATATCCCAAAACCTGCAAGAATTGTCTAGACTGGACATTAAAATTTGTACTTTGAAAATCACAAAAATCGACATACGAAGTTTTGCATTTACACCGACGATGTGTTGGTTTACAAGTTTTAGTACTGATTTCTTTATCCAAAATATAAAATCTTCTTCAAAGCGCTGTTCGGCACTTTCAATACTTTGATTTCACTTTGGCTGATTGATGTTTCTTTTTTTGTCAAAGAGATTATGAGGTTACCTGTGACGGCGAACTTTAAATAGGAGTTTGACGGTACCCACGTATATGACAACATGGGATTAACGCCGTCAGCGTCAGTCGCCGTAAACGTGTGGAAGACGGTACCGGACGGAGTTGCTCCCCCTTCATCGTGGTTCACGGTAAGTGGATAGGTGGCGCCAGTAAAGCCCGGGGCTGCCCCTGAAAAATAAATTAATATCATTTAGACAAAAGATAGCCTGGTTTTATTCTGGTCTCAATATTATTGATGAAGTTTATTAAACGATCTTAAATTTCCTGTCCATGTTGAATTATTGCGGCAGGTAGATGAAAATGTCAGGCCCTGCCTCTTTAACCTTACTGGGCAATTTCTGTCTAAAATGCAATAAGAACTCTTTAAAAGAGATCAAAGTTTTTTTCTTCGAAATTGTTTGATAAATGTTAAAGATTAACTTACCGAGTACAGTACAAAATAATGTGCTTAGGCACAGAATAAACAATATAGCCATTTTTCCTTTTCCAAAAGTCCAATCTCCTGACAATTTAACTTTCTTTAATTTGTCAATTTATAATCCTTAAAGTTACATTACTGTACCAACACTATTTTATCAAACGTCATGTTATTTTTAAAGTTAAATGAAACACTGTTTTGAAAAACTGATATGTCATATCAGGCTTTCGAAACGATTACGAACATAAATGGACTATATTGGGACAATTTTTAAAGGACGTTAGTTTAGTATGTCGTTCTATTTAAGTGTTTAAGATTTTCATTGTCTAAAACTAACGACCATTTAATGGAAACAATGTAGTCTTTACAAAAGCGTTCAGTCGAAACTTTTTATAACAAGAACTAGTTTTTCTCAAAACTAATCAGTCATTGACGTCCTTATAAAATAATGCTTTTTGAAACATAGTAGGGAAAAGAGAAATCCAGTTGTATGTATTTGTCTTTTTCTGTCGACATTTTCTTTGTATAGAATTAGGAAACAATTCTCTTTCCAAGTCGACGAGTTTCCTTTTATGAAAGGTTACATAAAAAAGTAACTTATCCACTGGCTTTAACCCTTTCTCAAACAATACCTGATTTTGACATCACTAGTAGAAAATAGGTTTGTGAAAACATTGTGAGAAAGAAGAAGTTGCTAGAAATCCGGCTACCATTGCTGTTCCACTTGTACCTCATAAAACTTTTGACCCATTTCAAAAAGAACAAACTTTGGACTGGTCCAAATTCGAAGACGTTGCAGAAATTTATTTCAAGTTAAGCAATATTTTAAAATCGTTTGGTCTTTTCCGGTAGAAAACATTGTGGGAAATTTGAAAATTGCTTGTCACAAACAATTTCTTCATTTTCCACAATGTTTTCTGAAGCCTTTATTTTTGGGGAGTTAAAGGGGTCCGAGCTAGGTTTTTATGCTTCCGAACTGTTCGGGAACTCATATTTGTGCATGGAAAAACAATTTGCAATGCATAAAAACCTCAATCACGACGAATAACCATCTTTCCTTTGCTATAGATCAATCCTTTACAAGCTTGTATACAAATTCTATTTTTACTTCAAAACGAGACAAGGTCAAGGTCAACGAGACACACCCCCGCGGTATTTAATAATGATTAACACACCGTACAACCGGCTGTGTCGATGACTGTGACCTTATTTGCGAGGGATACGTGAAAAGGTTTATTTTGTACAAGCACTGAATATCATTACGCGTATTTATCAACTATAGAATACCAACGATCCTTTCGTTTATTTATAAAAGTAAATTCATTTGACCTAACATGCACATGACATCAGATGCCGAATCTGTCTTCTCAAACTTTCGACGCAGCCGGTTGTACGGTGTGTTGAATCTCGCTGAGCACAGATGACGTACCTCTGACGTAATTGATTTTTGAAGGTTGGGCATATTCAACCGTTACAAAACAAAAACAAGGACAAAACAAAACTGCAAGCATGTTATCCATTGACTTGGATTTTAAAACTTAATAAAGCTTGGTGAGTGCTAAGAATGGAGATAAGTGATCTACCCCTTCAGGTTGGTAATTTCATACATTATTTCTGGTTTGTAATTATTGTGCCATTTGCATTTTCGACAGCCTAGCTCGTCCCCCTTTAAAAAGAGTCAATGTGTGGTAATGCGTTAACATAGAAAGAGCGGGTTCCCAGCAGTACCTGTTCCGACCGAAATATCGTAAACAGTGGCTGTGTTACGAGCACTCCCAAGGTCACTCGTGGTGAACTCGGCCAAAGCGAGGGACGTTTTTTCGCGAACAATGTATTCCGTCGGTCTTGTTATAAAATCTCGTAACTACGGCTTCGATAAAGCCGTAGTTACGAGATTTTGTAACAACACCGACAGTTTGTCAATACAAAACGGTAAACCCGGTCTGTTTTTCGAACAAGTTCATTGTCATTAGAAAAAAAAATCTATAAACTCGCATTTAAACGCAAAATATCTATACCTTGTTGTAGCGAAAATTATTTTAGTTCACCACCAGTGAGGTTTGACAGGACATTCAGTTAGACACGAATGGGTACTAGACTAACCTAATGTTCCTTTGTAAGTAAAAATGGGCCATAAACTTTGTTTGGTGTTCTTTTCTCACAAACGAATTGTAATACACAAATAATCGATAACTGTTTTGATAATCTTTATTTTCTCCTTTACAAAAATCCGACAACATTACGCCATTGCTACAAACAACAAATAAATACTGTTTATTTATTGCACTTCACAGAAGAATTGTTCAAAAGTTTCGTCTATGGCAATAATATTCAATAAATCGTCGTAATTGAAACGAGGACATATTTTACTGAAGACCAAAACGATACAATACTAAATGCATATTGATATGATTGAACTTTGATCACATATTCTCTTGGACTAAAACCATTCGAAGGTATTATATTTTTAAAAACGTATTGTATCATGAGTTTTCTGCTATCCAATAATTTAGCTGCCTTTCACTGATCCTCGAATCATTGACCAATTATCTAATATATCATCGCTTTTCCACGAAAACGTCGTATCTGCAGCTTAAAACAAGCTGCAGATACGAGGTTTTTGCAGAAAAGCAGCGATATGGAAAAAGCAACTGATGGTCACGTTCCAAAATGTCGTAACTACAGCTCATTTAAGCTGTAGTTACGACGTTTTCGAATGTGACCGACGCTATGATGTAAGAAATGTCAGGAACACATGGTCAGGCCACCAGCTAACAAAATATAACTGATAAAAATTTCAACATGGCGTTCAAAACCTGATTTAGGTAACACAAGAAAATGTATTGTTGCTGTATTTTCCACCTTTACATAAACATTTTACCTAGGAACTCTACCCAGTAAATATTAAAATTAACTTTTAAAAAATCCCCCTTCTCCAAAAAAGGGTATTTAAAACGATCGCCTTTAAGCAGAGATATTATGACTTTTTGTCTTCTTGTCTCCGAATCTATCATAAGAAACAATACATTCATATCTTACTTAACAATTTCTATTTTGCCATTTGAAAATCTGTTATGATCAAATAGGATTTGGATCGGTCTAAGTTTTTTAAGGCGGGAAAGGGTTATGGTCCATGTTTTCCCATGGTCAACGATTACCTACGTTAATTCTGTGGATTTAAGAATTAAGCATTAGCTCGGTCGTAAACAGATTTAAGTGTGTCAGGCAAAATAATATGTGTTTGTGACGCGGAATCAAATGGTAGAAAATTGGTTCTCAGAATAAATTAAGTTCAACAGGAATGTTAGTGTTTTGATTGCAAAAAATATCAAAGTTCCAAGTGGTATTTTTTGATACTGGAAATTGGTGAATTAGATATTTGCATGAAGAGGATATATAGATGATAGACAATAATTACATAATCATGTTGCCTTGAAAAGTAAGTAATTGAGTAATGTAAAATATTTTTGTCTTTGTTGACAGAACTGATATAGAAAAAATACCATTTTGCTACTTCAATGTTTAAAAATAAACGCTGTGACTTTCGTATATTCAAAGGTTATCAGTTTTCTTCAATACAATTATTGATTTCAAATGAAGATTGAAATTCTTGACAAGAGAAAACGTGCGACAAACGTCAGACAATTTTCTTCCGTCCTCTTTCATTTTAATACAAGTACCTAAAAGACAACATTTGAGCCAGGATCTGGAAAAACGTTCCTTAAGTCTTTTGAGCCCAACATAGATCCAGATCAGTCTGTGCATATGCACAGTCTGATCAGGATCCATGTTGTTCTCTAATAGCTTCTTCGTGACCTGTAGTAACTCAAAGAGGGCAGCATGGATGCATATTGGACTGTATCTGATTACAGGCTGATCTTTAAACTCAAATTTTAAAAATACTATGAGGGACATTTTTCCAGATCCTGGCTCATTTGTTTAATCAAGCGGTAGTTACGAGGTTGTGCAATAACACTCAGTCTGACAAAATACTTCGGGCAACTTTGGGCGTCATCCGTAACAATGGTGTTCGACCTACTTTTTGGATCAATGAAAGTGCAGTATAGTTTAAAATTTCGCCGCTCTAATTCGCATAAACGGGCTGTCGGCTAGTTTATGTGACGTCTATACATAGCCACGCCCAGTCTCCAATGAACCGCTAGCGAACACTAAGTCAGATAGAGTCTGTATAGTAGATTCTACGCGACATAAACATTCAATGCGCTCTGCGCATTTGAATGTTTATATCGCGTAGAATCTACTATACAGCCTCTATCTAATACGTGGAAATTGAAGAAGGATATCCCGCATGAATTTCTGTAGTCACGGAGGATGCCAGGAATTTTGTGAGTCTATTTCATCGTCAATTTCCGTTGACACGGATGAAGTTTCCCGAAATGATTGGTATCTAATCTGCATCAAGAACTTTGAATATGCAGTGCTATGCAGTTGTATCCAAGTCAACGGGGCCGTCAAACGACTTGGCAATAGCCTACACGTGATTCGACATAGTTACTTGTTATATGAGCGAAAGAAAAAAAATTGAAACCACATATTTGCTTTTGTTATTATGTATTACGATATGGCTGGAATAATACAGGCAACATAGAAACATCTTATTTCACAGTCGCCATGTATAGACAGTTGACAACCTTTCCACTTCGAAGCAAAGAATACTTCGTGTAAATCTTTTTCTAAACGCCAAAGTTTTAAACTTGTTCAGTTTGTTGTTGATTTTGAATGGATCTGTGTTCCATAAAGCTTGAAATATATTGAGACAAAACATTTTTTGTCTCAATTAATTCCCATTTCATTTCTTCAAGCGACGTCAAAATAAGGCATTGTTTGGGAAGGGGTTTAAATATGTGTAGAAAAAACAAGTGTCAATTCTATATTTAGAATATATTTACTGGTGAATTTGAAAACCTTTGCATTCAAGATAGCTCTTCCTAATACGGATCAAACTATATTACATATTCTTAACCCTGTCCCAAACCATACAATTCCAGATTAATGTTCCAATTAGAAATGAGTTACAGATTACAAAATAAGTGAAGCTTTGCATGTTGAAATGTATATACAGTAGCATAGAAAACATTGATGAAATTATTTTCTGCATTTTCTTATGAAGTTTATTAATTTTCTAAAGCTTTTTCTTTCATAAAGCCAAAAATGTGTCGCGTGGGAAAGGGTTAATCTTGTCTTCTTTTGAACCCAATACACTTGTGGAATAAAAGACTAAGCCGAAGGTGATTTCAATAAAGTATTACGTAATATTTCGCATTTAATAGGAACTGCCATGATTTAATCCAATGTCATGTCACGTAATCTTACATATTATTTATTGTTAATGGTCATTCGTGCTTAGAAGATTTGAAAATAAAAACAAACGAGACCCATTTTTGTGCAGATATCTGGTCTTAAAAACTCGGTCATTGAGAGTTAACCCTTTCCCAAACAGCCCTTAGTTCCATATTTATGAAATCTTTGCTGATTTAGCAAAGGCATTTCAAAGACTTGGTCAAACGACAAATGCTGATTTGCAGCATTTTAATAACATTTACATCCCTCGTTTTCTTTGTTTTACATGCAATTTTTGAAATCATATAGACTTTTTTGTCTTCTCAAATATTGAAAAGGAACAAATATATAAAACTCTGGTTTGACAAACGGTTAAGACTATTGTAAGGAATCTTTACATAATGTCCAAATTACGAAACAGCTACGAAAAAATGCCATTGCCAAAGATAAGCATGTTTTCATATTCATATCTTTAAGACCACTTGTTGACATTAAGTATATTAGAATTAATATTTTGATTTTAAACGAGTAAGAAAATGTGTTATTTATGAAAGGATTTAGAACCAATAATTAACCCTTTTCAAAACAAGACCTGATTTTTGACATCCCTAATTGAAAGGGCTTTGGAAAACATTGAGACAAAAGAAGAAATTTAAATGCTGATTATCAGCATTTTCTCCTTTTGCCTCAATATTTACCATGCAATATTTTACTCTTTTCCTATCTTTATTAACATCTATTTGAGCCGGGATCTAGTAAAACGTCCCTTAAAGCATTTTTAAAAATTGAGATTCAAGATCGGCCTGTTGTCAAATGCAGCCCAATATGCACCAATGCTTCTCTCTATATCATACTACAGGTGACAAAGAAGCTATTGGAGAACAACATGGTTCCTGGTCAGACTGCGTGTATACGCAGGCTGATCTGGAACCATGTTGTTCTCAAATGCTATAATGGACGTTTTTCCAGATCCTGGCTCATTTATTTGTTTGAAGCAACTTCAAAATTGAGTTTCCCTAAAAGTTTGCCGTTTAGGAAAGGGCTAAGGAAGGCCTGACTGAAAGAAAAAGTGAAACACATTGTCACATTTTTTCGCATTTATAATTGTTGTTGAGATAACTCACCTTCCTCGGCACTTCGTCATTGCAAACTTTGGATATGAATTACTGTGTTGTCTACAATAACTTTCAAAGCCGTCTAAATATTTGTTGTTTAGGAAAAGGTTATGCCAAACTTCGTTTCATCTAGCCTCCCTTTCCCAAACGGCAAAATTTTAGGATGATCCACTTCAAAAACTGCCACAAATGACAAAATGGATGTTATTTAAAAACATATGATTATGTTGAGAAACAAGTTATAACTACTTTTGCATTACCATAGCAACCATTTTTATTCCTTAGCAACCGTTTCTTTCCCTAAGCAACGTCATGAAAAACGGAATTTTTACGCGACAAAATATTTCATTCTGACATACGAAATAGGTAATCTTGAAAATAAAATAAAAAAAATTAGGGTTAAGAAACATGTTAAAAGTACTAAGGAATTACCATAGCAACCATTTTCATTCCTTAGCAACCGTTTCTTTCTCTTAGCAACAGCTTTAAAATACGAATTTTGATTAAAAATTAGCTTCATTTCTGAGCATGAAAATTGAAATGTAAACTTTGGATTGGTTGTCTTTCTACCAAAAAATATTTAAAAAAAAAAAATATTGAACAAATTGAAATTAATGGTTGCTGTGGTAACCCAAAGTTGACACTCTTTCCAATAAATCTTGAATTTAAAAAAAACTGATTTAGAACTCTTTTTTCATATCTGCATTTAGGTATACATTAAATGTTTACAAAGGAACAGTCCCATTACAAGAATCACAAATATAACTGTAAAAAATTTTTTGCTAAAAAAATTTGAAAAGAATATAATCATGAAAGATTCTAAATTTGTGGAAAAATGATAAATATCAATACTACTAGTTAAAGGTTATCATGAGCTCAGCATTGTTAATTTCATTGCAAAAGAAACAAATAAACAAATTATTATGTTGATAAACAAAAAAACACTTATAGATAGACAACGACCTGTGAATGATCAAAGATAAGCGAGTCTAAATGGACGGGGGAAGAGGGATTTCGAATTATAAAAATATGTGACTCGAACCGGTCTCCCTGTAATAAATCGACGTAGTACTATCTGGATACGTCTACTGAACTCACACGGCACCACGGACAGCACGCAATACCTGTCATTGTTCGCTTTTATTCAGTGGAAAATAGGCACTCCTCCCTATTTACGTGTATTGGAATATACCGTAACCTTTCGTCACGGCTCACGACTCGATGTCCATTTATACATCTTTATTACCATAGCAACTGATTTTATTCCTTAGCAACAGTTTTTATGCTCCCCGAAAAAAATTCGGGGGAGCATATAGTCGCCACGCTGTCCGTCCGTCCGTGTGTCCGTCCGTCCGTCCGTCTGTCCTTCCGTCCGTCCGTCCGTCCACAGCCAGATCTCAGTAACCCTTGAACCAAATTCAATGAAACTTCACATGTGATCTCCCTTGGATAATCCCTAGGGACGTTTTTCTCCGTTTTGTAATTTGAGGCTGCGTCATGGAAAAAGGGGCCTTAATGTCAAAATTAGTTTTTCTCTAATTTCTCTTCATCTAATGGACAGAATTAAATGAAATTTTGTGCTTATCTGATAAACGAGATGTCCTAGACCATATTCTATAGATAATGTGTGTACAAAAAATCTGTCATGGGAAAAGGGGGCTTAATGTAGGATAGTTTTTATTTTGTGACAAACACTTATTCGGGGAGCATAATCCGTCTATGACGGCTCTTGTTCTCTCTTAGCAACAGCATTAAAAACATATTTTTAAGTAACAAAACACTTCATTTTTTAACAAGAAAAGTTTGATTAGCTTTTGAATGTTCATACAGTATCTACATACTTGATTTCATATACAATATTTTTGAATACTTTTAACATGTTTCTTAACCCTAATTTTTTTTACTTTATTTTCAAGATTACCTATTTTATATGTCAGAATGAAATATTTTGTCGCGTAAAAATTTCGTTTTTCATGACGTTGCTTAGGGAAAGAAACGGTTGCTAAGGAATAAAAATGGTTGCTATGGTAATGCAAAAGTAGTTATAACTTGTTTCTCAGCATAATTATTTGTTTAATTGTTGTTTTTGAAATACATTAGTTCACAGTTGTGCATATGATTGAGTTTGATTCCAGTATTGATAATTATGATTTTCCCAAAAATCGCGATATTTCATGCAATTTTTCCACTTTTTTTCCCAAAAATGCTTCAAATTTATATTGATGAATTTTGTAAATATACTTATCCCCAATATAAAACACTAAGTGTTTCATGTTCATCTAGTTGCAGTTTTGAAAAATAAACGTTATAATACCAGTGTTTTTTCTCAAATTCGAGAAAGTCTGCATATGTGCTGTTTGTGGTCTCCATAGCAACATACCTGCATGATGTAAACCTTTGCAATGTTTCAATGGGGAAATTTCATACATCATAGATTACTTATCCTGTCATTTTATTTTCCAGATTACCTATTTTATATGTCAGAATGAAATATTTTGTCGCGTAAAAATTCCGTTTTTCATGACGTTGCTTAGGGAAAGAAACGGTTGCTAAGGAATAAAAATGGTTGCTATGGTAATGCAAAAGTAGTTATAACTTGTTTCTCAACATAATTATTTGTTTAATTGTTGTTTTTGAAGTACATTAGTTCACAGTTGTGCATATGATTGAGTTTAACTTCAGTATTGATATTTATGATTTTCCCAAAAATCGTGATATTTCATGCAATTTTTCCATTTTTTTCCCAAAAATGCTTCAAATTTATATTGATAATTTTTGTAAATATACTTATCCTCAATATAAAACACTAAGTATTTCATGTTCATCTAGTTGCAGTTTTGAAAAATAATCGTCATAATACAAGTGTTTTTTTCTCAAATTCGAGAAAGTCTGAATATGTGTTGTTTATGGTCTCCATAGCAACATACCTGTATGTTGTAAACCTTTGCAATGTTTCAATGGTGAAATTTCATACATTATAGATTATCAATCTTGTCATTTTATTTTCAAGATTACCTATTTCATATGTCAGAATGAAACATTTTTTTACTTAAAATTCCGTTTTTCATGATGTTGCTAAGGAAAAGAAACGGTTGCTAGGGAATAAAAACGGTTGCTATGGAAATGTCCAAGTACTTATAACATGTTTCTCAACCTAATAAATTGTTTTTATGCTGTTTTTGAGGTAAAATGATCAAAACTGTGCATATGTTTACGGTTAAATCTATTCATGGTATTTCTCATTTTTTCCAAAATTTGTGTTTTTTGGGCATTTTTTACACATTTCCTTTCAGAGTGCCTCAAAATTTTATTAATGATTCTTGTAAAGGAAATCTTCCTCAATTATAGACACAGCGTGGTTTATGTGTATCTGGTTGCAGATTTTTGAAAAACGATTTTATATGAGGGCATTTTTTCAAAATTGTGAATTATTGAAAAGTAGGTCAACTTTTGGTAACCATAGCAACATAAATATAAGGTTTAAAGTTTTAAAAACATTCTTTTGTGAAATTTGATATGTTATTGAATTATGATATAATGTATTGAAGTATATTGTATATTTGTAAATGTAAATAAAATCTACTTCAAAATCGTGAAAAATCATTTCATTTCCTCAGTATCCATGGCAACAACAAAAAAAATCCCCAAAAAAAAGAAAAAAGGGAAAAAAATGAAAACGAATGGCATCATATGTCTAGTTTCATTGCCGTGGTTAGTTTAAAGTAAAAAAATGAATATCGAAAATTTTTGAGTTTCCAAAAAAGCTTGATGGTTCGTGTCAGGCTCTCTTAAAGATAAGATTTGTGTAAAATATGGCATAGAAAATATTGAGACAAAAGGAGAAACTGCTGGTTATCAGCAGTTTCTTCTTTTGTTTCATTGTTTTCCCAAGCCTTTTCTATTAGGGACGTCAAAACCAGGTCTTGTTTGGGAAAGGGTTAAAATCAGGCGAATGTTCCTGATTAAAAGAAAGATACATTATGAATTATTTGTAATTCGAAAAAAATTAAGGTATTCCATCCATCAATACATACCATACAACGGACCAGTTGGGACGTCAACCGTGGTAACGGAAATTGACGATAGTTAAATCTGGTTTCCCTCGTCAATTTCCGGACGCAATTTGGTGGCAACGAAAATCAGCCTCGCCAATATCCGTTGCAACGGAGGACACTTGAAGACTATCGACGCATTCAACAAAACACTCATTACTGCAATTTGTGTTAAGGTTTACGAACTGAGAATGAAATGCAGAGCCAGAGGCAAAATTTGAAAAATGCCAGTAATTCCTAAACTGTGTTACAATTCCATTCCAAATACAAACTAAAGCATTTTGTTTGGTTTATAATTTTGAATTAATGCATACTTATGGAAATAATTGACAAAAATGTTTAAAATTACCTCCTTTGCATATGAATAAAGAATATAATAATATTTGTAAATTAGTTTCTTCTTGAAGCATAATATTGAAATCCGGCACGGTGAATCAACTTATGTGAAGCATATTTACAAGTGTGTGTAATTTGATCTAGAAAGTGGTGTTTTCATTCTCAGTTCGTAAACCTTAAATTGCAGTTTCGAGGTTTCTGTTGAAAAGCAACGATATTCACATCCTTTTCAGATTTTTAACGAAAACTTACAATCTGAAGTACAATGACGAATCCGAAAGACGAAGAAAAAAGAAAAGTAAGCAAGAAAGGCAAGTCAGAATGGAAGAAGGTAGAAAACGTCGCCAGGGCGGTGACCACCATGAGCAACAAGACCAGGAAAACAACATCCAAACCACACGGTCATCGAGCAAAGGCTCGTCGAGATTCGGCCCCAGTACCCCCCGCCGACATGCCGGTGGACATGAAGAAAGTTTTGGCCCGCCGTGTGACGTACGCTCCCGCAAATATGGCTGCACCCATAGCAGAAATGAATGCCACCAATAATGCGACGGCGCCCAAGAAACCGCCGCGAACACGCATCATGGATCGTCGTAGATCGTCAGCAGCCATATTGCTAAAGGTAGGTCTCTAATTAAAAAAAGAGTAAAGTACAGTTGGCACTCGCTGTCTCGACATTGGCTATGTGGAATTACTACTTGTATCGAAGTGCTATTGTTTCTTGATTATCAATTGGAATAAAGCAAAGTGGGTAAAGTTTTTTAAAATTGTTCTGGAAATTGAAATTCAATATAGGAAATGTGCGAAATATAAGGGTGAAATTACTCTCTTTGTCTGCAATATTTCGACTGTGAACGTCCACACTAAACACATATAATACAATATAAAACTATATGTCAATTTTACAAATCGGCTGCGAGAAACTTCTCGATGCAGTTTGATTAAAAATATCTCCTCTCAACATCAATTTTGTACTGCGATATACTGTCTGTTAAGAACACAACTTCGTAAGTTCGATGTTATATTCATTTTCCATGGTTTGAAATAACCCATCACCACACAGTGACGCCTTTTGTCGTCCATCAAGATAAAAACTTTGGAAAACATCGTGGTAAAGGAAGACATTGCTTGTGACAATAAGTTCATTCATTTACAACAAAGTTTTCTCCACAGGAAGACCAAGTTTCAGTCAATTGAAATTGTCGTCTGCCAATTGGTTGAGGCCCGATGACACACGACTCCGTCCGAAACTGTGTTTTATGGGTGGCCTTAGTGTCTAGTTGACATAATTAAATAATGTTCTCCCAGAAGACAAAATGACGGGCTGTCCCCGTCTGAAAAAAATGTTGATGACGACAAAATAGTTAAGTTAAAGAAAATGGAATGTGTGTACATTAGATAGCAAAAAAAATGTAAGAGAAAGGGAGGAAACGATGGCTTTTAAATGGTTTCCTTTTGTACAACAGACTATATCTTTATTTTTTAATTGATGTTTAATATTTTATATTTACCCATTTATTCCTTTTTTCATTCTTGATCGGAAGTATATGTCTCGATAAATGATCTGGTAGAGCACACATAGCTGTAAGCTAGGGATACTCTGCCAGGTCATTTATCGGGACCAGTACGCCCTATTAACATGGGAGATAACTTTTTCATATTTTATACATTACGGTTATAGGGTTTATCTCCCCGAAATAGAGCCCTCTTCTTTAACCCATCCGACATATCATCAATATTTTCTCGAAAACAAAAGGAATAAGATTTACAAAAAAGAATAATAATATTTTTGTTTTTCGGTAGACTTCAAACAGTTTATTTGTTTAAGAAAATCTTGAATTAATGGTTTTAATTTTAATCCTTATTAACACTAATTAAAATAGGGTATTTAATTGGATTAACCGATAAGAGAGTTTGACATATTTTTGGTTTGGTCCCTTGTACTTCTTCTATTTCGGTGAGAAAATTCTGAAAGTCAGTACGCTTCTAAAGGACAATGTCCTAGGTCAGAACACAATGTAAATGAATCCATACTAAGTCGACAACATTGACAGTGTCAACATTACTTTAATTTTAAAGTCACGGAAGACTTCAAAATGAGCACTGTAGAAGTAAATGCGGTTTAAGGTAGTCCACCCCTTATGAGATTCGCGTGACGTCGGAATTATTCGGGCGACGTCGAAAATATTCGGCGGTGGAACTTTCCATCGCCGAATGTTTACGACCGCGCTCGAATAAGTTGGAATATGTAACGACGACGCTCGAAATAATGCAGTGTTTTATGAATTTCAAAATGGCCACGGTACGGGTATTCTACCTTAATTTTGACATGTGCTACATGTAGTAAAGCTCGGTCGCGTGAAAATGTCAAGCATTCAGATTATAGCGGACTTTTTGGAGAAACAAATAATGTGCTGTAACCATGCTTAATGCAAATGAGTAGGTCACCCGGTCACGGTGTCACATGGTCACGTGGTCACATGTTTTTAATGTTTTTTTGAAATGATCAATAATTACTTTGACTGAGCATCACGTGCGCCTTATAACCAGCTTACTAGTTAGAAACAACAACAGCAACAACAACAACAACAACAAATCAACTACAAGTATAATCGAATAAGAAATGGCGAGCGATCAAAGGTCAAGTTTCTCAATATGGGTACATCTATAGATAAAACGAACCTTGGTCATTCGTTGTATGTTGTATTTTGGTGATCTATAATTCAAGCAATAACCACACTGTGACGTCTTTTGACACCCCATAAGATAAAGACCTGGAAAACATTGTGGAAAATGAAGAAATTGCTTGTGTCAAGCAATTTCTTCATTTTCCACAATATTTTCTATCGTGAAAAACTAAAGCACGTAAAGTATCATTCACTTGAAGTTGCCGTCTGTATCATCTTTGAATTCGGACCTGTCTAAAATTTTGCCGTCTGGTAATGGGTTAGAGGTCACACCGGCAATCCGATGGGCTTATCGCCTGTTAAAATAGCGGGAAACGAAAATGAGGCTTGTTTCCTTTAACCAGGCTCATTGTTTTCAAAACGGTAACACAAAGAAAATTGACATAAACATGATTTTGTCTGTCAGACCTTATCAGAAGTGAAAACTATCGATACTAGTCAGTCTGTGCCGCCCAGGCAGCCTGACTAGGATGAAAACTTTTCACTCTAAGGTAACTCTCTGGACCTAGATTGGTTTTCATATCTTCTCAGAATTTGGTTTTGCGGACTTCGGAGATGGTCCCTTTTAGCGTGACGAGTCATAAATGTTCGACATCGGTCAGATTGTGCAGTCAGCACAGTATGATGCAGGTCGATACTTTCAGCAGTTCCAATTTAGCATTTCTGTGATTGTATAGTAGATCGCGCTTCTTATTTCAATCAACTATACAGTCTTTAGACATTTTTATTGTCATGCTGGGTCCTAAGAATCCATAAAACAAGATTTCTAAAAAGTACTTGCTTGTTCAAAAATTCTACGAAACATAGGTAAAAGGCCCGGTCACAAACGTTTCGGCGTCAACATTATGTCAACATCACGTCCAAAAATATACTGCATGGGTCCCCTGTTTTAGACCTGATGGACGCGATATCGTGCCTTCATGCCCATGTAGAATACCCGTAATGTGACCATTCTGAGATTCATATAACATCGGATTTTTTTCGTGCGGCGTCGTTACGTGTCCGAACATATTCGGGCGCGGTCGTAAACATTCGGCGGTGGAAGGTTCCGCCGCCGAATGTTTTCGACCGCGCCCGAATAATTCCGACGTCGCGCGAATCTCAGTATGGGTAGACTACCTTTAGAAGGTTCAATAACACCTTTTAGGTTGACATGTAAGAAAACCTTTAAATCCTTGAGAAAACAGAACGAACAAATCCGGGTGTAAAATCTGGCGGTTATTAATTATAGTGGAGATTGTGTCCATACGTCTATGATCTATTGATATATCACTTGGGAATTACCCTTTATCATTTAACATTTCGTCCTGTTTTCAACAAAACTAAGGAGCCGACAGTATTTCTTTTAACAGTTTAGTCAACAAAACATTTTCTTTGTTTCACCATCAGAACTAGTTTGGGAAAACATTTTATAGAAAAGATGATATATGCTTCGCGCTTAATCTAGCTTTACCATCGCTCCAATTTTAATTAAATGCGGCTTTAAGTAATAGACCCAAACATTTTAATAGAAAAGCCAAAATTAAAAAAAAAACAAAAACAAAAAAAAAAAAAAAAAAAAAAACATTGCCTAGCCGATTACAGGTGCTCTTGTACATGATTTATCAGAAAATACCAGAATTGTCTCCCTTTTCCTACAGAAGTTCTATGCTGTAAATCAATGTCATTCGGCCCCATTTGAGGATCGAAGTTGTACAACATCTCAAGTCTTCCCGAAATAATGTCTTGTTAGGTAAACCATTGACAGAACAAAACGACATAACAAAAGTTAAAAGACGAGAATCGCATTTACAGTTAGTTCTTATTAATGTACTTTTACAAGATGAGTTTGCAGTTTCAAATTGCTATAAAAAGTTATGTAAGGGTTTTTAACGGTACTGAAATGCATGATTAATGAACGGACGGACAGACAACCAAAAGGACAGGTAACGCAGACCAGCTGATTCCAGTATACCCCTCCATAAAAAGAGCAAAACTTAGTTTTGAAGGGGTATAGTAACCGTTGAAATGCACCACCCATGCGACATACCTATACAGCTCCTTTTATAACAAAAAACCTCGTAACTGCAGCTCAAAACAAGCCGCAGTTACGAAGTTTTTGTTAAAAAGCGACGATATATAAGGTTATTAATTTTCAATTTTTGAAATTTGACCATTAGGAAGTAATTATATAGACCATGTCACGAGATGCGGTCAGAAGGCGTTTTAACCCTTTCCCAAAACGCCGAAATTTTTAGGGTGGTCAAATCTAAAATCTGCTTTAGACAAATTAACATTGATTGAGATAGAAAATTTGCGTATGAAATAACATGGAAAACATCGAGACAAAAGGAGAAAATGCTGATTATCAGCATTTTCTTCTTTTGCTTCAATGTTTTCCCAAGCCTGTTCTATTAGGGACGTCAAAACCTAGTCTTGTTTTGGGAAGGGGTTAACCTACCCCTAAATTATATCTATGACGTTTAAACCTCAATTAAGTATTGACCTTGTTAATAACAAAAGCAAAGAATACTTTATTTGAGGGTTTGTTTAAAGGGACAGTCTTATGGAAAAAAGTGTGCAACATTGGCACAACCCCATAAGGGCATTCTATGTTTGTATATGAAACATGATCATTTGAGAACAAACAATTCCAAATTTGACTTCATTGACAGGGAAGTTTTTCAAAAGAAAATGAATGTGGAAGTAAATGCTGATAATCAGCATTTATGCTTTTCTTTACATATATTTGCTAAACCGTACATTTAAATGCAATTTTGTCTGTAGGCGCTTTCAAACAGACCGGACTAAACTATTGCTATCTGGGAAAGTGTAGAGAACGTTAGGTACGAGAATTATCACGTTGGTCAACACGTGACTCAGAATTTCAGAAAATCATCAATACTTTTCTTAATACTTGTCAAATTTGAATTCGGTTTGAAGCGGAGAAGGTGTGGGAAATGCCAGGATTAAGCTGGATGTGGTGGATTTTTAAAACCCCGCCGATAAAACAGTTATTGAAGATCAACCAAAGTTTAAGCAATCCACCACGCCCAGCTTATGCAAAACGGCCGTCTACCTTCTCTGCTTCAACCCGAAATTAAATCGGTCCTGTATCAACAAACATATTGAAGATTTTCTGAAATTGTTGTATCATGTGATTAACCAACGTGCTTATATAAGCGTTACAACACTGGAAAATTGGGACTAGATCTCGGGCTCTTATATAATTTTCAAAGGCTCAAATATGGTATTTAACAAAATATAAAACCAAATACATAATTTTTTATCTTAGATCCCCTGTAATCGACACGTCCGCCTGGTTCCCCTCATATTTATCTTGGAGAATCTCTATTAGTTCCCGAAAGACTTGAAACTTCCCCTTTAACAATGACAAAAGAAATGCATCATTCATTCCTCTTGTCGGCTTAAAGAAACTACTTCTAAATTTTAAATAAATATTTGTCATAGGCCCCCACCTTGTATAAATGATTTTAAGTTCATTTCAATACATGTTTATGTATGATGTTTTCATTAAATTAGAGTGAGCATGGAAATCTATTGTGTGTAAGGAAGGATGCATGTAATTGTGAAATGTTGTAAAAAATGAAGATTTATTATTTTAGTATAGGATCTCAGAAAGTAGGAGAGCACTTAAAAACAATATTTAGATGCAGAAAAGAAAATTAGTTAAGGGAAAGGGGACGAAACTTCTTGTCAATGATGTAACGACTTTTCCTCGGTGTTTTGGTCTTCTTGTTTCAACGTTTTTTATTTATTTTACGAATTCAAAATATATTCTTTGAGAAGCTTCGTTTATAAGAGTTCAAATAATGCACTGAAATTCTACGAACTCGAGATTAAAATTTAAATCAATAGAGCCGGTCGTGTTTTTTTCTTTTTTCGAAAACGAAAGCAATTAGTATCGTCATAAAAATTGACCTATTACAATGTACTTTAAAGACACTTCCAACGCAATTCTTACATTTTTTATCACAATTAAATAGGTAATGCAGTATATTTTATGAAATTTTCAGCAAATATTAATCAACTACGCTTAGATGTGTTTTGTAAATTTCATCAAAATCGATTGGTCCGAACATAAAAAATATTAAGGTTTTTCACTAAGACTCAAAACTGAAAAGTCACAAAACCATAGGCAATTGCAGAATTAAATAGCACCAAAGCAACATCACCAAATCATGCTCATATCTCGAACCACTGCTTCATAAGATTTGATAACATGCTTTCACGTGCGAAGCAATACTAGAATTCAGCTGCACCTATTTTGTTTAAGAAGTAATGTTAAGTACGTGTCAGCATTGCACAAAATCATCGAATTTGTTCTTAGACATTAGTTTTCGCCTTTTTGCCCCAAGAAATTTTCAACAACTGGAACAAGAACTTAAATGAACGAGTAAAGAATTATCCCGCAAAGATTCATCATCAATTATGCTTCATCAATGAGAAGGAGTGTCTTCGTGTCATTTAGATCCATGGCGGACACACAGAATGTTGGCATTTTGCGACGTTTTGTTTTCTAGTCATATTAGTCAAATTTATGGACTGCAAATTTAATCATTTCTACTCAATGTTTCTTTATGAAAATTACAGGTATTATGCAATTGTAAATGAATTAAATTTGTTGAAAATTTAATGAAAAATGGTTTATTAAATTTCAAGTTATTACCAAAAAGATAAGTGTTGCGTTAGAAGTGTCTTTAAGTGTATATGTATCCAATAATGTATAGCAAAATCTCCTTTTATTGGATCCAGTCTTGGCTCGCTTTCAATAGCTTGATCGTAGATGGATTTGTTAAAATTACGACAATTAAATCTCAAATGCATTGATATCTACTTACATTTATTGCCCATTTGAACTTTGGATGCTCTTTTAAAATGGGTAGTGCTATCAAAAGAATTGTCTCGGACAATTAACCCCTTCCCAAATGACAAAATTTTAGGGTGATTCACTTCCAAAACTGCCACAAATGACAAAATGGATGTTATCAAAGAAAGGATTTGTGTAAAACATGGCACAGAAAATATTGAGACAAAAGGAGAAACTGCTGGTTATCAGCAGTTTCTTCTTTTGTTTCAATGTTTTCCCAAGCCATTTCATCTAAAGACGTCAAAACCAGGTCTTTTTTGGGAGAGGGTTAATAATGACAAATTACAATTAAATCTATAAACCATTTAATTGTTATAGTTTCTAAAGATAAATTCTATTTCCTGGGGTATTGAAATCTTTATCAGATTTGTGCTAATCTGGTAGCGTCACCTGAAATTGGGCTTTATCTTTCAATATCATAGAGTTAAATAGAACGAAAAATAGAAGGCGTACTGGAGTAGCGTTTGAAATATATTCTTGTGTGGTAAAATGACGAAGTCATAGAAAATTTATGACTTAACCCTCTCCCAAACAAGACCTGGTTTTGACGTCCCAAATATAAAAGGCTTGGGAAAACATTGAAACAAAACAAGAAACTGCTGATAACAGCAGTTTCTCCTTTTGTCTCAATATTTTCTGTTCCATATTTTACACAAATTCTACCTTTAATAACTTCCATTTTGTCATTTGTGGCAGTTTTTGAAGTGGGTCACCCTAAGACTTTGTCGTTTGGGAAAGGGTTAACAAAGTCTTAGCTGCGAGGATTTGGTAACTCTGTACAGCCTGTTATTGTGATTTTGTGGTGAATGGAGCAGTTCTGAAAATCCCTATTTCTCATGGCGGGGCAAAAACTAAAAATAAGCTGATGACATAAGATTAAATGACCAAAGTGGACACATTTCTAAAATGATGTAATCTGTTCACCCTTTCCCAATCTAGACCTGGTTTGGAAGTCCCTGATAGTAATGTCTAATAAAAACATAAAGGTAAAAGATGAAAATATACATGTAGACAATTAGTATTTTCTGATTTACCCTAAAAATTGCTTTGATGAAATATACACTATATATCATAACATCGTTTTTGCGGTCAACATCAGCGTACAAAATCTTACAGGCTAAATGTTTGTCGTTTTGAAAAGGGATAATCTTTTTATTGTCGTTTAACATGTCTTTTCCATATAATATTTTTTCAGCTTACACGAATTAGTTGTTTTATGGGAAATTAAGACCGTTTCAAGGAGGTCATATTTATCTATTTTGACTTGAAAATGGTTTTAGAATTGTCGGCGACGAGCACGCCAATTTGAAACTTTTAGTGGAGTGTTGTGAAAAATGGAATGAAAAAGCAATGTAAACAAATTAATGGTTAGGGCCGGAAGTTCTGAGCTTTTATTAAACTTGACAATCTGTCACGTGTGTTTTAGGTTAAAATTGACGTTCTAATGACGTTCTTTTAACACATTTGAAAGAATAATTCTAATAATATTTGTAAAATTCTGCGTTTGAAAGTGAATTGGAAGATATAGATTAACTGTATCTAAGAAAAATTGTGGTGTTGCTAAGGCGAATCTGTTTTCAGATTACCGGTTTTGTGTGAACTTTTCTTTCAGTATCATTGCCTTGAATGGTACATACATTGTTTATTTTGATTATCATCTTAACAATACATATAGTACTGTTGAAACAAACAGCGTGTAAGATTCTTTATGAATCAAAACAATTAATGTGCTACTTATAACGATTCTTAAAAGTGACAAAGCAATACTCAGAAATTAAGATGGCGTCCAAGATGGCGGATAAGCAGTTTGAATTGTTTGAACTACTCAACTTCATGATGACCGCCTAGGTACATTCTGTGATCTTTTGAAAAATATAGTTACTCTGACGCTGCTGTTGGAAAAATATTAACTGAAGAAGGTACACAAAAACAACAAACATGCCATTGTTGTGCCGTAAATTGACGTCTAAGATATTTGCTATGAGGAGGAAGTTGGAGTTTATTTGTGGGAAATGGAAGTTCACCAACTATGCGGTAGGTTATTGTTAAATATGTTTTATATCGTCGCTTTTCAACAAAAACCTCGTAACTGCAGCTTGTTTTAAGCTGCAGTTACGAGGCTTTTGTAAAAAAAGCAACAATTTTGTACTTTAGGACAGTCCCAATTGACACACTTCAAGGGGTCCAACGTACATAAGTTTTTGTGGTCAAAAAGATCGGCAGTGGACAAAGATGGCGGCTAAATGATTGAATTTGTGTCGATTTTGGGGACAAAAACTGAAAGTAAGTACGTTTCTTGGCTTTGATATATCATGTCACCTAGCCGAGGATGTGGAGACAGTATTCACGCTCCTAGGGAAATAGGCCTTAACTTCTGACATGTTCTCAAACTCCATTGATGCTCGAAGTAATGCGAAGCTTGAGGCGGCAACAAAATCCGAAACTGATTTTGACCTGTATAAAATTGCCATTTGCATTAAAATGCGATGAAATGAGACTTACCATCGCTGTCTACACCATTTAAACAATAAGCCCAACAATCTGATCGCACTTTTAATGTATGCAACACCTCGCATTCACGAAAAAACCCTATGTAGGCTGTCTAAGGTGGACTGTGGCCAACTGTACGAAAATAATGTCGCCACCATGTCAAATCTAACGATCCCTTGTCAAATTTCGAATAGTGTTTCCAAAAGGTTTTGTTTTGAAATCCTTTCACATACCTGAAACAGGATACCCAAACCCCCACAAATGGTTTTATTTTACCCTTAAAATGAATCTTGTACCCCTCATTTTTGTAGACAGCCTACTTTGTCTCTTAAAGAGGGGGTGCAAGCATCCTGTAAAATAAGCATTTGTACCCCCAGATTTAAGAATCAATGGGAACGCTGCTGAAAAGTATTAAAAAACGTTGTTTTTAGAACCACGAATTCTCTTTGAGAATGAAGTGATGTTAAAAATATTTATAAATCATTTATAGTCTAGATCTATGTTTAGTAGGAGTCAGTCAGGCTTCAGTAAGAATGTGACTGGATCTACTGCCACTGCGTGACTTAATAATTCCCTTTGATAAGATGTAAAAATATCGAGGAAAAGGAATAAGACGGTATCAAAGATTTTCTTCCTTTTCGTCAATATTTTCTAATTGTTCAACACTTGGTTGTATGTATCATTCATTGTTTGGGAAATGGTTATATCAATCATTGTCATCATTATAATGCCGTTGTTTGAATAAATCTTGTTTATATTTTTCAGGTGATGTTAATCTTCCATGGCAGACACTTGACCGTAGCAGATAGACCAGTATCCCGGTCCTGATTAATTCCGAGAAATAATTGGTATAACTGTCTGAATTCACGGAGACGGCATACCAGAAATATTACCTGAAGTCACAAATGAACATTTTATGCATGTTTTTCAAGAACGCTGTAAACACACTGTAAAGATGGATTCTATTGATTTATGAAGTTTGATACAAGATGATGAAAACCACAGTCAAGCTTCAAGATATTTTCATCGATGATGGTTCCCAGTCTGGCAATGCTAATGACCAGACCTACAGCTTATAAAGAATTTTATGTTAAATTAACCCTTTCCCAAACCGCACAATTTTAGGGTTGTCTAATTTTTAAGTTGTTTCAGAGACCAAAACCAGATGTTGATTAAGGTAGGACTTGCCTATGATATAGCTCAGAAAACATTGAGACAAAAGGAGAAAATGCTGGTTATCAGAATTTTCTTCTTTTACCTCAAAGCCTGTTCTATTAAGGACTTCAAAATCAGGTCTTGTTTGGGAAAGGATTGATTAAGAATTTTGTCTTCTGATACTATTTGGTGTTGCTCGTTGCAGAATAAAATCCTGTCAAACTTGTACAATGTGGTACTGTATAACCCTTCCCAATACAACAAAATTTGATGTTGGTCCCAATTCAAAGATGTTGCAGACAGTAATTTAAAGTGAAAAAGTTTTTATGTTTTTTTTTCTTACTTGCTTGAAAATATTGTGGAAAATGAAAAGATTGCTTGCCTGTCATATGTATGCAATTTCTTGATTTTCCACAATGTTATATCAAAAAACCTCTATCTTGTTGGGCATCAATTTCAAAATGCTACTATATGGTAAACTGATGGAGTAATCTTTGTCCGCTAGACTGGTCAAAATAGAAAATGGTTGCCGACGACAATGTGAATCTGGCTTACAATGTGAAATCGTTGGCTCAGCACGAAACAGTTGTAACTGCCTATAAACATATAGGCTGTTAAAACTGTTTCACGCTGAGCCATCGATAATGTTGAATGTTCATTTCATATGGTAGAAAAATAAAAAGGGATAAGGGGTGAATGCTTATTGTCAGCATTTTTATAACGCTTCCCTCAATGTTTTCAAAAGCATCATTTCATAGATCTATACATCACGACCAAGGATTGTTTGAGAAAAAGGCACCAGACCCCTGGCTCGACCAGTATCCTTTCTGCCATTCGCAAAGGCAGGGCGCCCAGTAACCTATAAATACCTATAAATACCTATATTATCCTATATTTTTGCACCTTACCTATAAAAACCTATAAATTCACCAATTTTGCCCCAAATACCTATAAATACCTATATTTTTGTGTCTTGGCTAAGCAACTATTACGAAATTATAAATGTTTATGATTTAAAAGGAACTATTACAGGAATATATATACAGTAGATTCAGCCAATTTCAATATGAAGGTCAAACATTATAATGATAATCATTGTTGAAGAAACATGTCTGTATGTTTGTCATCTGTTACTGGTATTGACAATTTCATTTAGTGGATAAGTTTCCTTTATGAACGGTATAGTTCAAATTTATAATCTTATGTTATCATTACTTATAGGCAAGTGAATTATAATTGATTTATATAGATGCACGGAATAATATCATACCTTTAAACATGACAGTTTGACTTCTGATGTACAAAGCCAAGTGTGACTTCCTGTCCTTAAGCTATCACATATTCTGTACCAGTCTTCTATTTAAGCTGGGAAGAATTATTAAAGAATAGAGAATGGTACCTTTTTTTGGCACTCACTGTTAATAACTTAAGGCCAAATTTAGGTGAAATATTTTAATTTTCATCTTGCTGTCACAGAGACTGATTGAAATTTGAGTATGAAGTTGCTTGTACACTCAAGGGACATAATTATTCGCCACCCAGCAATTTTTCATTGAAAAATTGAGCGATTTTCTGGACTAGAATTGCCACAGAACCTTTATTCTTTCACTTAGCAGAAATACATAGATATGACACAAAAGTATAATTATTACCGGATAAAGTCTGCATGAAATTTCTTTTGGAATGTCTCAAAGACACGG
Source organism: Fragum sueziense (assembly GCA_963680895.1). NCBI lineage: Eukaryota > Metazoa > Mollusca > Bivalvia > Cardiida > Cardiidae > Fragum > Fragum sueziense. Next base: position 21,104,264 of record OY804608.1, on the reverse strand, counting down.
TTGCTAGGCAACATAAGAAAATCAGTGAAAATTTCTGGCAATCATCCGTAAAACCGTTGCTATGGCAACAGATAGTGACTTTTTTGATAACTGAACAGATGAAAATATGCACAACATACTAGATATGAAAGTGACAAATTGTTCATCAGATTGGATTGCTACAAAGTACTGCAATTTTATTTGACCAAGTTACCACAGATAAATGCAACGCTCCATTCACTCCTATGTTAATTTTGCATTTTTGGTATTTTTGCAACGAAAATGAAATTTCAAACATTTGTTTCTCAAAGGAAACTTTATGGATATTGCAGCAAACATAATAGTTAATTAATATATCTATTGCAGATCTATTTATCATTAAATCACATCTTTAGTGAAACTTATGTTACCATGGCAACGATGTTATGGAGGCTAGTCAGAAATTTTCGCCAATTTTCTTAAGTTGCCTAGCAACCATGTCTCTGAACCATTTGAAAAAAAGTTTATATGCAGATTTTGTCCGCAATTGGTTATACTTTAAAATGATATCAAATATTGTGTGGTGTGTAAGAAAATAATGATTCAGCATCAGTTTTAGTCTAAAATTATGAGTAAAATTTATGCAAAAATCAGCAGGGTGGCGAATAATTATGTCCCTTGACTGTATGTTCTGGGGTACCATATTTCATTTATCGACAAAGAAGGACAGTCTTCTGCTTCTAAATAATTTGGTCTGTGGCTATGAAACTGGTAAAATGTAAAAACTATGTAAAATTGTCTTATGGCCCTCTACCAAAATACTCATTATTACAAATGTGGTACAATGAAAACTGACCCTATGTTATGGGGTATCAGACAGAGATGTAAATCTTGTACAATCTCATTCGCCATAACTTTTTTGCCTAGGGCTTTGAAACTTGATGTGTAGAATTGTATCATGGCCCTCTACTAATAAGATTAAAATCATAGTGGTCTGATGAAAATTGGCCCTTTGTGTTGGGGTATCAGACTTGATATAGAGACAAAGGAGTAATTCTTTCTTCTACTCCTGAATCTTGAGACTCAGGGCTTTGAATTTGTTGTGTGGAATCATCTCATGGCCCTCTACCAATATCCTTCAAATTATTTTGGTACATCGAATGGCCCATATTGTGGGATACTAGATTTCATAAGAGACATAGAAGTAAATTTTGCACAATCTTCTACTCCATTACTGTTTGGTCTAGGGCTTTATCAGCTATTGACGACTTAAATTCGGTGTGTATCTAATGCCCTCCATGAAAATATTTCAAAGTTTTGTGGTAGTATGAAATTTGACCCAATGTTGTGGGATATCAGATTTCAAAATTGAGACAAAGAACTAATTAGGAAATCTGTGGCAAACTTCCCCTGACAAATTATTTTGTCAGAGACCATATGTTAGTATTTTGCATGTATCATGGCAGCATGAAACTCTGCCAAAATTCTTCAAATTGCCTTCCTGCAATGACAATTGGCTGGAAGTTGTGAGTCTGGGATGAACCTGAAGATATCATATTAAAGCCTCAATGTTGTCTAAGGAGAGTGATATATGACCTTCTTGGCTTTCGTTTCCTAATATGTTTATGGTATTCTCTGAAACACCTTAGTGCTACTGAATATCCAGGACAGAAAGTAATAGCTAATGGCTGCATTGTCTGTTTCTCCTTTTATGCTAAAGAGAGAGAGAGAGAGAGAGAGAGAGAGAGAGAGAGATGGAAGTTGTTGGTGGAATGTTTGACGTAGCCTTTTCTTCCTAGTAAAGGCAACCTATATTATCCTTTATTTCTGACCAATAGATACCTATATTTTTGGGACATACCTATATTTTTGACACCGAAAGTCACTGGGCACCCTGCAAAGGCGACTCTAGTGGGAGATTGGTGCGGTGGGTCGCTCGCCCCCAACCAAACCCCTTCTCCCCTGCCCCTCAGGAAAAATCCTGGATCAGACCTTGATTTGACAGAAGTCTTTCTATCGCCAATGGATTTGAATAATTAAAATCAGAGAGCAGTTGATGGCTTTGATTGGAAGTTCTGTTAGTACATATTGAGAAAACATGTAGATGACCAAAATCTGTGAAAACTTCTTCATTCGCTATGGTAAAATCATTAATGGAAAAGGAAATACCAAGGTGTATCAATGAATCTTTTCTCTTCAAAATTTTAAAAAGATGTTCCAGACACTCACGGGATAAATTATTTTTAACTTGAATTACACTACAGATTTTCCATAGACAAAGACATCTGTCAAAAGCAGATTAAAATGTCATCTGACAATTTCAGACTACCAGGCTACTAGCAAATAATGAACCAATGACCAATTGGATCATGCAGGACCAAGCCTTTGAAAGCATCAACTGGAAAAGGATGCTGGTAACTATATCAACAATTTCATCCTTTTCCACAAGTGTATTGCATGGCATGACAACTGGGCTTATAGGTGATAGGGCATTGAATGAACGAATAATTCATTTTTCCATTTATTTTCAACTCATTTTTATGTCCCTGATAGATTAACCTTGTGAAATCATTGATGCAAAAGAAGGAATGATATAATTTCTCCTTTTGCCTCAATATTTTCTAAGCTCTCTACACAAATGCTATCTTCATTAAGAAACAGCTGATTTCAAATTGGACCAGTCCAACATTTAGTTGTTTGGGAAAGGATTAAAATGAGGTGAAAATAAAAAGAATATAAATCAAAAAAGCAAACTCAAGATTCTTAAACCACTGCTATTATCTTTAATTACACAAAGCAAATTCCAATTTCATATCGCTTGGGAATTGCCAAAACCAAAGTACATTGATAATTTACTTGGAAATCTAAGGCTAGATATCTAAAACTTTGCAAAAAAAACCCTTAAGACTCTCATTTTAACAAACAAGTCTATTTGAAACTCTCTAATAAGGTAAGCTTTTGAGAACATTGAGGAATTAGATGCTTGTCCAGGGACAATTAATTGATCCTGCTTTAAACTCTGGCAAAAAAGTCCAAAAGTTTTTTTTAAAACTAAATTAACCCACAATAAAGTCTATTAATGCATGACAATTAATCTAAAACATGTAAATCTTTAACATGATAAGAACCGCTGTAACAGTTTATCTTGGCCTCGGGGTATCATGGCCCCCACCCTGGGTATCTTGGTCTCCACCTAAAATTTTGTTCCAGAGCCCCCAAAAATTCAAACAATGTCTACAAATGTTACACCTTCTGTTAACCCTTTCCCAAACAAGACCTGGTTTTGACGTCCCTAATAGAAAAGGCTTGGGAAAACATTGAGGCAAAAGAAGAAAATGCTGATAATCAGCATTTTCTCCTTTTGCCTCAATCTTTTCTTGGCTTTATTTTTCACAAATTTTAACGTTTTTATGGTCCATTTTGTCCTCTGCAGGGGCTTTCAAATTGGAGCACCCTAAAATTTCGTCGTTTGGGAAAGGGTTAAATGTAAAGAAAAAACAAAGTTTAATGTGTTTTGGTCAAATTTTTCGGCTTTTTGCTTGAAATAGCTGCTCAGGAGCCAAAATAAACTGATACACCGGTAAAGCTAATGATATATGACCTGACAGAGCATACCTAGCTAATAGCTAAATAATTATGCTCTGCCTGGTCATTTATCATGAGCTAAACTTCATTTAAAAATAGTTATCTCAAATTTTCAATGAATTTTGGATAAAAAGTCTTCAAATTCATTCAGTTCATTAGTAAACATGAAAAGTTTTGTCTCTCCCTCTAGCGTGTAGCCTCAGGTACTCATCCAAGTGGAGATTAATCTGTAACACATCATTCTCTTTGATTCAACTGTTTCCTGAATGGTCTTATTCCCTGAAATATAGAAACAATACCTCACAAAGTTGGATTGTTTTGGTAGATTACTGCTTTGATGGAGTTTACAGCTGCATTCAACAATATTTCAGCTTCACTTTTGTAGCTGGTGCACCTAACAATGTGCCCCATCAATGCTTTGTGTCAAATTTATTACAATAACCAATTAAATCCATCAGCTATTCATCTCTATTCATCTCTAGCTTTAGTTTATGAAAGGTTTGTTTACAACTTTAAACTCATAAGTCATTTTTCTAGATGCTTTTCTACATCATGAATGTACATACCATGTAATCCATTACCACAAATTGAATTCCCAGAACATCAATGCTTTTGGAAATCATTAATCATTTTGGAGAAAAAGAAAAGTAAAAAAATATATTCACTTGAAATTGTCGTCTGCAACATCTTGAATTTAGACCAATCTAGATAATAACAGCCTCTGTCTTAACTTAGCTGTATGAAGTGTAAAGTGTTACAGAAGCGCACCTCTGGTATGCAGGGCACATTAAATTTTTTTTATCTCAAGCCCTAACCAAAAGCATACAAAATAGGATAAAACTGATTTTGCGCCTGGTAAACCAGAGACTACCCCAGACGACCATATCAAGTGAATGTAATTTTACATTTCGGGTCCCTCTAGATAGAAAACACTTTGGAAAATGAACACATGTATTGCTTATTCATTTTCAATTTCCACAGTATTTTCTAGAGCATTGTTATTTTAATAATGTTTGGGTCCCAAAATGCGTCAAATGGACTTGATAATACGCCTAGGACTTCATTATAACAAAATTCATTGTTACGCGAACTTACGCCTCTGAATTTGCAGCGCAATTCGAAATTTTTACAGGAGATAGTTGGATTAATAATTGACATGGTGGCGACATTATTTTCGTACAGTTGACCACAGTCCACCTTAGACAGCTTACATAGGGTTTTTTCGTGAATGCGAGGTGTTGCATACATTAAAAGTGCAATCAGATTATTGGGCTTATTGTTTAAATGGTGTAGACAGCGAGGGTAAGTCTCATTTCATCGCATTTTTTATGCAAAAGGCGATTTTATACGGGTCACAATCAGTTCCGGATTTTGTTGCGGCTTAAAGCTTCGCATTACTTCGAGCATCAATGGAGTTTGAGAACACGTCAGAAGTTAAGGCCTATTTCCCTAGGAGCGTGAATACTGTCTCCACATCCTCGGCTAGGTGACATGGTATATCAAATCTAAGAAACATACTTACTTTCAGTTTTTGTCCCCAAAATCAACCAAAATTCAATCATTTAGCCGCCATCTTTGTCCACTGCCGATCTTTTTGACCACAAAAACTTGTGTACGTTGGACCCCTTGTTACTGACTTGTCCAATTCCAAAGGTGTTTAGTTTGCAATATTAAATAAGCCAGGATCTGAAAAATGTCTCTTGTGGTATTTGAGACTACAATGTTTCGGCCTGTGCGTACGTGCAGTCTGATCAACATCAATGCTGTTCTTTTACGGTTGCTTCACGTCATGAAGATTGAAGGAGAAATTTGAGAACAACATGGTTTTTTTATCAGACTGTGTGTATACAGTTGCTGACATGGATCATTGTTTGTTTCAAATGCCAAAAAAGCCACTGTATAGGTTTGATAAACTCGCGAGAACATGCAAATAATGTTCTCAAAGGATAGTGTGTACATGTACCTCTCGTCGCGATTGTAAACACTTATAGATTTTGCAAATTTGTATCAGATTTTTAAATTGTTATGCACTTTACAGCGAACTATTGAATAATGAAATCCCACCAGGGCCCCGAGATAAGATTCGATATCGTAATACCAGAGCGTGGTTGTTTTGTAGTAAATTGTAGTTTAACAATCAGCGATGGAAACAGAGTAATTGTGCTTAACCCTTTCCCAAACAAGACCTGGTGTTGACGTCCCTTATAGAATAGGTTTGAGAAAACATTGAGGCAAAAGATGAAAATGCTGATAATCATCATTTTCTCTTTTTGTCTCAATATTTTCTGAGCTAAATCGTCCACCAAGCCCATCTTTATCAACATTCATTTTGTCGCCTGAAGCAGCTTTCAATTGGGACCAGGCTAATTTTTTGTCGTTTGGGAAAGGTTTAAACCGCACAAAGTTTCTCAGTCGAAACATCTCATTAGCGAGCCGGGACTTTATGCCCGGGGAGCTAATGTCACAGCCCTAGTGTCGGCGTCGCGTCGCGTCGCGTCCCGTCCCGTACCGTCCCGTCCCGTCCCGTCTTCACTTGAAAAACTTTAACCTGGTCTATATCTCAGGCACTATTAAAGAAACAGCCTTGCTATTTCATACATAGAAACATCTTGACAAGACCTTTCATTTGAGACCATGACCTTTGATCTAGTGACCTTGACCTTGGAGTTTGACCTACTTTTGAAAAACTTTAACCTGGCCTATATCTCATGCAATATTGATAGAGCCTTGATATTTCACACATGGATACCTCCTGCCAAGACCTTTCATTTGTGACCATTGTCCTTGACCTTGTGACCTTTACCTTGGAGTTTGACGTACTTTTAAAAAAAAATGCTGTTTTTGTGACAAGCTCCCGTATAGGCGAGCTACGTTGTCCGCGGACAACTCTTGTTTTTAGATAGTTCTCTTCATGCTTGAACTTATTTATGAAAGAAACATATTTTAAACAAATCGGAGTTAAATAATCTTTTCCTCTGGGAATTCCTATATTTGGTTGTAAAATTCGGACGCCCTTGCACGTAGAAAGTTGCATAATAAGTTCAACGTTTGCATCTGTTTTACGTGAAGGGTATACTGTACACAATGTCGCCAGAGTTCCTGCATGAAGTAGTGCCCTGTCTCTGTATTTGCTCTGTTAATTTATCGGATTAATGAATTTCTATTTGTACGCTGATTACCTTTTTATTAGATACACGATTAAATCCTTATCGTTTAATAAAGCCACGAAACGTAATCTTAAAGCCGATTTTTGACACACGATGTGATAATTTTCAAAGTTGCTATGGTATGTATTATGTAATCCACTGTGCCAGATGTATCGCAAAAAACGATGTTGTATGAATCTCAAAATGGTCACATTACGGGTATTCCACCAAAAATGGATAGTACTCTTTTTGAGTAGTAGGAAATGCAGTAACAAAGGCAAGTTCGCTCAAAGAACACATCAAACAAATTAGACAACTGTATGTCTTGATTTCATCTTATAAAGACAATCAGTGGAATGAAATATACATGTTTCGAGCATGGAATTAAGGAAAAGGAAATTACTAAATTAATAAATCGATTTGTGTCAACATCCTTGAGCGCACATGCCTCTTCTATTCATATTGTTCTGGGCTAATATTATGCAGTATGCACTTAACTTTGTGATCAGACTCATCTTCTAAATGATATAGATTATTGAAGTCAATGGATAACTCAAAGGAAAATGTACGTATTTTCAGATCTTTTTTCCTGTCATAATTTAAATTTAAGCAAACATGAACACCAAAACGCAAAAAGGTTGACATATATAATGTAAGTTTTCGATGAAAATGTGGCACGTGAAATTTCAAAAGATTGCCAACCGTTTTGCTTATGTATGGTTTGTTTGACAGGATTTCCTTGGAAAACAGACAAAAAAAAAGACAACCTGAGGTAAGATCTGGGTAATGCACTTCCGGTATAGCCGTTAAATTGCGACTTATTCCGTGACGTCCGTAGGTCCGAGCATTTTTTAAGTACAGTTACGAGATATAATATCGCCTGTTTTCAAAACAACGGAAATGTTTGAGCCAGCTTAGATTTTCGGGGAATATACTAAACATTTTTTTGTGAAAATGTTTCCAAATTGTATGAAGAGTATGCAAAAAAAAACATCAAACGTCAAAAACTAAAAATTTCAGAGCAAAGAAAATTACTTCCCCTGAAATCGTCTATTCGCACCATACAGATTTCGTTCCATAACTGGTCACATTGCTCATTACCCAAGTCTTACCTAAATGCAGAAAGCCAGGTATAATCATACATTATAATCAATAAAAATAAACTATTGTGCGAGTCAATCTGGAGAAGAGTTATCATTTAGTCCATTTAAAGTGTCCGATGATTGGCAAAATTAAAGTCTTGTGCGGAAAGAACACCTTACTATTAACCAAATATCAAAGTTTCTACAATTTTCCAACATTAGAAGTGTTTTTATTTCGTCTTTTAAATTGTATATTTTGGTCTTTTCCGATCTTTGCCGAAGAAAATACGCTAAACTTCCGACTTGAAATTATGACGTCATACTTGCCACTGAATGACGTCATGGCGGGAAAAACGGGCAGTCATGGGTCATTTCCCGGAAAGTCTGAAATTTCTGAAAAAAGTTAAATGTCCGACTTTTCTGTCATAAAGCGACTTCCCCAATCGATACTCAAAACACGGAATTCGTCCTCAGTAAATGTTAGAAAAAATGTTAAAACAGTCAAAGAATAGGTCGTAAGTGAGTTAAAGAATGTGCCAAAGAACGATTTAAGTTTGTCTGTATTACTCTTACGATCGAGAAATGAATAAAAACTGAGACTTCGCTATATGACAGAAAAGTCGAACACATTATCTTTGTCAGACACCTCATGCTCTAGATTGGGGACGGAGTCAAGCCATTGATGACGTCAATCCGTGGCAATTTTACGGAAATTGCCGATCTTTATTTTCTCGAAAATCAGTTTTTCAACGATGTAAAGAAAAGCAAATAAAACTTTTAAAACAACCGAGTTTGGCGGATCTTTTATGAAACACGTTAATTTAATGATTTTCTTCCAATATACGGTGCAATAAACTGCCAAGCTTAGTAGCCTTTAAAATTAAACCATCACTGGTCTCCGGGGTGGGGTTGGGGGTTATGCATCAGTCAAATAAGTTATAATAAATATAATAATGCATAATAATAATTATAATAATAAAGTGAAATAGCTAGCTGTCCTTACTCCGAACGTGTTTTGAAATCGTGTTTTCTTAAGACAAGATATGAAGATAACGCATGATACTGCATTATTAATTTTCATAAATCCAGCATCAGAATGGTTTATTAAAAAAAAGAATAGAGAACGTATTCAAAGGCGTATTTTGAAACATGAACCACAAAAGGGTGTGAATAAAAAGTTTCAAGTTGTTTGATTGAAATGGAAATAATATTTGATCAACGGTCCCGATTTAATACTATCTGTCCTTTTATGCCAATGTATAGATATATCAATTACATCAAAAAGCTTGAACAGAGTAACGAATTACTTTCCTTTTCAAAAGTGCATTAAACTAATACCGAACCGTGCCTAATTTAACAATCATAGAAGATTAGGCATTGGCAAGTATTGATACAAAAGAAGGGAATACTCGTCCCATTTTCCTTCAGTTATTACCTTTTAAGGTAGAATACCCGTAATGTGGCCATTTTGAGATTCATAAAAAAAAAACGGATTTTTTCTAGCATCGTCGTTACATATCCTAACTTCTTCTGGCGCGGTCGTAATCAATCGGCGGTGGAAAGTTCCACCGCCGAATGTTTTCGATCGTGCCCGAATAATTTCGACGTCGCACGAATCTCAGTAGGGATAGACCACCATAAGAATGCTTCTTTTAGCATTTATTTATAGTGTTCTGTACAGTTTTCTTTTCTGGATCTGGATCAATACGACCACAAACGCCATACGAATCTTTTCCATATCAAGCTAAATTTGAGACGATACATTTAAGATATATTTCTGAGATTGAAGTCGCACATGTATTTATTTTGATTCGCATTATGTCACCGTAATGGTCGCCGTTCGTCCGCCCATCGATATATTTTCCACTAGTCAATCATCCGATGAAAAAAATCCTCCGATAGTTTCAGTCGTTTAAAGTTTTTTATGACAAAGATTTTTTTTCGTTTCAAGTTTTGTATTTTACTTTTAAATATTTTGAAGTCTCCATTTGTAGCTAAAATGTTTGCCCTTCAATTTTTTTTAAATACTTTTTTCCGTTGACAAGCCTCCGTTGGGGCGTTTACAGCCGCTCCGTACTTTTTGTCACCCATTATTGTCCACCCAATTGTCCGAAAAATTGACCTTTATGTATTCCCAAATACAATAAAAACATATTTACATATTTACTATAGTATGATGACGTCCTGGGTGCGGTTTTAATCCTTTCCATAATTAGAATCTCGGAGCTGTTACACAAAGTTGGAAAAAATATACAGATGACGAAACAGATAATTAAAAAAAGAAACTAGAATTTATTGCAAAGAAATACTTGATTGAAAAGGAGAAAATTTGGGTTATAAGCACTTTCTTATTTTTCTGTTTGTGTTTCTGTATAATCATCAAAAGCCTTTTTGTTTGGGAAAACGTTTTAATCTAGACTTACTATTCCTTTCACTTTGTTTTGATTGTCAAATGACTATGAGAAATTACTCTTAACGACCAAATATACCTCACGAGAAATGACCTGGCAGAGCAGCCCATGCTAATCGAATGGAAAGCTCTGCCAGGTCAATTCTCGTCCGCTATATATTGTCGGAAGAAATGAGCTAGTTTTTAGATAATTGATAGAAAATGTCGTATAAACAGATTTCTTAATGTTCTATTCTACCAATTTGCTTTGGTGACACCTAGGCTTACATGTACATTGAGTTTTTTTTTTTTTTTTTACCGCAGACATAACACATGGCATAATTATGTAACATGTCTTAATAACAATACTCTTCCGTCATGTTGTCACAATAACATTTCTCTTAAATTGGGCTTTCTGGCTTGCCTAAAGTGAGTGTAAAGTAACCTATAGTGTTAAGCACTGATGAGCTCATTGTTGAGTCCGGGGGTTGATTCCTTTTATGAAACAGGCTCTGTGATTTTGTTGGTGACAAAAAGCCACAATGGAATATTTAAGACAAAAAAAGTAAAGGATTAAAAATGTTCCTTGTATCTGATTTCAAAAGTACACCTAACAAAAGGGTCGTGACTTTTATGCATCATTGTTGCTGTTTAATTAATTGTAAAATTGTCGTAATCACCCCCAACGAATGTTTTTACAAATAGATTAATTTCATTGAATTTGTTGTTTCGACGATTTAAAGGGTTTCAAAGATTTTTTCCTTATATTGGCCTGTTATTTCTACAAGGACACATTTAATTGAAAAATTAAATCAAATTGTAATAGATCTAGAAATTGGCTTTTTATACAAGAGAACGAGCTGGCTGCAATTTAATGTGTACACTTTTGTAGGACTTTGTGTTTTGGAATACATTCAATAACGCTTGTTTGGAAATTCATGGAATAGAACAGTAATTTCTTGATTATTCAGTAAAAGTAGCAGTTGAATAAAATTTTATTTAGGAAAACCCTGTATCGCAGCAAAAGGGATAGAAAGTTCTTTAAGTGTTTTTGTCTGTATTATTTCATGGATACACAGGCGTTGAAATAAGTGAAACAAGTGTACCATGGATACACAAATGTTGAAACTATTTGTGGCTTTGCGATATTTTCAAAATCTTTATGAAGATATTATTTTCGTTATCAGCTAGATTCTAGCAGGTTTCATACGCTGGTGAATAATGCCAAAGAAAGACATTAAGCTTAGTGTAAAGACAGTATTGAACGTTAAAAAGGCGTTCAAGAAAAAGACATCGTCACCTAGTACCGCTAGCAATTCAGATACACCAAAACCGGCTGTGTCTAAACTACGTGCTGCTAAAAATGCGTTCACAACCGTCGCTACCATTCTTAAACAGGAGCCTAAATTCTTCAAGGTAAAAATATTTTTTTGTTCTTTGGCAGTTCTATAATGGTAGGATTCCAAAGCATTTTAATTATTGTGCTTTTATAGCATACATGGTCCTGCATAAAATAGGCAGAATGTCATCTGAATATGCTCAAAAAGTAAAAGGTAGGAAACAAATATCTTCATTACATGAGAAAAAAGTATTAAAGGAGAAGGGGGAAATATTAGTTAACATCATCTTTCTCTCAGTATGATGTTTCCGGAAGCTATCATTCTTTATATATACATGCATATGTTTAGGTATGTAGAGACGCCAAAGCCAGGTATTGTTTGAGAAAGAATAAAGTAGAATGCGCCGTGTGTGTATTGCTTACACACGGTTCCTGAACATTTAAAGGATTACGAAATTGCTCATTTTTAAGATTGCTAACGACACACCGTCGCTTTTCAACAAAAGCCTCGTAAAACAAGCTGAAGTTGCACCTTCTTTTTTTTCTTTTTGTTGTTGTTGTTATTGTTACTGCTGCTGTTTTTGTTGTTGTTTTTTCTTGTTGTTGAAGAGCGGCGACATTCAACTCTGTTGTCTGTATTTTGCCTGACATAAAAGCTAGTATCAGAACCCATCATAATTCTAGCAATGGAAATAATAGTGGTCGATCATGGATAGGAAACACATCAATAATCGTTTCCAATGACTCATCTCAATCGGTCGGGTCTACCAGCATCATGATCAATTCTTACCCGTACAAAATATAGCAGCAGAGAAAATGTGAAGCAAGAGAGGAAGGAATGTTTGATACCAGAATTCTGTTTTTGTTTTTTTTCTCGACATTTTTAAAAGATCTATGCACACGGGCTGCAAAACCGGGTATTGCTTGGGAGAGGGGAGCATTACTTTGTATAATGGGTGGGGGCATTACTAAAGTTGTATAAGATAAATTACACCTCGCTGTAGGCGTTTATTGCTCTACCAGGTGCGCAAAGTCGATATTTTGCATGTCATAACTATATCAAATTACCGCCATAATTGAGTCATTTTAACGATATTTGTTAGATAATTTTGAAGTCAGGAAGTACAAAGGCATGGATATAGGTCTAGTAGATCTTAACGCAAACGTGTACCTACCAAGGTTAAGATTTGCCTTCGAAAATAGCTATTGAAAAGAATTAGTTCAACTAAACTCGCCATTGAGTTTCCTAGTGCGGGTTGTTATGCCGGTACTTGTTCAAAAACCTTTAAAAAGTTGCAATGAAGTCTGCAATTTATTTTAAAACATTTGCTTTATGTACTCGATAGATATGTTACTTTGACTAAAATATGTATTTCTTACTACACATTGAAAAAAACATGATACGAGGGTTGTTTGATAAATTCGCGGAATTATTCTGTAATTCAAATTCGTGGTTGAATATCAGAATAAAATCGGTTCCGTGATAAACCTTAACTATCCGTTACTACGTGTGCAAAATATCAAAATGATACGTTCGCAAATAATTTCTACAGAAACCATTAAATAAGGCCACGTCTTGCCGGTTGCCTCTCGGCCAGAGCGTCACGTAACGTCACACCGTCGTAATTGACGTCAGCTCTGTGAAGATGATAATTAAGCGACCCGTTGAGTATTTCAATATTGTCTCCAACGACACCTTTGAAGTTCCTGTTTATGTGTTTGAACAATTAAATGTTTCTTTAACCCAGTCACTGATGAATGGCGTGATAAACTAGCGAATTTCTTAAGTTCGTCGGAAGTTTCAAAATGCTGGCCAAATAACTATGATATTAGATCCGTACTGTCCATGTATGGGGGTGTGCCTAGCGTTTTACATACATATTTCTTTCTTTGTTTCGGGATCATGGTAACGAAGCCGCATTTCGCCAGTCGTTTTAATTTTGTCCAATGATTTGTCGCAAGCAGACTCGTACCGCATCAGAACATCTCAAAAATAGTTAGAAGACTGAACATGATTCTTCGGGTCGACGTCTCGTAGAAGACGAGAAGCCAAACTATCGGAAACATTTAACACAATTATTCAACTCGTGTAAAATTATGATAAACGACTTAATCAATTCTAAATGGACAACTTCACTGCAATATGCCATACAGTTAGGCACCTATCCGCCCTGACAAGCTGCCCTTCACAAGCACTAAGTACCCTGACTGACTGAAATGTTTAGTCTCCTTGGACAGTCATCGCCATGTACCGATATTTGTCTGTCTTTAACCATCCATGTCAGGTCAATGCCAATGCTTTTCCACATATCGACACATTTTTCGACTTGCCCATTTCTCTTAATTTATCTGTAGGCGATAACTCTAAACAAACACAAAACATAGGCCTATCTACGGTGCGCGCCACCAGGTCATCAGATGACGTCAGTTTTCTTCGACGATTTGCTTACGACATGATCTTGAAAACACTATTTACATCTCAGCTTTTGAAATATAATTGGAAAATTTTCAGAAAATGGCTAAACGATGTCAAACAAACGCAAGCTAAATTTCCATGGTTCTAGCGTACATTGTTATGGTGCTCAGGCACGATTTTCATGAACAAAATTATTTTCAAACTGACCAAAGGCAACGCCGCGTTTATCGGTTGCTATGGAGACAGAAAAAAGTGCATTAGAGTAGGCAAATATTATTGCCGTTTTACTTTCAAATGTATGACATGATTTTCTATAGTAGTATGTAATTTCATTATTTTTGAACACGAAATAAAAAAAAAGAGAAACAAATTCCGCGAATTTATCAAACAACCCTCGTATAATGCCAGTTCAATAAGCGTTGTCGAAAAGTATTTTGCGAGGGTAGTTAGTTCAACTAACTCAATTATGCCTCTATGTTCTAAATGTGATGTGGTTAGTGTTTTTTCTTTGAGAAGATTTTGAGAAAAGCCTTATTTATGGGTACATTAATATTCTCGTTTTATCTTTGCTAAATATTTGGAAATTGAATTCAAATGTGTATCAAAAGATTTCAAAAATGCATACAATTTTTGACTTAATGTATGCTTTGTACATTTTCGCATTAAACTTCATGGTAGGTGTTTTTTTTCGGCAGAGAGTAAAAAACTATCGTATCCATGTTATTATTCCGTTCTTTATGGTCCGAAATAATGTTGTTTACCACGCATCTACGAATGCTGGAACCACCCTACCCTTTTCTGGTGCCTATATTTGATTTAGTGCTCAACCTACTTTTTGGACCAATGAAATTGCAGTATATCTTAAAATTTTACCGCTATATTTCGCATAAACCAGCGACCGGCTAGTTTATGTGACGTCTATACATAGCCACGCCCGTCTCCAAAGAACCGGTAGCGAACACTAAGTCAGATAGAGTCTACGCGATATAAACATTCACATGTGCGTATTTGAATGTTTATTTCACGTAAAATCTACTATACAGCCTCTTTTTTAATACCTAGTAGGGGTCCCCCAATAAAAGATATACATGTTTTTACATAGGCCTACATTTTTTGTTTTGCAGATGCCCTATCCTACATGTAGGCATATGTGAGTGACAAAATACATCATTTAACCTTGAGTTAGAGAAAAAAAAATGTATATATTATATCTGTAAAATTAATTTGTTATATTTATGAAAATATCATAATAAACTTTCGCATCATTTCGCTAGAAAAAAATGAAAACAATGTGGAACATGAAAGAAAAGAAAGATCAAACGAGCACTTAATCATTCAATACAGATAGTTGCATACTTTTACGTATTTATATATCGATAATTCAAAAATATATAAGCCGGGATCTGGAAAAAAGAGCCTTAATATCGTTTGAAACAAACAATGTTCCAGATCAGGCTGACGTGGAACATTTTGTCTCAAATGCTATGAGAGCAATATATTGCAATTTGGTCATGATCATTATTGTTGTCTTACGGTAGCTTTCTCTGTTTGTTTGTGCGTATTTTCCCCCGCTGATCGAGACACCACTAGCTGATCTAGTGTATGATAATCTACATGTTACTAGTGCTCTATAACTTGATCATAAACAAACCTTTTCTAACTTGAAACATTTTACAAGTGGAAGAGAAGAGGCAGTTAGTTTTTTTTCACTGTTACCCACTTCAAACAGTTAGGTAGACAGACTGAGAATTAAGTGTCTTGCCCAAAGACACACCTTCCCCGAGCGGGGCTCGAACTCGTAACCACCGGGCTACAAGTCGAGCGCGCTATCCTCTGCGCCATTCAGGCTACTAATCCGACCGTCTGTATAGTATAAGCAGGCTGATCTAGATCATATTCTCTAAGATGCCATATAAGGACCTTTTTTCCAGAGTCAATTTCTTCTATATGATCGATTTGGAGTTTAATCCATTGACGCATTAAAGTAAACAAACAATGCTGGTTTCCAAGTCGTGTGCGTAACAATGTCACTTCATTGCGCGTTCTAATGAAGTTAAAGCTCTCTAAAATGCGTTCGTTTTGACATTTCAAGAAATGAACGCATTGGGTAAAAAAATTCAAAGGGCAACAAAAGGAAATGATGATGACAACCACCCTGTTCTTTACTCGCAGTTTTCATTACCAAAGAGAGTTTTAAAAACCCGGTCTTGGCTTGGGCAATGGGGAGAATCACGTGATTGACAATTGTATTAAACACGAAAAAATGGCGACGAAATGACCGCTTCGGCGTGAAAACTCAAACTTTAGAAAGGTATGTATTCAATCTGCGTTGTTTCTCGGACAAGCCACCTATCCTAAAGTACCCGCTATTGTCTAAGTTTTTCACTGATACCCAACTTTGCCCTATCCGTTCGCTGTATTTAGAGAACACTTAAAGAATATTACCGAAATAGCGAAAAATTTGATGTGTGTTAAGCACGTCGCATCATATTTACAGCTTTATTTCTTACCCAAAGAACTCTCTAATCACACAGAATATTTCCAGAACCTTTTTTATCGATGATATTTCATTCATTACGATTTACAATGTCCATATTGTCTTTGATTAGCGTATTTACGAAAAAGATGTTAAACACACGTACATTGCTGTAGTGTTTGGCACGCCGAGTTCATGTGAGTGTAATGTTAAACACGCAAGTGTACCATAATTGTGTAGAATGTGTTGACTGATTTTTATTTACGGAGATATTCTGTGGATTGAAATCTTTTGAACATTTAAGAGATTACATCTGAACAATGCACAGTTAAAGTCTGGCACATACTTGGGCAAATACAGATTTTGAAAGTGACAAAATACTGTTTCAGTAAGGTTTGATGTACTTTACACTTTCGGTATAGGAATGAATCAATTGCACATGCAATACAATGATATGATAGAATACGGTCCTATTAAATCCATTAAACCGTGACATTAGCTTTGTCACTATCTGTAAGAGAATCAATGATCTGATTTGGACAGGCAAAATTAATATCTGCAGATCTAGGAGAGTACATGTACTAACCACGCCCACAAACGTTCATGACAGTATCACCCTGACTCTCCGGACCACTCATAAAATGTATAAACCTTTCACCAAAGAGTCTATATCCTAGTTTCAAGAATGGTTTCGTCTCTTTTGGATATCGCATCTGTATGGTTGAGTCAATTTCCAACAACTTTACTGTATCTGCAAACAAGATCATTGAAATGTTATTCAATTGGAAAACTCCGTCTTTCAATTGTTTGAAAAAAATCAATAGCGTCCCGTCCAGTCTTTTATTCGTTGAGAGTATCCTGATGACAGACGGAAGTAATTCACTGAACTGTCCAAGAACTTTGGTTGAGTCTTTTTTTTTCCAGAATTTTGATCACGAAATCCAAAGTCAACACGGATTCAACATTCTTAGTTGTAGGTTCTGAATTGTTAACTGTGTTCTTGCCTGGACCTTTTTAAAACGTTTCTTCAATGCTGAAGCACTATATAACGGTGATTTACTAGGTGAAGCTCGGTACAATGGAGAATTATAACGTCTTTTTATCTGAGTTTTCGATTTTGAAGGCGTTGCGTGTTTCTTCTTGGTTCCAGACTTTGTATTTCATCTAAATGTTGGCTTATGTGATGAAAGTCGAGACTTCTTTCGAGTCATCTGAAAAAAGAAACAAATTGTAAAGGTACAATGTTGAAAGCAGTTAAAAAGTAACCGTTTTATAAATAAATGACATATACGTTATGAACAATCCACTTAAAATCCGGTTTGGGCATGACAGTAACATCTAGAAGGGACAAATAAAGGATCAACTTCTGCAATATTTTCTTCTGACTAATTAAATAAACACTTTTAAGATTCTGAAACCGATTTTAACCGCAAACTAGGCAATGGGGCCATCATATTTTAGTTCAGAATCATTGTGTATGCACGTATTTGTCATGGGAAATTATAATATATACAAGATATTTGATTAGTTAGAACAATTATAGCCGATTTCGTTTTTTCCACGTTTATAAAAGATTACCCCTGACGATGTCTGTCATATGTTACTGTAAGCTAACACCAGATGTCAATTAGATTGGTTTATGAATAAATAACCAATTTGTCCAATATCAGTGGCTTTCCTAGTACACGAGCAACTGTTTGCGTGTGTAACATCACACTCACCAGAACTCGGCGTGCCAAACACTACAGCAATGTACGTGTGTTTAACATCTTTTTTCGTAAATACGCTAATCAAAGACAACATTGACCTTGTAAATGGACTACAATGAAATGTCGTCAATAAAAAAGGGGACTGGAAATATAAAGTGTTAACAGAGAGTTCTTTGGGTAAGAAATAAAGCTGTAAATATGATGCGACGTGCTTAATACACATCAAATTTTTTCGCAATTTCGGAAATATTCTTTAAGTGTTCTCTAAATACAGCGAACGGATAGGGGAAAATTGGGTATCAGTGAAAAACTTAGACAATGGCGGGTACTTTAGGATAGGTGGCTTGTCCGAGAAACTACGTAGATTGAATACATACCTTTCTAAAGTTTGAGTTTTCACGCCGAAGCGGTCATTTCGTCGCCATTTTTTCGTGTTCAATACCATTGTCAATCACGTGATTCTCCCCATTGTTGGGGAAGTGGTAAATTAGGCTTTGTAGACTCACCGGTGTACAATGTATATATGACCCGTCACGCTAAAAGGGGCCTTATCAGAAATTAAAAAATCAAAATTTTGACAATCTTGTCAGACTCAGCACAGGTCAACCAGATACTGTGTGCTTTAAATGAATATATAGTAAGATAGGAACAACTTAACAGATTTAGAAAATTATATACAAGTGATAAGTGTCGGCCCTAGTCTGGCTGTGCGGATTGCGCAGACTGACTAGGGTCGGTACTTTTCATACTTCCTATAAGGTCACTTTTAGCGTGATGGGTCACATACTTTTCAAGAATTTTTTCTTATTTTTTATTATATTTCGTTTATTTATTTTGTGGTGTGTCATATATGTGTCTGCATTATATAATTGTTAGTTAAACAAAAAGGTCACAGAGTAAACAAGAAATGCGGATATCACTGATCAATGCTTATATTGATTGATTGATTCCCCATTTGATTCCTATGTAAATAAATCGATACCGCTAATCGAACAAGAATATCTCGCTTCTCTTGTCTTACCTTTCGTTATAAATTATAATAAAATTCGAAATATGATTTGAAAGAAAAAGAAAAAGAAAAGAGAAAAAATAACAACAAAAAACCAATCTGCACGCTCATTGGAGTGTCTTTATAAGCCTTCATCGAATAGTAGTATCAAGTAACAAGCTGTATCTTAAGATGTATCCAAACAAGTATGTAAACCAAAACTTTTGATTCCTCGATGTTATGAAACGCGTTATCAGGTAAAAAGATACTGATTATTTTGTCAAAAAGACGCGTCAAATCAAACAATAGCGGACATAGTTATGTTACGTTTGTGGTTCTATTTGTGATGCAATATGTTGTGGTATGACAAACACAGCGCTAGATTGGCGTTAGATTATGAAATAGTGCATATATTTGGGTTACATTGCTTTGATTTGAATGATAAAATATTTTGTATTTTATTTATGAGGACATCTTACTTTAGTTTTAATTAAATAAAACCCAACAGTAGAAGATGCACCATTAAAAAGACCGGTTCTCTTCAATACTATCGTCGCTTTTCAACAAAAACCTCGTTACTGCAGCTTAAAGCAAGATGCAGTAACGAGGTTTTTGCAGAAAAGAGCCAATATTTTCTCTCTCTTTAAATCGAGTCCAGATTTTGACGTCTCCGATGAAAACCGCTTCGGAAAATATAACGAAAATCATTTCTTTCTATGCCAGCCTATGATATGCGCAATTATAAGGCGTCGTTACATTTTTTTCCGCAACACATTTAAGATTGGAACAGTCTTAATGTTCAATCTTTCGAACAGGTTTAAATATCATTTGCTGGACAATTGTTTTTTTGACTGTAGTTTGATTACCTTATATTTCGTTGGTGGGGAGTCAAATCCTCGTAACTACAGCTTGAATAAGCTGGAGTTACGAGGTTTTGACTCCCCACCGACAATTTACTTTTTGCCTGTTGTTTCTAGTAAAAGATTATAGAAATACATATTATTGCTCTCCATCGTTTGCTTATAAAGGACGTTTTAAGCGGCATCGTCTTCAGGAAACTGTAAAAACTAAAAACGTATATGAAACTTAGATGGAATTCCTAATCTCTGATTGGATAGAAAAAGTACGGCTGTCCCACTTCTATTTTCATGATTACACGGTAAGAATTTGTTAAACCCTTTCCCCCAACGACAAATTTTAGGGTGATCCACTTCAAAAACTGCTACAAATGACAAAATGGATATTATTTAAGATAGGATTTGTGTAAAATATGGCACAGAAAATTTTGAGACAAAAGGAGAAACTGCTGGTTATCAGAAGTTTCTACTTTTGTTTCAATGTTTTCCCAAGCCTTTTCTAATAGGGACGTCAAAACCAGGGGCCCGTATTACTAACGATCACGTACGTTTGATTTGTGCATAATTACTTGTAACAACAGCCCTGATTGGCTCAGTAGGATTTCTCGTGCAATCAGATGTCTTGTTACACAGTTTACACAAAAACTTGATCGTAAGATGTTTAGTAATACGGGACCCAGGTCTTGTTTGGGAAAATGTTAATTGATTGCCTTTTCTCAATTTCTTTGACAACATTATTTGAGGAAAAACTCCCAGAAAAATCCTTTCCCAAACAAAACTGGTTATGACGTCCCTAGTAGAAAATGGTTAGGGAATCATTGGGACAAAAGGAGAAAATGCTGATTATCAGCATTTTCTTCTTTTGTCCCAATATTTTCCCTAACCCACATTGAAGAAATCTTCTAAACACTTTTGCCTGTCTATTTTTAACTTATACTTCAGAGAATACCCGAAAGGCCATTGTAAAATGTTTCATGTCAAAGAACTTATCAAATTTTGCAACTAGTTTTGAAAGTATATGACGATAGATGATTTTAAAATAAAGTTTCAAAGAACTTTTAATGAAATTTTCGGGTATTATTCTAATTCATCTCCCTTTGGTGAATGCGGAATCACCGATAAATCTCGATAAATTGTTTTGGACGATTAACTCCCTTCGAATCAAAAGGAGAAGGCTTTTTGGACATATTCTGAAAGACTAAAATACCAATGTTACTTACTTTGAACACGAAAAGAAAATATCAAATATAATGGAAATAGAATTAATCTAAAATTTACTACACTAAAGCTACTATTATCATGCCTTCAACTATTCTAACAGGTTCGATAGATTAAAACTGACACTGAGTGTGCTAAAATAGTTTCTAAATCAGTTTTATTCATTGCTGAAATATTCCAATTCACCTGTAAAAATACTGTTTCAATGCCATTAAATACTTTGATGGACACCCTTGATATACCAGAAAACTTTATTGAAATTGTCTCTTTTATTGGATACAAATGCAAAGAGAAAAAGCGCTACACAACAAAATCTAATGTAGCTTCGTTTCTCAACGACCGATAGATCTACATGAATCTATGACCATTATTAAATACATAGTTTTGAAAAGTAACTTCCTTAAAACAATTTCGATTTTGTAATCATTTTGACTTGACACGGATACTTATTTTGGCATCCATAACCAGGTTAATCATTGGCAATTACAATTCACAGTGGAGATCATGATTATGATTGGTTCATCAGACTTTAACCAATCCACATCTCACTACTAAAATAACTAAAAAAATCATTGATTCAATTAACTGACCTATTTTGATTGATACATATCATCGTTACTATTTTCAGAAAATCTTCTGTTCTGATATTGTTCAAGCACCTTGCGTATTGACCTTCACTTTTTGTTAATCAATATGAATTATAAAGACGCTAATTGTCCAGAGAAAATATGGGTCTGTAAGCTTAAACAAATATATAAATGAGCCGGGATCTGGAAAAACGTCCCTTAAAGCATTTAAACAGCCATGCTTCAAGATCAGGCTGTACCTAAAAGCAGTCT
Source organism: Fragum sueziense (assembly GCA_963680895.1). Lineage (NCBI taxonomy): Eukaryota > Metazoa > Mollusca > Bivalvia > Cardiida > Cardiidae > Fragum > Fragum sueziense. Next base: position 21,082,262 of record OY804608.1, on the reverse strand, counting down.
GGCCAGGATCCAAGCTGCTGTCATACAGTTGCTACAAGACACAAAGAGACCATTGGAGAACAACATGGCTCATGATCAGACTGCGTGTATACGCAGGCTGATCATGAACCATGTTGGGCTCCAAAGCCGTAAGGGACATTTTTCCAGATCCGCTCTTAAATGTGTACATTACGTCTTTTGATCTTAGGAACCGTGTCAGAAATTGTGTTCTCTTATGGAATAATGGCCTTATAAATATATTAATAGAATTGACAGTGGGTGTTATTAATTAGGAAATAATAGTTTTCAAAGTTCAAAACTTTAATCGACCTATGAAGCAAACGTAAATAGAGTCCTAAGTCAGGGCATTTTTTCATTAATATCTTATGTAGTCGAATTATAAAACTTTCTGAAAATCAAACATTTGAAAGATATTTCAGGCGTTTGATTTCGCTGGACATCAAATCACTCGAAAGTTAATAAAGATTGTTTTCCCTTAAGCAATTAACGACTTTGTCATTTTCAATTAATTCATCAATGGGTTCAATATAGACTTCCAGTGCGATGAACTTGCGACCATTTAGATAATTTGGTAGAGTGAATTCCATGGGAATATGTTGGTCGTTTTACAAGTATGAATTATGTTCTACAGATAAATTCTTTATTAACATCAGTGTATGAAATAATGGAAGTATTGTACGAATTAGAAAATGATCCTAGTGGATTATTATGTTGTGTTTTGACTCGCGTAAGTACCTAAAGATGCCTACAAGTTTTGCTTTAATATATAAAACATAGCATTGGACACAAAAGAATAGAATTATTTACGATTGTAAACACTATATTTTCTGATATGATTTAATTAGGTATTTCTCAGTGACATCAAACCTTTTTTGGACCACTTTTTATTTAAAGTTTGACTTACATGTATAGCAGGTGATCTCTTAACCTTAGTCTGCGATAAAAAACGACAACAAAAAAAGGGAAAAAACGGAAAAAAACGTGCAAGTAGAAGGTTGTCAGAGATTACAATATCCTTACATACAATGTCATCGTTTCCGACTTGAAAGAATGTTAATGACTGCTCGTTCTTTTGTTATTCTGTGTTATTCACTAATTACTTACACAAGACAAAAGTGCAATGAGGAATTTAAGAACGGTCGTTTTTGAAGGATTTATAAAGATATGTTATGAGAAATCAAACAAAAAGAGATATAAAGTATGGTCATTTGTACAGCTTGCAATTAATCTAAAATGACACTTGCTAATGTACATGTTTATGTCCATCTAGTCATCTGTTGAAGGCAGTTTGTAGTAATTTGGTGTACATCAAGAGTATCATTTTCTTGTTAATAAAATGGAACAAATGATTTAACTAGGATTCAGCAGACAATTATTACAAACTTAATTAATGACGATCTGTCAAATCCGGCCATCTACTACAAGTTTGAGACATAAACTTATGATGTAAGTAAGTAAACAGAGAGGTAAGGAAGCAAGCAAATCGTTCCGAAAACATGTAAATCTTTATTTGACCATTTCATTTTGATTACAAAATATAAAGCATATGGAACATACTTTTTTTAGGATGGTCCAATCTAAACAATTTCAAGTGAATTTAATTTAAACATTTTTGGTATTTTTTGATAAAGGAAACATTGTGGCAAATGAAGAAATTGTTTGTCACAAGCAATTTCTTCATTTTCCACAATGTTTTTTTCAAGCCATTTTCTTGTAGGGCTTCAAAGTCGTCAATATGTGGGAATGGGTTTTATAGTGCTTGAAAGAACATGAAGAGCATAGTTTTCTGTTTCCAGGAACCAGATTTAGAACTACATGACCCACAGACAGTCTACAAAAATACAGTGTATGAACGTAAGTATCTTATCTCTTTACAAGATTTGTCTTTGTTGGTGTTATTCTAAGGCAAAAACTGATTTACCTATACCACTGCCAATTTTTACCACCTTGTTTGTCTAACCCTAGCGAAAATCTGTGTTCAAAACGCGTTTTATGTTGACGGTTTTAAATATAGTCCTACCGATTCCAATCGGCAATAATGGCTTCGGTCGCTTTATGCAGAAATCACAGAAAGAACTCTGGTTTTTCAAGTATTCTTTTTTTTTAAATCGCCAAAATTATATTCTTTCTGTGACTAAAGACATAAAGAGAGGCAAAGCATTTTTATCCATATGGTCTTGTTACATATAAGCGCTCAGGCATAATCAGAATAAAAAATTATTTGACTTCCCACTTTTATATTGCATCAAATGTCAAGTTTTATCAGATTTACACGAAGCAATTATAATTGTAAAGAATGAAAATGCCGGAAAGGGTATTGATGAATCGAACAGATAACATTATTATTGGAAAGATAATTAGTTTTAAAAAAGACCACACTTCCACTTCAGATTTAAAATGTCTCTATTTATTTCTTTGTTGGAGGTATAATAGAAATTCGGTTAAAAAATTTCAAATCTGTCAGAAACATGTACAGCGTAGCTAATTGAATGTACATTTTACTTAAAGAAGGAGATTGGCACATGATGTGGAAATACGGGTGACCAATTGTCGCATTTAAACTAATAAGGGTACATGTATGGTACATGTAGGATTGGTTCCAATGAATAAAAAACGCGGAAAGAATGAAATAACAGAAAACACCATTTTCTTCTTCATCGACAATACTTTCTAATCTTCTTTAATGAATTTTTCCAAATCCGCCAATAACATGTCAGTCTTCTGTCGATGGAAATGCAACGCCCACTCAGCCAAAAACCAACGTCGACCGTGATACAAAAACTTCTTTAACTTCGGGAATTAAACGTTTTTCATTACATTTACTTTGCTTTGGTATCTTCCTGACTTCGGACATGTTAAACGTGTTTTGCCTCAAAAGGTCAAACTTTCGATATTGTACACTGATGGTCACACAAAACTTCCTGTCAACATAAGATCCAAACTATATGCTTTAACGGTGACCATTTTGGACCATTCTCAGGCCGAGCAATAATCCGAGTTTTCACCAATGAACATTCACTCTTTGATATTTGGATGTCGCTATTAGCGACATCCAAATATCAAAGAGCGAATTTTCTACCGAGAAGACCCGGATTAAACGAGTAACTGAGTCTTTAGATTATTTCGAATAACCACATTTTTCTGTTTCAGTAATAAAGAACACATTTAGTTTGGCATTCGGTGAAGACGATGAGCTACGAATCAACGTGGACAATGTCTACCCCATGCTTAAAACGATCGGGCTTAATCCTAAAAGCGAGAGTGTTATGGACTTGGTACGAGATGCTAGCATGGAATGTGAGTAGACTTGTACTTTGAACCTTTTTTAAATCCAGTGACGTCATGTCTTTTTAGAAATTATTATCCTATTTTGCTTTTACCAGACAAAGACAAATGAATTAATTTGGTTCTCGTACAGGTTTCGATAAATGACCTGGCAGAGCATCTTCAGCTTAATGTAATAAATGCTCCACCGTGTCTTTTATCGAGGTCTATAATGTAAATGTTGCCATCGTCCGGAATAAGTATCGATAAATAAGCTTGCATCTATCGATATGAGCTTGGGGTGTTCCGCAAGGTAATTGATAGAAACTTATAACTATCAATGTTTTAAGTGCAGTTGCATTCTGTATTTTGCACCTGAAATATATTGATAACACGAAAGAAAAATCGCGGCGACAGTTATGGAGTGCATCAAATCGCGGCTCTATCCGGCGAAAAAAAACGCAAGTGATGTGTGTTAAATCTTTCATTCATTCAATTGAAGAAAACATTATCCGAATCATTGTTGTCGTTCTTTATTTACAGCGACTGGTGACATCGACCCCGCCGATTTCGAGAAGGTCATAATGGCTATGGTCAAGATGCAGGATGGGGAATTGTGGGGTAAAAGATTGGAGGAAAAGGAGTATATTAGGATAGAAAAGGAGGCGGAAAGGGCGAAAGCGGAGGCAGAAAAACTAAGAATTCAACTAGGTTTGATATTTTTTGTGATCTTGGTTCTACATTCTTGTATTAATTGTTACGATCAAAATGTACCGACACTGTCATCTTTTCTTTTAATCTTTCCAACGCAAGTTCATAGAATTTTTTACCAGCTGCACCTAATTTGTTGATTTTAGCCCTACTTACAAATATCAAATTGCTTCTTCGCACACCTTTTCCAAAACGAGACTTGATGTTGACATCCCTGGTAGACATTCTTCGGTACAAACATTAAATGAAAAGAAGGAATTACTAATGATCATGGATTTCCCCTTTCCCTATCTTACATGCTGTAACACGGATTTTCTAGCGTTGATTTAATATTTTTGTTGTGACCGATTCCCTTAGAATTGAACTGCCCCAAAATGTTACCTTTTGGGAAACAGTTAAAGCGCCGATAATTGCGTTAGGTTAAATTTTCTAAGAATGGGCTACATTGTGAGAGCCTATTTCCCAATTATGTATTAGCCAAGATCTGCAAAAAGGACATCAAAGTCTTTTGAGCCCAACATGGTTCAGGATCAGCCTGCGTATGCACGCAGTCTGATCATTAACCACATTGGTATCTTATATCTATTTCGCGACCTGCAGCAACTGTAAGACAGCAGCATGACTCCCGGCCAGACTTCTTCGAGCCTCAGGCTGAAACACGGCTGTCTCAAATATCTTAAGGGACCTTTTTCCAGATCCCGGCTCATATAATAATCATGACTTTTCAGAGCGAGAGAAGGCTGGATTCGAACAAGAAGAAGAAGAAGAGAAGGACGAATGGCAGGAGTATGATAAACAGAAAGAAGAAGGAGAAAAGGAGAGAAAAAAGAAGCAGAAATAGACGAGCTGTATGATACTTGTTTTTATTTCAGAGCGAGAGAAGGCCGGATTTGAACAAGAGGAAGAAGAGGAGAAGGATGAATGGCAGGAGTATGATAAACAGAAAGAAGAAGAAAAAAGCAGAAATAGACGAGCTGTACGATACTTGTTTTTATTTCAGAGCGAGAGAAGGCCGGATTTGAACAAGAGGAAGAAGAGGAGAAGGATGAATGGCAGGAGTATGATAAACAGAAAGAAGAAGAAAAAAGCAGAAATAGACGAGCTGTACGATACTTTTTTATTTCAGAGCGAGAGAAGGCCGGATTCGAACAAGAAGAAGAAGAAGAGAAGGATGAATGGCAAGAGTATGATAAACAGAAAGAAGAAGGGGAGAAAGAGAAAAATAAAGAAGCAGAAATAGACGAGCTGTACGATACTTGTTTTTATTTCAGAGCGAGAGAAGGCCGGATTCGAGCAAGAAGAAGAAGAAGAGAAGGATGAATGGCAGGAGTATGATAAACAGAAAGAAGAAGGGGAGAAAGAGAAAAAGAAAGAAGCAGAAATAGACGAGCTGTATGATAACTTGAGGATGGCATTTAGGTAAGCTGCTTTTCAGATTGCATATAACGTCGCTTTTCTGCAAAAACCTCGTATCTGCAGCTTAAAACAAGCTGCAGATACGAGGTTTTTGAAGAAAAGCAGCGATAACCAGGTACAGTAGACGGGAGTTAATTCATAATTTTACAATTTTGGTTTCATGTAGTTGTCTCCCTTATCGCAGCTTGGGAGGGCTACGAGTGCATGATTTTACATAGTCATTCAGGATTTAGGTCATACAAAATTCGAGACATATTTAAAGCGTTGGTCTAGGGTGCGTTCCATTCGGCTGTTCGGAACTGTTCCGATTGTGCTGTCCAAGCCATGCCGAATGGAATGCTCTCGGAACAGAACACGTGGGGAAATGTCTAAAACGCAGACCAAATCCTGCAGGCCAGTTTAAAAATAATTCTTCACCGCATGCCGGGTGTTGTGTATTGGTCATATATGATCTTAAAATGCATAATTCACCAATATTTGCCGAAATAATTTGATTTTTAATGTACAGTTTGATTAGAAATGTTAATTTATTTCAACACGCCGCAGTTGAAATCGAAGGAAATCACGCTAATGACGTCACTGTTCTGCTTGCACCACCTTTTCTCCGGGAACAAACAGAACATGTTCCGAACATTGTTCTGTGTCATTCCATTGAGTACCGAACTGTACGGCACACTCGGAACAGCCAATGGAACGCACCCCTAAATTCTGAACGAGAAGAGCTGCGTTCAGGTTGTTTCGTGAAAGAATTTAGATTTTAAGGCCTAGTCTTGACAATGCTGATCAACGTGAAAATAGATTATTCCTCTAAAACTAACAGCAGTGTGTGCTCATGGGAAATTAAGTTTAAACTTCAAATTATTATCACAAAGTGTTATTCATATCTGTAAAGAAATGTAGCACGTTTTCTACGAAATAAAGCCTACATGTACTATTTTTTCATGCAATCACTTGTTGATATTTTTTTGTTTTTCCACAATGTTTCCAGATTTATCGACTCAGATGGCGACGGTGTTATTTCCACACAAGATATCTATAATTTAATGATGGGTCTTGGAGAAATGATGACTGATGATGAACTGTTCGGTATTGTCAACTTGGCTGATCTTGATTGTGATGGGAAAGTTACTTTTGACGGTAAATATTGTATTTATTACAATTATATTAATCCAAAGGCAAATCCTATGTTTTAGGTAATCATTCGAATCGTCTCGAAGAGACCGTTCGAATGACTACCGACAACATAGGATTTTCTCTTTTTTTTAAACACTTTTCTAAGCTTCCTTTAAACTTGGCTTTCTCAAGGTTTATTTTTGACTTATTTATTCGCTAAGTCTGAAGTTGAAAATGTGGTGGAACTGTAAAGATTTCAAAAGCTGGTCTTTAAGGATGAACCCTACATTTTGAGTACACACTGTTTAGTACTATGTATCGACTCAGACTCGTAAATATCTACAAATGGTTATAGTGATACTTTTTTTGGGTGATGAATCTAGCTGATGTACTACTAAAAAGGTCGCGTATAGTTATGACATTTTGTTAAAATTGCGGAGAGAATTCTTATGACTGTATGACTTTTTATGATTTATAAATACGGTCGTTACATATTCAGAAATCATCGTATGTTTCTTTAGATCTCATGGTACAAAATATCAGCGCAATTTCACTCCAAAAGATCACTTATTCTAGATACAATGTACATATGTCTTTAAATTACAGAAATTCAAAATGATATTAGACTAACCCCCTTTTCGTGAAACTCAAATCCATTGAGAATGACGTTTGTGTACAATCAATCATCAATAGAGTTAAATTACATTTGTACCCGTTATCTTATACTTATCATTCAATAAATATGTTAAACAAATTGTGGGAAAATAACACCGGCTCGGTAGGCTAGCTGGGAAAATAAATGACCCGGGTTTGACAACTGTCATGCGAAAAGTGGCATTTTGAATTTCGTACAAAGTAGGATATAGGTCAGCTTGAATGGTGTATATATTAACATAATAACTATTATCTTCTTTATTAAGAATTTAATGAATTGTACACGTATCAATTTAAAGAAGTGAGCATTAGGGTCTAACGTATATCTGCAGTTTCAAGTAGTTCCGACAGTCATTATAAACTACGAGTATACCCCACCCCTTCATCTAACTGTTTCCCAAACTGAATTTCTCAGACTGGTTCATATTCAAATGTGTTTCAGAAGTCACAACAAATGCTACTGACATCAGATATACCAAATTATCTTACATAGAAAGGAGAAATGTTGATTATCAGCATCTACTTTTGTTCTAGATTAATTTACCGTAGGGTTGTTAAAATCCAGATCTTGTATTGGAAAAGAGTTAACTGGGACATACTAAGTAAATTTTAAGCGGAACGTTTGTAGGTGCCAATGTTTAGGATATTTGCACGCGAATCAGTCTACAACATTTTGGCACAAAGCTTTCAACTGGTTGGAAATAAAGCGTTTTACAGGGTGTTTGTTCCTTTTAAGACGATATGTGGATATTGATATTGAGGTGCATGCCATCATTTTGAAGTTAAGAAAAACGTTGTCTGTGACTATTCTAAATGAATACGGAATTATACATGTAGCTGCTACTGATAGGTACGACGCAAAACTTCATTTTTCACTTTTTATTTTACAATATTTTTATAAATATTCTATCTTTTTAAGTTAACTGGTCAAACAGAATCATTATTTTTATTCATTGTAATGAGCCTTTTAATTGGTCCTTTTCCCGAATAGAAAATGACTAGTCACAATAATGTTCAAGCTTTGGTAAGTCTTTTCTGTCTTCATTCACAAAGCAAGCTGTTTGTTTTGCCGTAAACCCAACTCATTTTCTTGCCGTAAATCCAAGTCATGTTCTTGCCGTAATCCCAAGTCATTTTCACGCCATAGAGCCAAGTCATTTTCTTGCCATATACTCGAGTCATTTTCTTGCCGTAAACCCAAGTCATGTTCTTGCCATAAACCAAAATCATTTTCTTACCATAAACTCAAGTCATGTTCTTGCCATAAACCAAAGTCATGTTCTTGTCGTAAACCCAAGTTATTTTCTTGCCATAGAGCAAAATCATTGTAATGAAATCTGCTCATTTGGTTGAATCGATATAGGAAATCATCATGTGAGAATATTAGTCTATTCTAAGACCAACGTTAATTTGCGTAATGAATTTGAAAAAAGTCAAATGCATCTGCGAATTAATGAATGGTGTTGACTTTTCTGTTTGTTCTACTTAGAGAAATACTACGAACACATGGTCATGCGATCAGTCCTCTCAGAATATGCTAAGTATCGGAAAGGGGTGCTGAAGTACCTTCATATTTTAACCCGTATCTCTATATGAATGTTTTACTCGTATCCTGTGTCATCTTGGGAAAAGCTACTTGTAAAGGATTTTGGAATGTGTGAAAATAAAGGGTTTGTCGACAGAACAATTATATTACCTAATTATAACTTGTAATATGTATTCAGACAAGATAGACTTGAAGACAATAACACTTAACTTTTTGTAACTGAAAATTTAGGGGTATTGTGATGATGACATTGTCGTTTGCGTCTAACACATCGCATACATACAAAAATAGCCATAGAAAAAATGACTGAATATAGTCCTACTTTTACAAATCCATTCTCTCCTCATACCGGTTTGAGAAACAACAGGAATCCATGGTTAAATGCTCCAGCCGCCGCCATATGACCCTGGCAGTTGAAAACGGCGTAAAACCCAAATATACTCGAGCTCTCCTCATTCCGTCAAATAATAATACATGTTCTGTTCTTTGCAACGTGACCTCAGTCATTTGAACTTCCTTTGATAGTTCTCTACAAAAATTACAAGACGTTGTGACATGATTACTGCTCAGTAATTTTGGATGAGAAATAAATACATTAATACAGGAAATCACCTTACAATAGCAAGTTAGGAGCTGTCCAGTCTGTGTATGCTGGCCAGGATCGAGACTTTTCTTACTTTTAGGAATGTTATTTTCAAATGACGCAGTGTATGATATCCATACTTTTCAACAAAAACCTCGTAACTGCAGCTTAAAACAAGCTGCAGCTACGAGGTTTTTGTTGAAAAGCGAAGATATGTTTCAATGCTTAAGGAGACTGGGTCAAACTTTCTATTGGTGACCCAGTCTTATCTAGTGCGCCTGTTGATAGCATTCACTCCATATATGGTTGCCCTAAAACCTTCATTGAATATCAGGCAATTAATGAATTAATTACCAGAAGTTGCACTAGGACGTTAGGTAGGGTACGTTTCGGTTAGGCACTTATAAACGTAAGTTCAGCTTGTTTTAAAGCCCGTTGTCGATTCTATTGATGTCGTCGTGAAAGTTAAACCAGTGAAAATTAACGTGACATTTTAAGCATAGTATGTTGAATCACACATCAGAGATAGGGGAAAATCAATTTGAGCATTATATGTCCTGAAAGCGTCTTATATTACGCTTAGAAAAAGAGTCATTTGTAGCAGCACAAAAAGAACTATCGTTTCCGAAAAAGCATCATTTATTTTGCACAACATTTCGACAAATAAACACAAATCATTTACTAATAGGAATTATAATGTATAATCATAGGAATCTAAAATAAAACCACAGTCTTTACATAATTCATTTAAATGCCTAAAATGCTAAAAAAAAAATATGGCCACTTTTGACATGTCGGAGTGCCAAAAATTATCTTTTGTTGGACCAGACTTCTATTCAGTATGTTATTGATTTTTACTCTAAATAGAAAATGAACTTTTAAATATTTCAAACCTATAATTAAAACGACCAATAGTTTAAATAGTCTGATTTCCTTTTCTTTAAAATTACTTTTTAACAATAGAGTGTGAAATCATAAAAATATTTCAAAAATTATCCGAGTGCTTTGTGACAATTTTTCGTCAATATACCCAATGACTTCAAAGTGTTGTGTTAAAGTATAAGTAAGTGTAAATGGTGTGTTTTAATTAATCTTAATTAAAGATGGATAAGAAAGAAATTATATGAATAGGAGATCACTTTAGGTTAGTATTCGGATTTAACCATTTCTCAAGCAATAACTTTATGGCGATCAAAATCAAGCTGTTGCAAACGGTAAAATAAATGTTGGTGCAAATGGAAAATTAACAAGTTGTAGCATAGAATTCCTTGAGATAAAGAGAAAGCATGATGGAAAGTAGAAATTTCGTATTGACTCCATTGGTATCTTTAGAAACAGTTTGAGACTATGTTATAGCTCACAATAAATTACCTGGCAAAGCATCTCTAGCCAACAGCTAGAGATGCTCTGCCAGGTAATTCATCGACACTTACAATAAACAAAAACAGTATTGTAGGTAAAACTGAAGAATAAAAGCCAGAAAATTACACAAGACCATGTGACAATAGAGAACACCATTGAATCAGATCAGCTTGTGCTTTTATAAGCGAAGTCGACTCAAGAATTGTTTTGCTCTCCAACGTTTAGAAATATAGTTTCTGCTGGTCTCTTATCCGTGTAGCTGTTTGAACGCCTGAATTACCAGCGGTATTATGTTTTGCAGATTTTAGACGATTTCTAGCCACAGCAGAAGAACTAGAATCATTAGATAAAGAACAGACAGAAGGCGAACAAAAACTTGACGAAGTTAAAGAAGAACAAACGGAGAGCGAGGCCACAAACCAAGAAGAAAATACTGAAGAACACGGAGAGGATAACACCGACGGGTCAACTGAAAAACAAGAATCGGTGGAAAAAGCTGAAGTAGAGACTGACAAGCCTGAAGAAACAAAAGCGCCTGAACCTGTAGCCCCGACTCCGGAGGATGAAGAAAAATTACGACGGAGAAAGTCTATGTTGTGGGGATATATGAAAACTGCTTCTACTCTAGTAACGGTAATTACGTTTTTTGAAATCTTGTTCAGTAATACAAATGAATGTTTATATCTTTTTTTTCTTCATTGATAAACTTCCATTTTTCTTTACAAAACAGCAGACTATTTCATGAAAAGTAATTGCTGTGAACAAATGTCTACATCTGTCTGTAATCGCATTGTGCTGCTTTTCTTTTTATAAGGAACCTTTTAAATACATCTTTAAATATTATGTTGTAGTTTTGATGTTTTCTAAAAAAAAAAAAAAAAAAAAAAAAAGAGAAAAAAAAAAAAAAAAAAAAAAAAAAGAAACGGTTATCTGTTTTTGGTAACATGCAGACTTTTAAAACAATACAGCTTCGAACAATTTAGCCACACGAACGAGAATGTTCGACCTGTTTTGGGACTTAAATGTTTCCTAAAACACGTTTATAAGAGTGTTCATGCTTTTGTTTGCCTGTACTGTAAGCAAAAGAAATTCGAGTGTTAGTCTGAACATTGCCTTTTAACTTTCATTATTCCTGATAAATACGGTATCCACCAGATTTTTAAAAACTTATTTTTAAAGTTAGGCGAGGAAATTATTCTCTATCATGTGTAGATCTACTTGTATTTTGTTTCTGAAGAGTAAAACTAGATACACATTTATCGACATTTCAGGCCATGCAGACTCCCGTAGAAGAAAAACCAAAGGAGGAAACTCAAAAGGCTGCAGACAAACCTTCTGACGAAACTGCAGTTAAGCCTTCAACAGACACTGAAGCTACACCAGCACTCGATGCAGTGGACGGACTCGATCCTAGTGGACAACTCGACGCCATCAGAGAGGAAGATGAACACTCTAACTACGATCTGGAAGAGACTGATCGTGTCGAAAACATGGACAGTAAACTCACAAATGTTGGTGACGGGAAGAGGAAAATAGTGTCACGCCAAAGTTCGACTGCGTCGATAAAGGTACAGGGTCTAGCTGGTAATGATAGTGTAGGAGACTCGGGATTTGACACAATGAATGAGTCTGAGACGCGTGATCAACCGGATGTTTTCGATCTCACGGATGATGACGAGGAATTTTCTGAATCGAAGAAAGGCAAACTTATGAAAAAGCGCGGGAGTTTATCCACGTGTGATATCTATACGACTGATAACGAGGACGACGAAGACATGGTAGAGGCACATCACGTGCACGAATCTTTATCACGTGTTTCATCTATGGAGTCGATGGATGAATTGAAAGACAAGTTGCCTTCGGATGATGATGATAAAGAGAGCCGTGTATTTAGTTTTGTGAACCAGCATATGTATATAGATATACGACAAGATTCGACAGACTCGAATGAAGAGAAAGAACCGGAAGTTGAACCTAGTCCAAAACACGTGATCGATGAAAATAAAATGGCGCGCGCTGCATATTTACAAAAAGCTATTCTCAGACGTTCGGCTACCGCACCGGCTTTAACAGTGACCACTAGTAGAGTAGAAAAACCTTCGACACCCAAACCGTCCGTCAATGGACTGGTTTGTTCGCATATAGACATAGATCTGACGTGTGAGTCACCACCGAAAGCCGACATAAAGTCAACAATCAAATTCAACGAAAGGATAAAAAGTGCTCGACAAAGCAGACCTCGCCCGGAGTCTGCAATGTCCAACAAAACAATTACTGTTGTAGATATAAGTGATCCAGCGGAAACTGAAAGTAATTTATCACAATCGGCCAGAAAAAAACGATGGCCGGTGCGACCTTTAACACGTCCACATTCGCCATGTTTTCGACGTGTTCAAAGTGCGACTCGTAGGAAAAAATCCGCGTCACCTGAACTCTGTGATCTATCTATAGACGTTATTTCTGACAGAACACCGAGAAGTCGACCAACGACTCCATTTATAAGGCCAAGGTCATCTTTGACTTACAGGTCAGAACAAACGTCACCAAGGCGACCTCAAACTGCGAGGTCATATTCAACAACAAGGACTATAGAAACCCCAATAACAAAATATGAACGAAAGGAAAATATTTCACTTGTGGTCACGGAACCGTTTAAAAATAAGGAAGAATTATATCCAAGAAAGGATCTGTTAACGACTTATCACCACGGATTTAAAAGTATATGGCCGATAGGGCGTAAGGCGAATCTTATTCGAAATAAAAGACCTTTCTCCGGTTTTGAAATGAACTCCTATTCCAGATCAATCGAACGAAGCGAGTTACCGTTACATATTGAAGAAAACGTCAGTAAGCTTCAGCCGGATTCGAACAAGACTATACCAGTGCTAAAGGGAAAAAGTTTGCTGACGGAAAATAAAGTAATCAAATTAGAATTAGATGGGACTCAAATGGACAGACCTGTTTCTCGGAACTCGACTTTATTTATGCCGTCACGTGATAAACACGTCACGAGAAGGGTACTCTGTCAGTTCAGATGATTTTGTTACAATGAGTTAACTCCCTTTGATTAGAAAGAGTATATGGCTGGTTTTCAACAAAAACCTCGTAACTGCAGCTTAAAACTAGCTGCAGGTACGAGGATTTTGTTTAAAAGTAGCGATTTATTATTCATTCATTTACGTTCTCCCAAACACATTTAAAAAACTCCAACTTTAGTAATAACTTCCAAGTCTTAGTACAACCACGAAAAGGCTATATTGTATCGACTCTGCCTTTAACTAATTCAGATGCATCCCATTCTTGACGTTGTTTTAGAATATGCAAATTTGTCTTTTAAAAATTATAATTGATTAATCGTATAATTCAATTGATTTTGGGTTCTGAAAAAAGACGTATGTGGAGTTTAAGACAACCATGCTTTGAGATCAGTATACGTCGCGGCGCAGTCTGATCATGATCCGTGCTGCTCTTTTTCGGTTGTTTTATTTGAAAATGAAGCTGTAAGAGGGCAAGACATCCATTGATCAGACTACGTGTATACGAAGGCTTGCATAAAACCATATTTTTTAAGGTAGACCACCCATATTGAGATCCATGATTCGTCGAAATTATTTGGGTGACGTCGTTAACAATCGTCGGTGGAAAATTCCACCGCCGAATGTTGACGGCGTCGCCCGAATAAGTTTGGATACGTAACGAATGTTAACGATGTCGAACGAAAAAATATGACTTCGTGTGAATCTCACTAGGGTGGACTACCTTAACTCAAATCCCACAATGTTCATTTTTTCAGGTCTACATCCAATTTTTAACTTATTGATAGTTTTGAGGATTATGTTGTTTACATTTTTGTTAGTCAAAATGATCGTTAGTCAATAAAATCGTTTTTGTTAAAATGGATCGTCCGTAATTATTTAATTTTTTAACCTTTCCAAACGAAGACATCGTTTAAACGTCTCTGTTGGAAAAGGATTTGTCAAACATTGAGACAAAAGAAGAAATCCTGAAATAACCAGCATTTCTACTATTGCCTGAATATTTTCTGTAAATTTACTACACAAATCCAATTTTATTCACGGTCATTTTGTAATCTCCAGCAGTTGTCAAGATGGGCCTCCTTTAATTTTTAGGGGGGGGGGGGGGGGGTAATAAGCCCCATATTGACTGGCGTTTAAGGTAGTCCACCACTAATGAGATTCGCGCGTCGTCAGAATTATTAGAGCGACGTCGAAAACATTCGGCAGTGGAACTTTCCACCGCAGAGTGATTACGACCGCGCCCGAATATGTTAGGATACGATGTTTCATGAATCCCAAAATGGCCACCTTACGGGTATTCTACAATAGCATCAGCCGAAAATGACAGTGACGTGGGCTAATGTTTACTACTTGACAACCAATCAACTCTGTTCGTATTTGTAACGGTGCAAATCAGACGAATTGATTGGTTTTGCAGCAGTAAACATCAGCCTACGTCACTGTCATTTTCGGCTGGGACTATTGTACCTTAAGATCAACAACATTGCAACCACTGGTTCACCTAACTATGTATTCGTGTAATTTCTCGCATCGGTACAAACACAGCGTCCGATCTTAGCCACCAGCTTTTCAAGCCGCATTGAAGATTCATCAATAGCAATGAATTATTTGCTAAAAATAGACTGTGTTTACCGTTATGTTACCGTTAAATATTTCATGTTGTTATAGAATCTCGTAACTACGGCTTGAATCAAGCCGTAGTTACGAGATTGTATAACAAGACCTACGGAATATCATTATTTGTCCGAAATTACATCACTATTTACATGATAAAGTCGTTCCGTATTGGTATGATACATAAGACCTTTGTCAACTCTCATTCAGGAAAAGGACCAAGCCGGGATTCGAACCCACGATTCCAGGATTTAATTTTTCACAAAGAGCTCCATTTTGATGGCTAGTGCTGACGACAAAACGAATAGTAACAACGTTGAAATTAGTGTTCATTGGCACACAAACATACATGTATTCTCAAGGCGAAAGGAGAAAGGAGAAAAACTTAGTTGTCAGCTTTTTTTTCATTTGCCTCTGTCAATGTTCTTCAATTTTTTTCCTATAGGGAACGTTAAATGCAGTGTTGAATGGTTTACTTTACCAAGCAAGTCTTAGTATTGTCGTCAAAAACTCATAAAAGTTTTGGAAAGATATTTTTTTTGTTGATTTTGTTGATATTTTTTCAACAAAAATATCGTAACTGCAGTTCAAAACAAGCTGCAGTGACGAGGTTTTTGTTGAACATGACGATAACAGGATTTGTTTCTCTCTCAACGATTTGATTGCTATGGCATAACACGAACACGTTCTATTGATAAAGTAATACCTAAATTCTTTCGGCTAAGACTACTTTCGACATGAACCGGTATAAAATGTGGTCGTTTAGGTAAGGGTTAACCTATTCCCACATGTTGATGACCTGCAATAGGGAATGATTTTATAATGTAAACAATGACGTAGAGTCGTACAAACACAATGATAAACCCCTATCTAAGTGTTTATACAACGATCTATTTTTAGTAGGCTACAATATACTCACAATATCGAACCTTATCTAAAAGGATTAGAAAACATTGTGGGAACTCAAGAAGCTGCGTGTGGCAAACGGTTTCCTTATTTTCTACAATGTTTGCTACCAAGAAAGACCAACATATTTGAAGTTACTCTAACATAAAATTATCGTCTGCAACGTCATTGAATTTGGACCAGTCTATAAGTTTGCCGTCTGGTCACATGACGTCCACGCTTCACGTGTGCTCGATTTTTAACCAATTGGTTAAAAATAGAGCACACGTGAAGCGTGACCGTCATGTTTCACTTATCACGAAAGGGAATCACGTGACATTATGTCGGTGTTAATGCAAAACCCCGTGTCTCATTTTTGGAAAGTTTTAAGGGGGAAGAAAGTATTTTATATTTATTCGAAACTTAAAAATTTTATTCGAAATTCGGACGTAGGCATATTGCTCACATATGATGTGTCGTTAAGACCGATATGTCAAAATATCCCCAAAACCTGCAAGAATTGTCTAAACTTGACTTTCAAAATCGCAAAAATGACATACGATGTTTTGCATTTACACCGACAATAACATTTTCGATATCTATCAAAAAATCATGTTGATGTATAACCGATTTGAAAAAAAAACCAAAAACGGTTGAAGCAGGGAAGGCGAGCAAGTTCCAGGAATTTGCTGAATGCGAAAGATCTTTTAAAAATCAGCAGATAAAATGCATTGACGAGCAACTGAACCTGGTTGGTCGTGAACAATTTTTTTTATCAGCTGGTTTTAAAGATCTACCCCATCCGGCTAAATCCTTACGTTTTCCTTCTCTTCTTCAAACTGAGTTCGAATAAGTCAGGTATGAACAACATGATTGACGATTTCCTGAAATCGTTGTATTACGTGATTCCCCACCACGATTTTGTATCCTTATACAAAAAGCAAAAGATGTTTACCGAATAATTAAACCCTGACATTTCGTGCAAAGTTTCCAACATTTTCTTCTTTTGCATCGATGATTTCTAGGCTGCATTGCACAAGGCTCCTTTCTTGATCAACACCCATTTTGTTATTAAATTGGAACAGTCTCGAAAATGGTATTAGTAGTAGCAATGAAAGGAATGCAAACCTACATAATTATGTACAATTAAATCTAAAATAATGAATAGAAACGCACAAAATGACAATACGCGACATTAAGGTATTCCATCCCGTTAGATACCAAATTCGTACTTCGTGCAGGTCTGCCTTCAGCTTCTGCATTTCCGTGAGACGGAAATTCACGAGGTCATCCCGATTTTTAAAATTCAGATAATTGACCATCTTCGTTGCCACGGATGTCGCCAAAGATGTCCACATTTTTTCGTGGCACGCATTTATGACACGGTTGAAAAGCTACTGTGTAATACGACATGTATCGCTGATTTTCAACGAAAACGTCGTAACTGCAGCCTGTTCTAAGCTGCAGTTACGAGGTTTTTGTTGAAAAGCGACGATATGCTACTTTAATTATAACAATAATATTCACTCTGTTTGTGCTCAAACCTATGACCCGGAATTCAAAAAGTTATGAAAAAAGCTGTTATTATTTACGTAATAACAGAAAAGTAGGTAGATCTAAGTTTAATTTTTTACTTGTATTTTGTGTTTTTAAAATTTGTTTCAATTTGCGTCTATATTCTATTTCCTTCTTTTTTCTTCTATCCATTAAAGTGACATTTCACATTTATTTCATTTTTCAAGAGTATGTATTGATGCAAAGATTGATTATTCTAATGCTTAGAAATGCTATCAGTTTTTTAAGTTGTTATTTATAAGCGAAAAATACGCCTTTAAAGTTGAGACAGAAATTACAAATTCTATATAAATCTGAACTGTTGTCCACAACAATTAGTTTAATTCTAGCACAAGAATATACATGTACATTTCTCGTAAACGCTTCAATATTTTGACTTGAAATTTTCAGAATTTTCATAGAAAAAGGTGCCTTTTCAGATAGAATAAAAGTAAAATTTATGGAAAAACAATTGTGAAATGTCACTTTAATTGTCGATTGTGTATAATTATTTATTTTCTAGACTACTACCCAATCTCGACGCCCATAAGAAGGGCAGCCCGAAGAAAAGTTTGACAGTTCAGAAAAAAATTATGAAGAGCAATATTGATAGTTTGCCCTTTTTAGTGCTTAAATATACGAATCGATATTTCGATAAATATTCAATGTCCTATAAGGCTTTTGAACCCAACATGGATCAAGAAGAGCATGCGTATATACAGAGTCTTATCAGGAACCATGTTGTTATCCAACAGCTCATTCGTGACAACGTAAGACAGCAGCATGGATCCCGGTCAGATAATCTGAGTTTTCTCTGATGAAATTCGCTCTTTAAAATTGATATGTTGATGTCGTTCATAAATGAGCGAGATCAACTTATCAAAGAGCGAATTTCATCAGAGAAAACTCGGATTACCGGTCAGACTGTAGTTTGGCACATTCTGGTCGTGAAACACGGTTATCTAACGGGTCTTTTTCCTTATCCCTGCTCAAATACTGTATGTTAAACCTTTCCTAAACAATACCTGGTTTTGACGTCCCTAATAGAAATGATTTGGGAAAACATTGAAACAAAAGAAGAAACTGCTGATAAGCAGCTTTCAAACGTCTTCTTTCTCTTTCTCCTTTTTCATTCTCCTTTCATGTGCTCAGGAATTATTACCTAAACTTAAGCAAACTATTCAAGCAGACCACTCGGGCTAATCGGAGTCTTTTTCTTTCCAATTTTGTATGAATTTCGCACTGCGTAACATATCGTATGATTTTCTTATCCACTGGTGCAAAAAGAAATATAAATCAGCCCCGCTTCAGGTAAGATCTTAATAGGGAACGATTTTATCCAGTTAATCGTGACGTAATTTCGGACAAACAAATAGTATCTCGTCGGTGTTGTTATAAAAGCTCGTAACTACGGCTTAATCCAAGCCGTAGTTACAAGATCTTATAAAAACACCGACGGGTTATCAAAACATAATGGTAAACTGAGTCTATTTGTAGCACACAATTTGTTGCTATTCTGCGTCCATTTTCAAGCGGTTTGTTGCATGTGCCCCGCATTATCAAACACGTACCTCAGATGTATGACTTACTTGTATACTTGTTCTTTTCACAAAAATTGATCCCGACCGATCATAAAAATGATCTGATTTTTTTATCATTTTTTTGTGCAAAAAGTAAAAGGATTCAACAAACATGTCATATATCTTAAGAAAGTTCTCAATACGGCGGGTACATGGAACAAACCGCTTGAAAATTGACGTATAAATAAGGAAGTTATTGCACAATTTCTTACCCGAAGCGGGACAAATTTGTCCGTAGTCGGTATCCATACCATGATGCACTCCACCGTGCAATAGCTCTTCCGAGACTTTCGTTCTTGGTGAGCAAAAATGTACAAAACATTTCATTGACTTCATTTCGAATACGATCCTTCATTCGACTGTTGTACAATGTTTTGAAATAATTTTAAGTTTGCGAACAAACTGTCAAACTATTTTTCTCACATGGTACAATATGAATATTATTGAGCTAAGAATATGCATGTAAAATGATCCTTAACCCATTACCACACAATGACTCTTTATGACTCCCCACAAAATAACGGCCTTGGAAAACTTTGTGGAAAATGAAGAAATTGCTTGTCACAAGCAATTTCTTCATTTTCCACAATGTTTACCATCCAAAAAGACCTATAAATTAAGAATTTCATTCACTTGGAATTGTCGTCTGTAGGATATTTCAATTTGGACTGCCCTAAAATTTTGTCGTTTGGTAATTGGTTAACACTGAATGAATGGAGGTCAATGTCTCTTTCAACTGTCAAGGTCATAGCTCGGCGACTGTATTACCTAACCATAGATTCATAGATGGTCTCTTTAACCCATTATCAAACGACAAATTCTGGACTGTTTCAAATTTAAAGATGTTGCAGACAACACTTTCAAGTTAAGGAAATAGAAGTATTTTGTCTTTTTTGGTAGAAAACATTGTGGGAAATGAAGAAATTACTTGTCACAAGCAATTTCTTCATTTTCCTCAATGATTTCCAAAGTCATTATCCTTTGAGGAGTGGAAAGAGTCAATGTGTGTTAATGGGTTTATCTTTGATTTCTTTCACCAGTTATACCACAATACTCAATCAGAGCCTCCTTCTGTCCCCTCCCTTAAATAATTTACATCCTTTTGTTAGAGAAATTGACTTTCGTCTTATGTCAGAAAGAATATTAGCCGAGCCGGAGTTCAAACCTACGACCCACAGTTTGATAGACTCTGGCGTTACCAAATGAGCTTTCAGGGTTCAGATAACCGTTTAACATATTCCCAACTCCAGTGGACTATTCCGACCGCTTTATTTTTCATATCGCTACTTTTCAGCGAAGATCAGCTACGAGGTTTTCGTTGAAAAGCGACGATATATTTTACAGGTCAGAAGAAAATATCATAGAAGATAACCCATTATGCTTGTCAGATTGATTATTTACAATCCTTCTCACAAGTATGGTGACCTATCTTGATATGATTTTTTTCAAAAATAATGTTTTCAGATGGGTATTTCAAAGAAAAACTATTTCTTCATCCTAATACTGGTTATATCATGTGTGATCTTTGTTGGTGTTTCATGGTTCAATAGACCTTTCCCTGGACTTTTCCGCCAAAATGTAAATCTGGATGAAATACGCATGCGCACCGGAAGTGAAGGCCTCACAGATCTTATGAAGGAAGTAAGTGCATGTTCGTCGTTTTCGTACTTAACCCTTTCTCAAAGGGAAAAGATATACAATTTCACGAAATTATTCCGTAGGGAATGTAATAAACACACTATATAATCACTCGCGACTCAATATTTCGGCAAAGTGCATTTTTCAAGATAAATTGAAACACTTTTTTAAATCACATAATTATATTTTTACTGCTAGCAGCCATATTGTTTAGTCTCAAAATAACACAGAAAATATTGAGACAAAAGGAAAATATGCTGGTTATCAACATTTTCTTCGTTTGTCTCAATGTTCCATTTTTCAAAGAACTGTTCAGGACGACATATTTGTTAAAGGTTAATATCCAGTTTGTGTGTTTTTGCACAGAAAAAAAATATTTAGAGATGGAAATGCTAGACAACATGCTCAGACTTTGTGTAAAATAAAGCATAGAACATATCGTCGCTTTTCTACGAAAACCTCGTAGCTGCAACTTGTTTTAGCTGCAGTTACGAGGTTTTCGTTGAAAAGCAGCCATATTAAGGCGCACAAAATTGCACGGTATCGTCGCCTTTTTGATTTATAGAAGGTAGTCTCACTGTGTTGTAAGTTGTCCGTTAGGTTTGTGTAGTCATTCAAAGATGGCGACAACAATATAGCATGAGAGGTAGGTGTCATAGTTTTTCGTTGATAAATTTCTTAAACGGTCGTATCTTGCCTTGATACTGATATCATTATACAGGGGAAATGTATATCTATCAACGGTTCTATATATCAAAGTATCAGTGTTGTCCTATCGTACTCAGTCGTTGTGCAAAGACAGCCAAACACGGAAAACTTTTTTCGAAGCGAGAAAGTTGGCCTTTTAAGGATGATTACATAGTAATCAGCGAACTAGGGAACAAATTATTGCTCTAACTTAAATGTTTTTAACATGCTCTTTTCTATGGTTACCCTCGTTTTACACAAAAATGTCCAGAATGTCCACAAACACCGTGTTTACTAAATGGCCAAACAACGGTGTAGTCCCAGTGAAAATATGGAGACATAACGGTGCAGTTTCTGTGTTTTGTGTACGGTGTGGTTATATTTTCATAACGAATTGTGAACGGTGTAGACATAATTCAATTGTGAACGGTGTAGACTTGAAGCAATAGTAATGTTTAATGATAACGTTTTCACGGCTGAGAATCATGTTTTATAATTACTACCGAAATTATTCAACAATTATGTTAATAGGTGACTGACTTGTAACTGCTTTGCAGCAAAGAAGGTGACAATATGTCTACAAAATATACTTTAATCAGAATATAGAAAGAATCTAGTTTCTTTGCTATTTGTCAAAGCAATTCCGTAAGGGTCAAAAAGTAGAAAGTACCAAGAATCTGGCGGTGTCTGTTTTATTTTTTTCTTTTATTTTCAGTTCCATGCTGTTCACTTGTTACTACTGTCATTTCGAAGGAAGTTTCGAAAAGTTTGTGAAGCATTCGGGACAGGACCATTCCGGTCAGATATTCAGGTTTGAAAACTCTGAACTGTAGTATCATTCCGAATATTATCAAGAGGTCAGACTAGGACATCATCCCCATTTGCGAGCATAGAATACACAAGATAGACCTCATCAATGTAGAAAAAAAATGGATTTTGCGCTTAACAATCTTTCTATCGATGATATCCCCGATTTTGAATGCATGAGTCCAGTACATAAAAAATTACGAAGTTCAACACCCCATAAAGTCGTTCAAAAAGCTCCGACCTTAATTCCTGATATTTCCATTGGACGTGCTGAAACAGATGATACGGATAGGGACTCTTCTATTTCCCCACGAGACATGAAAACAATGGCTGAAATGAACAATTTGTTTCCAATTGTGATTAAGTCATTGAGAAGCGTTGATCAACTTGGTAATTGTTTATCTGAGTCGAGGAAGGTCGGTTCCCGACGGAAAACATTGAATTTCATTTATTTATGGATGTAAGTTCTACTCTCTTGGAAGTACTTCAATGCGTTTTACCCCAATAGTCAAACGGTTTTGGCGAATAGAATATTGTCTTTTTCATTTCAAATGGTTACATTTTATGAGTGGGCCCAAAAAATCTTGGTCAGAAAATTGTCAGTCCTGAAGAAGAGGTTAATTACGTATGAAAATTCCAAAATGAATTTTGCAGTTCCGTAATTCTATTTTCAAGACTTAATTACTTTAAGTCGAACAAGACGAAAGGCCCAAATGTTTATGAAACAAATTTATAATTTATGTTTTGTTATTTATAATTTATGTTTTGTTGATGGAATCCTTTATTTTGGGTAAAATCATACTTCAATGAGAGGTCAATTTGAAAACTAGATACATGTTGATCAATAATTATCATACTCCTTAAGTTGAAATCATTTCATTAATTACAAGAATTGGTTGTAATAACCAATTAAAACAGTTACAAAGAAAAATTCAAAGCCAGAGTTGAAATTTCGAATCTACAAATCAAATGAACGGATGTACAAGAAAGTGACCATTGCACCCACATCTTAGGGTAAGTCACTAAACATGGCTCTAAAATGACTGCTATTGTATGTCTTGCTTAATATTTTGTGATGGTATTCCTTGTGATACCTCAGATGTTTTTTTTTCAATACCAAATAACAAAATATGTTTTCAAAAAATTAAATTAAACATGCATCGAACTGTTTTAGGCTTATGTGAATGAAGAAAAGAGAAAACGGCATATTTCCTTAACTTTTGTTTTCGTTTTCTTTGAGGATGGTGGCGTTTTCATCAAGGGAAATAACTGTGTTTTCTAAGACCAAAGTATTTGAGGGAGATAAATCAGATGTGCAGATGATCTGCTAGCTGTTAGAGCTAGTTCGCCCCATACAACATACCAAGTCTACACCGTTCACAACTTGTTGTGAAAATAATAACTACACCGTACATAAAACACAGAAACTGCACCGTTGTGTCTGCATATTTTCACTGGGACTACACCGTTGTTTGGCCATTTAGTAAACACGGTGTTTGTGGACATTCTGGACATTTTTGTGTACTATAACGGTAACCATAGAAAAGAGCATGTTCAAAACATCCAAGTTAGAGCAATAGTTTGTTCCCTAGTTCGCTGTGTACAATGTAATCATCCTTTAAAGGCCAACTTTCTCGCTTCAAAAAAAGTTTTCCGTGTTTGGCTCTCTTTGCACAACGACTGAGTACAATAGGACAACACTGGTACTTGACTATATAGCACCGTTATTAGGTATACATAAATTTCTCCTGTACGATGATATCAGTATCAAGACAAGATACGGCCAATTAAGGAAATTATCGACGAAAAACTAAGACACCCACCTCTAACGATTTTCCACGGACGCCATCTTTGATTGACCACTCAAAACTTCCGTACAAACTACACAAATCTAACGGACAACTTACAACACAGTGAGTCTACCCCTAATGAAATTCACGCGGCGTCAGAATTTTTTTGTGGGACGTTCCACTGCCGAATATTTACGACGTCACCCGAATTATTCCGACGTCGTGTGAATATCATTTGGGGTGAAATACCTTAAAAGAGAATTTTGAATCATCAAAACACATATTTTACAGGGACCGTTTGAGTTTCTGCCTAACTATCGTAACCCATGTTGGATCGCTGACAATACGACCCCTCCTATAAAATGCCTGCCGTATTTCTACCTCGTCGGTGCACCAAAATGTGGAACAACTGATTTGTTTTCTCGCATAAGAAAACATCCATCTGTGTCATCCAAAACCAGGAAAGAACCGCATTGGATAAGCCGAAAATACTGTAAGTTTTTTGTTGTTGTATCGAATGATTGTGACTCATTGTTTTACTGAAGTTCGTTTGTCCGAACATCTGTCATTTTTTCCGCTGAAAACTTAACGTTGGCATTTTCTCGGCAAATTTTAAATGGTGCTTCAAAGCGAAAAAGGAGAATGCAATACCTGCAAAAGATTAAGCAAAATGAAACAAGAGCTTCGCAGAGCGGCGATTGGCCATTTTTTTTTTAAATTCAAGGGCAGATAATTCAAGAACGAAAAGAGTTATTTGAATTCCGTAAGCGGTGTGCACAACTAGACACCATGGAAAATCATTGTGGCAAGTTTGATCAAATTCCGATCAAAACTGTAGGAGGAGTTGCGCACACAAGAAATTGCTAACGGACGAACAGACGGACGGACGGACGGTCGGTCGGACGGACGGACGGACGCTCCAACATTTCAGGATAAAGTGGGTTTTTTTTCTTTGATCTTTATGTAGAAAAGTGCTTCATAAAATGTCATGGTTTAAGTGGAATTGTTCTTATTTCATATAAATTATGGACGGGTTGAACCACATTAACCCCCGGACGTTGGCCTGTAGGGATGGGGTATTTAGTATTGTGTAATTAGCATTACATGTAATTAATTACTTAATTACTGTAATTGAATGTAATGTTTAATTGAACCAAAATTCAATTACATATAATGGTAATGTAATTAATTACATTGCAAAATTGATGTAATTATCAATTACATTTTCAATTACTCCAATGGCCCGGCCAGACGGACAGACCGGGACCATAACATAATACGACCCTTCGGGCGTATAATAAAAATGAGCCTGAATCTGGAAAAACGTCCCTTATAATTTTTAAATATTTGAGTTTCAATATCAGTCTGTTGTCAAATGCAGTCCAATGTGCATCCATGCTTCTCTCTTTAAGTTACATCAGGTCACGAAGAAGCTATTAGAGAACAACGTGGATCCTGATCAGACTGTGCGTATGCACAGGCTGATCTGGATCTATGTTGGATTCAAAAGCCTCAAGCGACGTTTTTCCAGATCCTGGCTCAAATGCATTTTTTCAATGTTACTCTTTCACTGTGGACTGGCTCCGTCATCATTGAGCTGCTTTGAGTATATACTATACATATTATGTCATGTTGCTAAATTAAACCTACACGAATCAAGTTTTGAATAGATCAAACTCACGGTGGGTATTGTGCATCATGGGATGGGTAAATCTATGGACAAATTTGCCTCGCTTCGGGTAAGACATTTTGCAATAACTTTTTAATTTCTGTGTCATATTGAAAAATGTTTGCTGCACGTACCCCGCCTTACTAGGCTCTTTCCTCTGATATATGGCGTAGTTGAAGCATCCTTGTACTGTTTGCAGAAATTGATCCCAAACGACAAAATATTCAGATCGTTTTTCTGGTCGGTTGGGATCGGGTTTTTTGGGGGGAGGGGGAGAAGTATGAGGAGTTGTTTTCAACTAAGTCATACATCTGAGGAAAAAGCTCACCAAGGCTGGGTACATGCAATAAGCCGCTTGAAATTTGAGTCGTAAATAAGAAAGGTATTGCAAAATTTCTTACCTGAAGCGTGATTTTTTTTTGGTCGCAGTTGTTATCGTTTTGTTTACTGGTCGGTTGGGATCGAATTTTATTTATATTTTCTATATTCATTTAGACAGGAAGGCTGGTTTGACTCTGGATGATTATTTGAGATATTTTCGTAAAGCAACAAATGAAATTTTCAAGACTAGAAATGGCGATAACTTCCACCCAGTAGTAATTGGTAAGTGTATAACGTGTGTTTTCAGCTTGATCAAGATTATTTCGCAAAGCTAATTTTAACAAAGATAATCCTACTGACATACTAGATTTCTATACAGTTGCATCATCGGCATACGATACATATCAAGACAATTCAGACAGAGTCATTTACATAGAGTAGAAAAAGAATGGGCCCAAGTATTGATCCTTGGGGGACTCCGGATTTAATAAATAAAACGTCTGAATAGATTTTGCCATTTTTACAGTTTTGAATCTTCCATTCAGGTAGGTAGAAACAATTTACAAATGTTCATGGTAAAGTTTAAATATATATCATGATTTATGAAATCGAATGTTTTTAATCTGGCAAACTCATTCATACGCATGCTGATCTAGATCCTCGATGGTTTCAAGTAAAATAAAGGCCCTTTTCCAGATGTTTAGTCTTATTCAGAGCTACAGTTAAGAGGGAATAACTACATCCTACCATTGTCATTTAAACTCAAAATTCTATGTTGTTGTTACTCATTTGAATCGTTTCAATGAGATGAGACGATTTTATTAAGTATCCACAACAGAAGATTTAATGAACGATAAATGAAAGTATCCATTTTATCTGTATCTCTGTCTTATTTTCCTGTACAAGGGGAGGAAGTGCTTCAACTTTATGAGATAATGAATACTTGAAGTACCCGCTCAATAAAGAGCTGAACCATTATATACCGATGCTGTTTAAATGAATGACCAAAGTCCACAAATCGTCGTTGTTATTGCAAAACCTCGTAGCTCCAGCTTGATTTAAGCTGGAGTTACGAGACTTTGCAACAACACCGACGAGATGCTCTTTTGCCCTATCTTAGCTCACATTGTTCTCTACAGGTGATGCAAGTGCTTCGACATTATGGGACAATAATTACTGGAAGAAACTACCTCAATATAGGAACCTGTCTGAGCCATTATACACTAACGCTGATTATATACATCACATCAATCCACAAACTAAAATTATTGTAATTCTTAGAAATCCAGTTGATAGGTACGTTAAGTCATTGTTAGTCCATTGCCAATACAGCATTTTAAAGCGCAATGAGATGAGGCTTGAGAAGTCATTGTCGAAAATGAAGAAATAAATGTTTTCGTCCAACAGTTTCCTCATTTCCACAATTGTTTTAGCCTCAAAAGTCGAACGTATAAAGTCTTGCCGTCTGAAACATCTTTGAGTTACCTACTCTGTCTTCATTGCTCCTTGCTTACTACCTTTTACTACAAAACAATCAAGCTCGGGTATCACGATAGCGAATCTCGTCTCATCCTGAGTCCTGGATGGGATTTCATATCCAATAGTTCGATGTAAAGTGCATAGCAATTTAGAAATCTGATACAAATTTTCATTGGCTGATACCTCAATTTACCTTCACTAACCAAAAATAGAATCGGCGTAATCCGAACATTCACACGGGTGACCCGGGTTCCATATAAACAGCCTGGTGTTCGACACTTATGACGTCATTTAACCCTTTCCCAAGCAAGACCTCCAATAGAAAATGCTTGGAAAACATTGAGACAAAAGAAGAAACTGCTGATAACCAGCAGTTTCTTCTTTTGTCTCAATATTTTCCGTGCCATATTTTGCACAAATCCAATCTTTACTTACTTCCATTTTGTCATTTTTAGCAGGTTTGGAAACAGATTACCCTAAAATTTTGTTGTTTGGGAAAGGGTTAAACCTTTTTACGTCGACTTTAATAACCCCGAATCAGGCTGGTGTTACTCTGGTTCCTAGATGGCGCAAAAAAGCGAACAACAACAACAACAACAACAAAAGCCAAATCCGGAGAAAAAATCGTGAATTTACTCAAAATAAACTATTTTTATGTCATTTATGAATGTTTTTTTGCAAGAATTATCACTTCTGTCTAACCGATTTATATTCATATATCATATTTAGAAGTAATTTTCGAATAGGCTAAAACACGTGTTTTTGTTTACACCAGTCAGTGGATAAAGTCGTTCACACGGATTGCTTCTCATTACACAGTTCTCATTACAAAGGCCGCGGCCTTAGCGCAATTGGTAGCGCATCTGACTTTCATTCGAGAGGTCCCGGGTTCGATACCCGGCCGCGGCAAATACCCTTTCTGATAAAACTGACAGCCACCAATGGGTTTGAAATCGTTAACCTAAGTGGGCGAGTAGCTGGAGGCTCGGTAAGGGTGTCGTGGTAGTATTGGTTTGAGAAACAACAAGAATCCATGGGTAGATGCTCCAGCCGCCGCGATGATACTCTGGTAGTTTAAAACGGCGTAAAACCCCAATAAACTCAAAGTCATTTCACAGTCTATTTTAGCACACAATTCAAAGCTTTTATTGATTTATTTCCAGATTATATTCTAGTTACCTATATTTCCGTAGAAAGGCGAAGAAAACCCCGCAACATTTCCATAAAGACTCGGTAAAAGCACTGGAGTATTTCAATGATTGTTTGTTGAACCACACTCTTCGATATTGTGTATACTGTAATAGTCCAACAGAAAAAGAACACGTCAAAATAAAGGTATCAATTGTTTGACAAATTCGTTCATCGATTGCTGGATTGAATTATAAGGAAATATGTAGCGAAAAAATAGAATACGGCTTTATTGCGACTTTTTGTTTTCCAGCCATATCGTATGAACTGCAAATTTAATTTTCTACTTAATATCTCTTTGTGAAAACTGGATATTTTGCCGATATGAATGAATTGAATTTTGTTGAAAATTTGATGACAAATGGTCTATTAAATGTTATTTCCTAAAAGGTAAGTGTTGCGTTGGAAGTGTATTTAAGTGTTGAAGCTGACCACCTTTCTGGTGTCTGTAAGATGTTACTGTCAAGAACGCTGTACGCAGCATTTTAATCCTTTCCCAAACAAGACCTGGTTTTGACGTCTAATAGAAAAGGCTTGGGAAAACATTGAAACAAAAGAAGAAACTGCTGATAACCAGCAGTTTCTCCTTTTGCCTCAATATTTTCTGATCCATATTTTACACAAATCCTATCTTTAATAACATCCATTTTGTTATTTGTGGCAGTTTTTGAAGTGGATCGACCTAAAATTTATTCGTTTGGGAAAGGGTTAATAAGAATGGAAATATTTTGTTTTCATATTTCCAGGAATATCTTGTAATCGGAATATATTACGTTCACCTGAAGGAATACTTCCGAGTTTTTCCGAAACAGCAAATCCATGTCGTTAAAATGGAGGACTACTCAAAGAACATCATTTCTACATTGAAAGATATATTTTACTTTCTTGACTTAGGTAGGTTTACCTCTTTTGCTAAACTGTAAACATAGACTATTTCAATTAGAAAGCTGCTGCATACGACTCGTTTATGTGTGGAAATAGAGTAGGCCTATATGTATTTATGTGTAAATCTTAGATAATAAATTTTGAGATAAAATGAGGAAATGCTTATCATCGGCATTATCCCTTTATTTCTTATTTTTTGTTTGTTTGTTTGTTTGTTTTTTGTGCATCCAAATTTACTTGAGAAACCTTTATCTACGATGGCAAGTCAGCAAGTCAGTTAGTTTG
Source organism: Fragum sueziense (assembly GCA_963680895.1). Classification (NCBI taxonomy): domain Eukaryota; kingdom Metazoa; phylum Mollusca; class Bivalvia; order Cardiida; family Cardiidae; genus Fragum; species Fragum sueziense. The sequence continues at coordinate 21,052,193 of OY804608.1, read as the reverse complement.
AAGTTTTTAGAGACCATAACCGAAGTTGGTTATTGCATTATGCAGATTTGCTTATGTTCGAAGTAAGTTTTGATTCCCTTTACCAAAATATTTCTTTGTTCAATTTGAAAGTATAATATCCTTACATAATAGAGAGAAAAAAACATTGAACTTAATTGAATTAATCGATCACTTCATTAAGCAATCATTCAGTTAAACTAATCAACCAATCAATGAAACAAACTATGGGTTAATTAAGATTTACTTTATCACTCAGAACCTCTCCCAGATGAAAGATTGAGACAAATAAACATGACCAGGAAGAAAAACACGCGTACAAGAACACGTCAACGTGTAGGAGAAATGTTACCCCAGACCAGGCGGCTTCTAGAGGACTTTTATAGACCTTATAACACAAAGCTTGTTAAAATACTGGGGAAAAAGTTTGATTATAACAAATAATGATGATGATGATGATGATGATGATGATGATGATGATGATGATGATGATGATGATGACGATGATGATGATGATGATGATGATGATGATGATGGTGGTGGTGGTGGTGGTGGTGATATTCACGGATGCAGGGTTTTTTGGAAAGGAAACATACGAAATCACTTGGATGTGTGTTTATTCATCAATAAGTCATAATCCCCTCCCTTTTTATTTGAACGCCCCTTGAAGAATTCCTGGATTCGCTCCTGATAGATTCGTGCTAGTTTGGCCATCTGCAACCTCTTTCATCATGGAACGGTCTAAAAGTTGTCGTTTGAAACATGGTTTTGAAAAAATAATCGATAATTGAAGCGTGTCCGTCATGTTTCATATCACCCATTTTACATCTATAATCCGGTCACGATGTTATCACGAGTATTTACCAGTATTATTTCACTGAATCTGTCTCGACAATACATAAACACAAATGTTACACAAACTATACAGAAACGCAAAAGAAAGTTTGTATTTGGTTTCTGGAAAAATCGTGCTCTTAAAAGCAAAAAGGATCATTTGTGGTATCAAGATTTACAAAATGCATTAGCTAAATAATAATTGTTAACACCTGAATAAATATTCGACCGTCAAAAACATTTTCTTAGCAATGTACGTTAGTAACAGAGAGGTTGAAAAGTAAAAATTGCAGACCCATAACTTATTTGTGTTTTTCTTTTGTCCTTTGTCAAGTGTATTGATGTAGACAAAGTCTCTCAACGTCACTGGATAAATATATGTGTTCTACCCCACATGGATCTGTCTGATAAGTACAAAATGCGAAGATATAACCAAATTTTATCAAATTCTGAGCACGGGCACAACCCTATGGTCCCGAATTTCTAAAAGGATGGACACCCCCCCCCTATCCACAGCTTCTATTCTTATCCTCTGTTATTTATACGTCATACAAATGATTATTTAAAAGTCAAATATTAACCATCCTTCCAGTTAATACATTTCTGAAAATTGATATCACGTGTGGTATTATTTTGCTTGAATAAGTAAAGAATATATTCCTGCAACCATATGTACACTCTCTTTTGCGTGTCAGTATTTTACATTTTTTCAGTCATCCTTGATCAAATGGTGTTAAAAGGTGCGTTCAACATCTCTTTGTTGTTTTTGTTGTTGTTATTGTTGTTGTTGTTGACACAATCGTACTGAGGTGGCCGTTTCAATTCACCATGACGTGTTCCTCAATCATGGACTTTCTCGAAACAGAACAAACCTAACATCCAATCGAAATCTCCATCTTACGCGAACGACTCGTAGACTATTCAACTGAGTTGAAATTTTCAACACGAATACTATGAAGAAGCATGCATTTGATCCTGCGATTAGCTTGCTAATCCGAGTTTTCTCTGATGAAATTCGCTCTTTCATATGTTGATGTAGCTCATTTACATCAGAGCGCACTACCACTCAAAAACAACGGAAAGTTCGACACAAGTTGTGGCGCTTTGTTCACCGTCCAATCTTTAACGCTATCCTTAAAACGCCAAGATGATACCGATCAATGGACCATTAATTGTCATGTCTGGTGAAAAAAATTAAGACCAAATTGTATTTCTAAAAGGTTTATAGGCAAGGTTTTGCAACAACCCTCACCTGAAGAGCCATTGATTATAATGACCTATTTTCTCTTGTTTTTGAATGATAGTGCCCTCTGATATAAATGAGCGACATCAACATATCAAAGAGCGAATTTCATCAGAGAAAACTCGGGTTATTAGCTTGCATTAGGGCGAATTCGACAGTCGCTTTGGAAACAAAGGGCCACGTTGAGCAGGGCAACATTGTATAATTGGTAAAATGCGACTTATCAATCGCTTTCAAAGCGATCTTATTTTGTATTTTTCACATCAAAAAATGTCCAAAAATGCTTGTTACCTTTCACTGAACTTTTTTCTTGGCAAACATAACTTCATCGGCTTGCGTTTGGCGTCAATTCCGTAAACATCCGTAGGTGAATGAATTGTTTTGCTTTTAACCCTTTCCCAAACAGAAACATTTAAGGGTGATCCACTTCAAAAACTGCCACAAATGACAAAATGGAAGTTATTAAAGATAGAATTGTATAAAACATGGCAATGAAAATATTGAGACAAAAGGAGAAACTGCTGTATATAAGCAGTTTCTTCTTTTGTTTCAATGTTTTCCCAAGCCTTTTCTATTAGGGACGTCAAAACCAGGTCTTGTTTGGGAAAGGGTTAAAGCAAATATGGTGCTTGAGCTGCGGTATTCAATAATGATTTGCGTGTTAATGGGTAAATCAAAATCAGAAACAATCTTTATGATGAGAAAGACGTAAGACAATAGTTCTATGAAAAAATCAAACATTTATGAGTTGTATAACAAATTTAAAAACGATTCTACCCGTGATGTTGCTGACATCAAAAGTTCTGGTCGTCCCAAAACGACGTCGGCGAAAACGTTCATGACTTGCCAATTGTGTCCGAGAAACTATCCATGGAATTCCAAAGTACAATTCAGATCCTTCTTTGACAAAAGGATTCATAGATGGGAATTCCGGATTTTCGTAATTCCGTCGATACAGAGTTGTCGTTCATGCGGGACGGTATACCGTCTTCCGGTGTCAATGTTAAAAAGCGCTATCGGTGGGAAAGAACCGCTACTGCATTCATAAATACCATAATTTTGCGGATAAAATTGGAAATATTGAACTGCACAAACTATATCGAAAGAGGCAAATGCAAGACGAGCTTGGATTCGTGTAATAAGTCGCAAAAATAAGAACAAAACATCGTATCTGGCCTAGGCCTACCCGAGTCCGAGAGACAGTTTTAGCCGAAACGCGTAGATCGTTGGGAGATTCCAACAAAGGAACCTCAGCGGAGAGAAGAAAGAGAAATCCCATCGCAACATAGTCACAACACACTAAACGCTTACATATCAAAGTAGATCTAGTCTATTGAGACAGAAGGAGAAAATGCTGGCTATCAAGGTGCTCTTACATTTTGCCCAAATGTTTCCCAAAGTATTTTCTATTAGGCAAAACCATGTCTTGTTTGGGGAAGCTTTAATGAACAAACAATGAATTACATAGATCTACTTGAACGAAATAGCATTTTTAGTTTTGAGAGAAAAGAAAAACATGCTGACTTCGCTTTTCCCTCAATAGAGGTCTAGTTCCTATTCTACAATCTACACCAAACTGTTCTTCTTAGTAGATCTAGCCTACGTATCATAGTCTACAGCCTGCTTCAAATTTGAATTAAATTTGAAATGATGGTTTATTATGTTAACCCTTTCCTATCCAATAATTTGTTTTGATGCCCACAAATAGCAAAATCGGAATCATTCTGACAATTAGCAAGACTTAATTTGGAAAGGACCATATTTTGTTGTTTGGTTAAGGGTTAAAAAAATCCGTCATTTTTTCGGCACAATTAAAAACGAATTCTTCATTTTTTAAAACTTTTTTCTTAAGTCCTGTATTTGACCTCAGTAGATTGTTTGGAAAAACATTGAGAAAAAGGAAGCAATTTGATGATAGGCAGAAATATTGCCTCTTTCCTCAATATTTTCTGTGCTTTAACATTCACTTATGCTATTTCCGATATTAATCGTTTTCCGACAGTGGAAAACCGTGTGGAACAGAATGTTCTTACAAACAATTACAAAATATTCGTTTGGAAAAACTCGCTCTCAGCATACATGTATATTTTTTCCCTAAAGTTGCCCTTTTTTTATTTCTATGACGTCATATGACTAGAGTAAGCAAGGCAAAGTCATGACGTCACAAATCGACACTCGTCGGATTTGAGGTACGACACGGGGAAAAATATTTTCAATGATTACCTATCATCGGATTATGGGAGATTTCTTTTTATTATAGTTCTCCGAACGGTTTAAAAATGATGGAAGGTGCAGAGGTATTATTAGATTCCATTATTAAGTTACAATAAAAATCATTTTCATTTAATTACTCATTGAATTTACGAAAATATTAAAGTTGCCGCTTGTCAAACAGGCAAATGGAAGTAAACATACCGTCCCACAGGAACGACAACTCTGTATTACCGGAATTACGAAAAGACCCTATAGTGGATATCGTTCAGTGGCAAATATATATATATCGAACAGATAATAAATAATAGACATACATAATATACATAATAAATATTAGATGTGTAATACAGACTTTTCCGACGATGCATCCATCCAAGAACTAAGTTGCCCCACTCAACATGACCCTACGTTGCCATAGCGACTGTAGAACTCGCCTTAATGCAAACAACTTAGATTTTTTGTCGCTGGATCAAAATTATATTGTTTCAATGTATAAGTGATGAAAATATCACCGCGATTAGTACTTACATTAAAAAATTATGAAACCATTCCGGATATTTTATAAACAGCCCTCGTAGCCAACGATAAAAGAAACCAGCTAGAGAATCTGTAGCTTATAGCTACAGATACTATGACTGGCCATAATTTTTTGTTTTTATTATTATGACGTACTAAATGGGTCAAAAGTCTATATAGAGCGTGCGCGCATAAAATATACGCGTCGACGCATATATTTTCAACTGCTCGCGTAAATTTTATGCGTCGACGTTTATGCGTCGACGCGTATATTTTATGCGTGCACGCTTTAAATAGACTTTTGACCCATTTGTTAAGCCATACCATATATCGTTAGCTATACCAACTACGAAAAGATCGACATTTTTACGTGACACGTTCAGGTGCCATGGTTGACAAACTACCATATCATACTACAAACTACTTTATCTCTGGTGGTGAATACAGAAACGACGTTACGTCGTAGATGTCGCCCTTGGCTTGCGAAGATGCATAAGATTGAGCATGGCCTAATTAACATTGCAAGTAACATTTAGTTATTGTGTAACTATTCCAAGATCGACCATGCGATCAAAGCATAATCGTTTACAACAATTCTGACGACTTCAGTTAGGTTGTGGCGCATTGCAGTTCTACTTTGGCCTTCATTATCCACCATTGTCAAAGTCCGAATCTCTAGAGTCACTTCACCAGTTTAGAATCCTAATATCTGGTTTTCTCAAACACAGGTGGTGAACTCGGCCAAAGCGAGGGACGTTTTATTCGCGATCAATGTATTCCGTCAGTGTTGTTATAAAATATCGTAACTACGGCTTTATCGAAGCCGTAGTTGCGAGATTTTATAACAACACCGATAGTTTGTCAATACAAAACGGTACACCCGGTCTGTTTTCAGAATAAGTTAATTGTCATTAGAAAAAAATCTATAAACTCACATTTAAACGCAAAATATCTATACCTTGTTGTAGCGAAAATTGTTTTAGTTCACCACCAGTGTTTATAACGATATTGTTTATATGCTTAAAGCTAAAATAAGATGTTCGGAGTTAAAGCTGCTGTTTTTATATTTACTACGAAGCAAAAAATATCGCCATTTTTACGTGACATGTTTCAGTGTCATGGTTGACAAACTACCGTATAATAATACAAGCTACTTTATAACGATGTTGATTATATGCTTAAAGCTAAAATAAGATGCTCGGAGTTTAACATGTGAAAGCTACTGTTTTCGTAATAGCAGCCTCAAGCAAGGTAAGTCTAACGTAATATTTTGTATAATTTTATCAATCTTATCGATGATATTTTTTTTTTCGTATTCTTGCTTTGTATTATAGATCTACACCTACATTTGTACCTTCTTAGTTTCACTTCTTTTGGACCTTTCCTCACAAGCTACTGCTTTCATGCCAGTAGCCCAAAGCTAGGTATTTTTTTGTATAATTGTATAAATGTATATCAATTAGCCTTCTCGTCGACTATTGTTTTATGCATTCATAGCACAGTTGGAAGCGCATCTGCCTCTCACTCGAGAGGTCCCTGGTTCGTTGGTTTGATATTGTGAACCCATGTGGGCGAGCAGCTGGAGGCTCGGTAAGGGTGTTGTAGTAGTACTTGTATGAGCAACAACAGGCATACATGGTTAGGTGCTCCAGCCGCCGCGATATGACCATAGCAGTTGAAAACGTGGTTAATCCCTATAAACATACAATTTTCTTCATTTATCTTATTATTCTGAATCTTGTCATGTGAATTTCTAGTCTCTATCGCAGGCTGCATAATTATATCAAGGACTAACTTGCACATACGTGCAGTGTGCTCTTGTTTTACGTTGTATTGTATTATCATATTGTATTATATATACTCAGTTCCATAAATAAGTGTGCACTTTCTTTCCTTTTATTTCTCCCCTCATCTCTCACTAAAAGTAACTGAGTTTGCTATTATAGTGTCGCTTATAGTCTCAAGAAAAAGTCAGACATTTAAAATGTGGGCACTGAGAGAGTTTGAGTTTGTTTTTTCTAAGGTTAAAGGAAGGTGGTATGAAAATAAAAGTTGTTAAAGTACACAAATCTGGTCAACTTAAAGTTTTTATTATCTCTAGTTAATCGAATAAATTATTCATTTAATGCCGTTCGATATTGAATTGAATCTTTTTTTATTAACAGAAACAATGTTAAAATTCTTTCCTTGCCACGATTGGCACTGGATTTGGATCCGATTGAACATGTGTTGGTCATTTAGCGAGTAACGTTCCATCACTGCTAAACATCAGCTGTATCCAGGATTTTGTCATTGCTCTCGCCCAGGAATAAAATAACATTCCTGCTGTAGTGGTATTGCGGTTTTTGAGCTCTCTGCTCTCTGTGACCGTCACATACTTGCTTGCATCGACAACAATGGTGACCATAAAAGATTTTCAAAAAAGACTTACTTGGATATAAACAAAATTTGAATGTAATCAACTTTGCAACTTTTATTTTTATACGACCTGTATGTAATCTAAGAAAATAAAACCAAAACTGTCCTGTTGACAAAATTCTAGGTGTATGTCATTTTCTTAGAACTCTTAGCTACAATATGATAGCAAACTGTATTATTTTTAGTCGAGAATCAAAGGAGAAATGAAACAAAATAAAGTGCACACTTATTTATGGAACTGAGTATATGTATTGTCTGTTGTCTGCCTGTTTTCTAGTACGATATGGGTCAGAACGTTGCCCAAAATGTAGTTGAAGCTCTTACATCTACTAGTCCATCTCGTGACAGCATACAATCTCTATCAGTACTCGCGCCGAATAATTTATTAGTTTGGAAAAGGTTATTTTAAAAGTCAAATCAAGAATCGTTCGATGAAGCAGAATCTTATTTATACGACAAAAAGAAACATTTCGTTGCTTTTCAACAAAAACATCGTAACTGCAGCTTGTTTTAAGCTGCAGTTACGGGTTTTTGTTGAAAAGCAGCAATTTTTAGTTTAAATTGCTAGGTCACGAACTTTTTTACGACTTATTTCATTGTTAATACCGACTGATCATTTTCACGGCTCAATGACGAGAGTGAAAATACGCAAAATATTGTCGCTTTTCTTCAAAAACCTCGTTACTGCAGCTTGTTTTAAACTACCGTTACAATGATTTTGCTGAAAAGCGAAATATTTCGATAGGCTAATCCTTATGCAGCCTACCTTTTTCATAAAGGTGATTTTTTGCATCTATTCTGAATTTAACACCTAGATGAAAGAAGTCCTGCTGATAACCAGTATTTATTTCTTTTCCCTCGATTGCTTCTATGTTTTGTTTCAAATGTACATTACCGTCGTCTACAATGATTTATATTTTGGACAAGGCTAAAATAAGAAAAAATCACAAGTTCGTTAGCAAAAAAGGGACCACCATACGGATATTATCAAATAAAAAAGTCTTACATAAGATGTTGGAAAGTCTTAAGGAAAAGAAGAAAATGTTGATCATCGATATTTTTCTTCTTATTTCTCAATGCTTTCTGAAAGCCTTTTTCTATTTCTGATGGTTTTACGATGAATTATATAGAAACGGAATATAATTAGTCGTGGTAAGGATGCGGAAAGTGACAATTTGTGTATTTGTAATTGATTTCCTGGTACTGGCTTTTAATTGACCTCATCTAAGATTTAACGAAAATCTAATTAAACGGCTACGTTAGACCACAAAATGGATTTTGATAAAGAATTTGTATGCAATATAGCGATGAAAACATAATTTTATGCTGGTTACCAGCATTTTTTCCTATTGCATAAAAGTTTTCCAATGCCTTTCTTCGATGAACGTCAAAACCAGATCTTGCTTGGGTAAGAGTTAAATTAAACCATTCGTTAACATTATTTTACATGTACATTTCCTGAATTTCCTGAAAAAGGGACTGATTCCAATTGTAAATAATAATGAAATATTAGATTTTTGAAACGTTTTGGAAAGCGTTTAGGGTTTAGCGTTTTGGTCACAAGCGTGTTCGTCGACTTTAACACGATTTTCGTACTATCGATGACAATACTATCAATTTGTTTGGGAAAGTGTGAACCAGGGATGATAAACTATGCTGTTGTCTGCAACAACTTGGAATTCGGGCGAGTCTATTATTTTGTCGGGTGGTATTGAGTTGTTAAACCATTACCACACAATGGCTCTTTTTGACTCCCCACAAAATAATAGCCATGAAAAACATCGTGGAAAATGATGAAATTGCTTGTGACAAGCAATTTCTCCATTTCCCACAATGTTTTCCCTCCAAAAAGACCTTAAAATTAAAAATTCTATTCAGTTCAAATTGTCGTCTGCAGGATCTTTCAATTTGGACCGCCCTAAAATTTTGTCGGGTGGTATTGATTAGTTAATGCACCACAAAGCGCATCTATTCTATAGATCTACATAATCATGGTAAATATCATTAAAGGTTTTAACAAAAGCCTATGATTTTATTACCTTTTAACTTCATTAGGACATTTGAAATTCAATTAGGATCTTTTTCGTATTATGGTTTATATTGCCTCGAGGAAACGTTTACGTTGTAAAATTACAAAAGAATAATATTTTGCTAAATAACATAATCGAATTAACAAGTCATTAATTGCCGAAACAGTCGGTCTGTTTTCATGTATTTGTATAATTATTATCGTTACTAGAAATCAATGCAAGATCGATGGTTACATGTATCTTCAAAAACACCGTAACTACTGATTAGGACAGGATGTAGTTACCACTTTTTTAAACAAAAGCGGCCAATTTTTACGCGTATTTCGTAATTGATTAAGATCTTTAATGGACAGATGGTCAAAATAATTAAAAGTTGTTTTAAAGAGGGTTTGTTACACTGACGTATTCATTTATCATTTTTGTTGTGCTCTTTCAATGCATACTTTACATGTACGTCATTGTTAGACGATCGCAGATTTTGATGGAGGACAGTGTTTATCGGATAAAAAAAAGTTAATTTTGGTTTAAAAGAGTTTTTTTACAAATTCTAATCGCATTTATGTAATTTGTCAGATTCAATGAGAAAATATTTGTCATTTAACTAATACAGAAGACTAAGAGGGTATATCTTTCTTCTTAATTTTGTTACCTACGTTACCCTGTTTTTGTCACCAGATCTTAGCCCTGGACCATGGCGCTGTGGATAATTGTTACAGTAACGGGATCGGTAGGGTTGATCACGTGGTTTCTCACCAAACACAAACAGACGGACAAAAAGAGGTAAATTATGCATTTTACATCTTTGTTTATATACATATTTGAATTATTTTCTTTTTCTATTGATGAGGGAGGCGCGCGATTTCAGTTTCACTAAAGCAGAAATTAGAATTATCCGATGTCATTATTGCTAAAGTATACAAAAAAACCTTGTTTGACATAAACTGAATTTGATCTTACTTTAAAATTTGTGGCACATTTTCTCCTGGGGGTTTACAAATTTAAGCTCACAGTATGAAAAGTATGAATTTTATTGAAATATAGAATGATACATTGGACAAAACACGCGAAATCCGAAATTTGACGATAATAAAACTATTATTTTATGAAGTCCATTCAAACCAAGTTGCATTTTATTAAATTACAAGTTTGAATAACATCCTTTTACTCTTCTTGTGCTAGCATTCTTATTCAGGACGCCATCTTTAACTTAAAAAACGTGACAAGAACAGGAAGATTAATTCGTTACGTTTTTTACCAAATGTTCGACAAGCGTCACTCAGCCTAGTCACGGCGGTGAATCACGCGAAACAATAAAAGGAGAAGGTTTCGTATGGAAGCACTGGAGGGCAATTTTGACTTGCGAGTAATGATTTAGGACTTCGGACTTGTAACTTGTGAGTTATGACTTGTGCATTTGGGCCATGTGCAACACTGCCGTAAATATGTACGAATTCCACATGTCAATACAACGGTTTTGCAATAGCTCTGACATGGATGTGGCTAAATGACCGAAACGTCGTGCATTTGAACTGTGTCAGAATTCTCATGCTCTCATGGCATTTCTGACAAATAACACCAACCCTGACTCTATAAAACACCTGATTGATTGATTGATTGATTGATTTTTTGATTGATTGATTGATTGATTGATTGATTGATTGATTGATTGATTGATTGATTGATTGATTGATTGATTGATTGATTGATTGATTGATTGATTGATTGATTGATTGATTGATTGATGCCTTTCAACTGCTATGGTCATATCACGGCGGCAAGAGCACATAATTATGGATTGCTGTCGTTTCTCTCACCAATACTCCCATACAATCCTTACAGAACCTACAGCTGCTCACCCACAATGGTTACCGGGGACCTAATGAGTGATAGTCAATTGCTTTACCAACTTGGCTATGACCGCGGCTTTTATGTACATGTGGTAAGAGAAGCAAAGTTGGGATGCATTTTCGCTTAGAAAAACTCCAATGACATCGGTTGGATTTGAACGTCCTAGGACCCTTTGGTTCCAGTGCCCTAGTTTTACCACCAGACCAATGCGCAATAATTAGAACATTGAGGCAAGGGGAGCAAATGCTGATTTTTTATGCACTTTCTCCTTAAGTTACAAATGTTTCTTACCCCTTTCTTAAACAAGACCTGGTTTTGACGTCCCTATTACAAATGGCTTGGAAAACATTGAAACAAAAGAAGAAACTGCTGATAACCAGCAGTTTCTCCTTTTGCCTCAATATTTTCTATGCCATATTTATCACAAATTCTATGTTTAATAACTTCCACTTTGTCATTTGCATCAGTTTTCGAAGTGGATCACCCTAAAATTTTGTCGTTTGGGAAAGAGTTAAGCCTCCTCGGAAGACGAAAGAAGTAGGACTTGTTTGGGAAAGGATTTAAAACTCAGCTTTCAAAATGTGACCCGTCACGCTTAAAGGGACCTTATACGAACCTCAAAAGTCCAGATTTTGACAAACTTGTCAGACTCAGCAAAGGTAAACCAGATCCCGTATGCAATAAATGAACATATAGTAAGATAGGGAAACCATTCGGGATTTATAAAATTACATAAAAGTGAAAAGTGTCGGCCCTAGTCTGGCTGCGCGGACTGCGCAGACTGACTAGGGTCGATATTTTTCACTCATCCGATAAGGTCCCTTTTAGCGTGACGGGTCACAATTGCATTAACAATGATCGTCGTACAAAGATACGATATAATAGGGAACGATTTTATCCAGTTAATCGTGACGTAAATTCGGACAAACAAAATAGTATTTCGTAGGTGTTGTTATAAAATCTCGTAACTACGGCTTGATTTAAGCCGTAGTTACGATATTTTATAACAACACCGACGGTTTATCAAGACATAACACTAAACCTAGTCTATTGTTAGAACAAAATTCTTTGCCATTTAGAATGTGATGGTTTTGTTATTATTCCAAAAATGGATGTTAGTCAGGAACGTTTTCGCATGACACGACACATGCATTTTATCCCATGCACGACATAAAAGTCTGCCTGTCTAATGTTATATATTGATTTATGGCATGGGAAATGGCTTAACAACATCCTGGGATTTTGTTGCATGACAGTAAATAGAGCAGTCGTCTTAATGTATAAAATGCATGCTGAATAACTTTACAGAACCTTTCCGAAACAACAAAAAAATGGGTCTGGCTTATTCGCAAGCTGAGAAAGCAATTAGACAAAATGTTAGGCCTATCATTTTATTGTTTTGTTGCAATGTTTTCTCAACCCTTTCCTCTTATGACGAAAGGTTTTCTTTAGGAAAGGATAACTCTATTTTAAAAATTCAAAGTATCCAAACTCAAAACTGATGCAACGGACTTGGCTAAAACAATTTGTATCTTGGAATCCAGATAAACCGCCTTTTTCTTTTTCTTCAATTAAGCCTATATTATCTCTTACAAATTAGCTTTGGGTGTGTTAAGGTATATGACCCATCATTAAAAACTCCACTTTCTAGCCATGGGACATGCATCAAATTACACGCACTTGTAAATACACTACAAATAAGTTGATTCACCGTGTCGGGTTCAAGATTATGCTTCAAGAAGAAAAAAATAACAAATATCCTTTTACTCTATATTCATATGCAAGGGAGGTAATTTATAACATTTTTGTCAAATATTTCCATAATTATGTATTAATTAAAAATTCTACACCGTTCAAAATGCGTATGTTTGTATTTGGAATGGAATATAACACAGTTTAGGAATTACAGGCACATTTCAAATTTCGCCTCTGGCTCTTTGGTGCTTATAATCACGGTGGATAATCACGTGATACAATATTTTCAGGAAATCTTCAATTATTTTGTAAATACTGGACCGATTTGAATTCGGATTAAAGCAGAAAATGTGGACAGACGTCACGCATTAGATGGACGTGGTTGATTTTTGAAAAATCAACTGATAAAAAAGTTATTGAAGATAAACCAAAGTTTTGGTTTATCTTATAACTTTTTTATCAGTTGATTTATCAAAAATCCAACACGTCCACCTTATTCCTGACATTTTCCCACCTTCTCTGCTTCAAACCGAATTCAAATTGGTCAAGTATTAAAAAAGATATTGAAGATTATCGGAAATTCTGAGTCACGTGATTATACACCGTGATAATGGGTTGTAAACGTTAAGGTAAGACTTGGGTAATGTACTTTCGGTATTATACTTGTACTTATTCCGTAACGTCCGAAAGTCCGAGCATTTTTAAAGTAGCCTACTGTTAGCTGCAATATCACATGTTTTCGTAACAACGGAAACAACTTGGCGAACTCATATTTCCGTGAAATGTTCTAAACATTTTTTGTGGAAATGTTTCTAAATTGTATGAAGAGTAGGCAAAACCCCAACAAAAGTCAAAATTTCAAAATTTGAGAACAATGAAAGTTACTTCCCTTGAAATCGTCTATTCGCACCATACAGATTTCGTTCGCACCATACAGATTTCGATCCATAACTGTTCACATAGCCCATTACCCAGGTCTTACCTTAAGTTATATTATTTTCACATGTGCATCCTTCTACTTGGTTCAATTTTCATTCTATCGTCTAGAAAAGGATCCTTAATCTACTTGAACGTAACGTGAGAACGTGCAATGATGTTTACAACGGGATTGTCAAAATAATGAGTAATCAAAGCGTGAATGAATTAGAATGTAACAACAACTTAAAGCCCTTTCCGAAACAAGACTCGGATGTGTCTATCGTTATTGAAAAGGCTTGGGAAATCTTGAGACTAAAGAAGAAAATGCTGTTAACCAGCATTTTCTCCATTTGTCTCAATATTTCCGCAAAATCTTACCTTGCCAACGTCAATTTTGCCAACTGTAAAAGCTTTATGATATGGTCGGTAGATAACAACATTTGCTCTTATGGTTAAAGGATTAAAGAGACCCGGAAATGGGAAAGATTTATTATACAAGCTACTTCCGAATAATTGACGACAAGCCTGTTTTGTTCCTTTATCGTATACAACCCATCATTAGCACCAAAGAGCCAGGGCGAAATTTGAAAAGTGCCAGTAAATCCTAAACTGTGTTACATTTCCATTCCAAATACATTACATAAGCATTTTGAACGGTTTAGCATTTTGAATCAATACATACTTATGGAAATATTTAACAAAATGTTCAAAATTACCTCCCCTGCATATGAATAAAGAGTAAAATAGTAATTATAAATCATTTAATTCTTGGAGCATAATCTTGAAATTCGGCACGGTGAATCGACTTATGTGGAGTGTATTTACAAGTGTGTGAAAGTTGATGCATTTCGTATGGCTAGAAAGTGGTGTTTTTAATGATGGGTCATATACAATCAGATTCAGAACAAAAAGGGGAGAGGAGGGTAATGGCATTCTAAATTCATCATTTAACCCTTCCCTAAACAATACTTGATTTTGTCATTTTCTAATGCTTTCTGTGCCTCATTATAGGATATATTGTAAACATCTGCACAAATATTTGGAAATGATTATTTATCAATTAATCAGTCGATGTGAATATCCTAGCCTATACGAGACCTGGCCACGGTTTCTAGAATAAACTTAAGTACATACTCATGAGAACATGCTCAACTTCAAAGGAATTTCGTGCGATTTCAGCACGGTGCTCAGGTTTGAGCATGAAAACGTACTTAAGTATTTTCGAGAAACCGGAGCCTGGTATGTAATTATACGGCTCTCAAGACGTAACAACGTTTTATTTCAAAACCCTTAAAATAATTTTTGCAGTCTAGCACACTAGACAATCAGATCTTGTCTTAGTAAGGGTTAATGGTCCGAGCGACCTGCCGAGTAAAAGGTTACTGTATCAAGTTATGGCTAACTCTAGCTGGTATTTTATGACTAATAAACGCGCCTGCTTCATGCAGAGTCAGTTTGAATACATCGGACTGAAATACCAGTGGTATTTTATAAATGTAACGAGTGGATAGTGAAAAATCATGGCTTTATTTCGGAAAAAGTAAGTGTACGTGCGTATGTATGTGCGAGTATGTGCTCGAAAAGCGTGTGTTTGGGGTCTGGGCGGACGAATCACTTTTTTTCGGAATCGATACTTTTCGTCTTGGTAAAAAATGAATACGTTACACCGCAATCAAGCACGTAACACTCATCAGACTTATCAGAATCAAGCTTTTATGTTACATTTTTTACAATTAATTATCTGCTAGTCTCACTCTAAAATGTTAAGACTTGTTCCTATTGAACTTTGGTTAAGAAAATAAAATCAATGTTACAGTAAACGGAAAATGTATAGGTCTCAGCATAGTGAATATAGAGAAAATGAGATCATGCTAGTTATCATGTTTTTATTTCTCTTTTCATTCAATATTATCCCAATTCTCCTCTGTTAGAGAAGTCAAATCCAGATTTTGTTTGTAGGAAGGGTTTAACAGATTCACTGCATAAACAAATCTGAAATGTTACAGCTGTAACCAACATGCAGTACAATTGTATCGTAGAAGCATTTTGTCTGTTTAGAGATGATAGTTACAAGAAATACAACACTAATTTACAAGAAATAAAATTCGTTACATGAAATAAACATAAAGTCAACAATACGAAGTCTAGAATCCAGATCTTAATCTCTGTTGTTCCTACGCCCCGAGTATGTCAGCATTCTGTCTGCGACATTTTTGTAAGCATCAATAATTCTAATATAGTTGCCATCACCACCATCATCTTCATCATCAGTATAAATGTTTTACAGAGAAGCTGGTAAGGACTATCCCAAAGACACCGTGATACTACACCAGTTTCCTCGTGGTCCGTACGCACCAAGTATGTCAGCCTTCTGTCTGAAGTTGGAGAGTTTTCTCAAACTTGCCGATATACCGTATGAGGTAAGATTAACTATGTACTGAATGAGCGGCGCCATAAGCCACTGCGCAATAAAGTATTGGGTTGGAAATCTGCATCTGGAGATTTTTTGTATATATACGAGGGGTTTCAAGTTTATGTATATCATACATGTCATGCTTTAAAAGAATTGATAACAAGTCCAAATTCAACATATGGAACACAGCCGCACTTGATACATGCATCGGCATTTCGTATATTTTAAAATTACTGACAAGCAGATTGAATGACAAAACAAGGAAGTTTGTCATCTTTCTCTCTGCAACTTGAACATTAACGATTTGATCACGACAATAATCATTATTATTCTTTACAAACATATCCAAGCTGTAGATAAGGCGATATTTCGAACGTCCCTAATAATATTTTCGTGTTCTAAGATGGAAAATCGTTTCTGACGGCGTGTGGTTTTTCAATCATAATGGATAAGTAGTTTATATCAGTAAATACAAGTATCTGAACGCCTGTAATTACTTATTAACCTGTTGAACTCGTCTTGTTTCGTTATTTCTGCTAGAACCATGTGGAAAATCGAGTTTTTTTTCGCTAAACTACTTTCTTAGATTTTGCTTTTAAAAGCGTCAGTGCAGTATATTATATTTAGACATGTCTAAAATATGCAATATGAGATCTTGTGGCTAAAAAACAGAATCAGAGACGTGTCAGACACTTTATCAGCTTTTATGTTTCGTGTTTTCAACAACTATGGCTTTTCGGTGAACCGGATTCAGCATGTCAAAGGGTAGCTATTGATGATATACAGAATGACCATGTGTGTAGAAAATAGAATATTAATACTTTCCCATAAGACAAGAATTTAGTGTTGCTCAAGTTGAAAAATGCTGCAGAACTTGAAGTCATGACGATAAAGTCTGTTTTTTAGCGAGCCGGGACTTTATGTACGGGGAGCTAATGTCACAGCCCTAGTGTCGGCGTCGGCGTCCCGTACCGTCGCGTCTTCACTTGAAAAACTTTAACATGGTCTATATCTCGGACACTATTAGAGATACAGCTTTGATATTTCTTACATTGATAATACCCGCCAAGACCCTTTGTTTTGGACCATGACCTTTGACCTTGTGACCTTTGAGTTTGACATACTTTTAAAAAACTTTAACCTGGCATATATCTCATGCACTATTACAGACAAGGCCTTTATATTTCACATGTAGGTACCTCATGCAATGACCCTGACATTGAGACCATGATTTGACCTAGTGACCTTGACCTTTGGCATTGGACTCTTTTTGTAACAAGTTCTTGTAAAGGCGAGCTACGATGTCAGCGGACAAGTCTTGTTTGTTATTCAAGAGATTACCATTTTCCAAGCGATGGAATCATTGCTGGTCCCAATAGACAGCTAATGTAGACAACGGAATAGAGTTTGGTAAAAACGGAACATCATAATTGAAGATCATAACACAGAAAATAATCCGTTAAAAATGCACCTCTACTTTAGCCAATGTTGCATATTGTTTGCATTTCTGCTTTAACCATTCCTGTTATGAGCTTCAAAACGATAATGCAAGCATTAATTGGCTAGTACATGTATGTTTTTTATTTATGTTTTCGAGAGTATCAAAACTCCATGGGTATTTATTACCTGACCTCATAAAACATTCTCCGAAAACATATCGCTGCTTTTCAACAAAAACCTCGTAACTGCAGCTTAAGATAAGCTGCAGTTACGAGGTTGTTGTTGAAAGCGACGATGTCTGGATCATGTTACTTTATGGAAAAAAGTACCTTATGGCAATTTAGATCAATATTCTTTCAGACCAGCCTGTGGTCAAATTCAGTCTGATCAGAATCTATGATGTTTTCTTACGTTTGTTGAATGTTATGAAGAGGCTATTACAGAACAACTTGCATATTGACCAGACTGGTTGAATAATATGCAGGTTGATTTTAAACCATGTTGGCCCCAAAGGCCATAAATACTTTTTTATATATACTGAGAGGCAAAAGAAAGTATACACTTTTTGGTTTTCGATGTCTCTCTTAATTTCCATTATATCGACTCAAAGTTTTGCACTTTTCATTCCTACTCATGGACCAATAATGCAGTGTTGTTAAATTGTACCTGAAATTGCTTGACTACCTGTACTCTTGCAACATGCCGATTTTGAAAATTTTGCAGGTGCGACTTAGTAGAGCATCAAATATTGATGTTAATCCTTATTAGATTTTTTCATTAATTATCACAACAAATCACAACGTTAGAATGTCTCTAACATCATAACACAATTCTCGGTGGCTAGTAGAAAACGATCAACATGCCCCCCTTTGCCATTTAGACCCATTTTTCTATGACGCAGTGTATTACGAAAGAAACGTGACACAAAGTACACTTACTCAGGTAGCATAGGAACATCCTGTGCAAATTTTATCAAAATCCGTCTATAAATTTAGAAGGAGTTATGTCAGATAACTTGTTTGCATCAAGCCCCTTTTGCCATGACACATCGTAATATGGAAAAGCACTAATAATATACACATTGTCATAGGTGACTAGGCTCTTTCTGCGAAAATTTTATCCAAATCCGTTCATAAATGTAGGGTTTGTGTCAACGTGAATTATTGCGTTAATTTGTTTATTATATCCCCCTTTTCGATGCGGCTGTATGCTATAAAAACCCTTCACAACAGAAGGAAGGACAGATAGACGGGTAGACGCAGAAGTGTTCATCAAACAAACGACCACCATTGGTGGCGTTTAAAAATCGCAATTACATAGTTTTCTTAGGACATTGTGGAAGAACTAGGGTGTATACTTATTTTTGCCTCTCAGTATAGATCTTGACTCGTATTTGACAAGTCAATCGCTAAATACAACATATCGCACCTTTTCTTTTGTAACATTCAAAACTACACAAGAAGGGATTTCGGGTGCGTTGGTGGAAAGGGGAACAAAAAAGTATTTTGAAGCAAAGAAATCGTTAGGATACTAAAACAAGAGGGCCAGAATGGCCCTATATCGCTCACCTGAAAGAAGTTTAAAGACACGCCCTCTTTTTTGATGAATCAAAAATTTGCAAACAAATTTTGAAAAGGGTTACTCAAGGAACATTGTTGCCAAATTTGTTTCAAATTGACCCAATGCTTGATTTTTAAAGAATGTTCTTATGATTTCTCTAAGTCTGATAAGCCATGCCCTGCCACGGCCACTTTTTTGTCCAATACAAAATTTGCCAACACTGTAAGTCCGATAAGCTACGCCCTCTTTTTCTGACGAATAAAAAAATTGAGAACAAATTTTGAAAAGAGTCACCCAAGGAACATTTCTGCCAAGTTTGGTTCAAATTGGGCCAATGGTTGATTTTTAAAGAATTTTCTTATAATTTTTCTAAGTCCGATAAGTTTCGCCCTGCCGCGCCCACTTTTTCAGACGAAACAAAAATTCACATTTTTTTAAAAGAGTCACAAAAGGAACATTTCTGCCAAGTTTGGTTCAAATTGGGCCAATAAAGAATTTTCTTATGATTTCTCCGATAAGTGCTGACCTGACACGCCCACAATTTTGGACGAATAAAAAATCCGCGAACAAATCTTAAGAAACACCTAAGGAACATTCCTGCCAAATTTGGTTCTAATTGGCCGAATGGTTAAGGAGAAGAAGATTTTTGAAGAATTTTTTAACAATTTCTCTTGGTTAGATAAGCCCTGCTCTGCCACACCCACATCTTTTGACGAAACTTTAAATTTATGAACAAATGTTGAAAAGGGTCACTCAAGGAACAATTCTGCAAAGTTTGGTTCAAATTGGCCCATTGGTTTATTTTTAACGAATTTTCTTAGGATTTCTCCAAGGCCGAAAAGCCCCTTCCTCCCTGCCACGCCCTCATTTTTTGACAAATGTAAAAATTTGTGAAGTCTGCTTCAAATTGGCCCAATGGTTAATTTTTAAAGAATTTTCTTATGATTTCTCTAAGTCTGATAAGCCCCTTTCTCCCTGCCACGGACACAATATTTTACAAATGAAAGTATTTGTGAATAAATTTTAAAAAGAATGGCTTAAGGCACATCCCTACAAAGTCTGGTTCAAATTTGCCCAATGGTTGATTTTTAAAGAATTTTCTTATGATTTCTCTAAGTCTGATAAGCACCTTTCTCCCTGCCACGGCTACGTTTTTTGACGAATCAAAAATCTGCGGACAAGATTTGAGAAGGGTCACTCAAGGAACAATTCTGCCATGTTTGGTTCACATTGGCCCAATGGTTGATTTTTAAAGAATTTTCTTATGATTTCTCTAAGTCTGATAAGCCCCTTTCTCCCTGCCACGGCCACGTTTTTTGACCAATCAAAAATCTGTGAACCAGTTTTGAGAAGGGCCACTCAAGGAACAATTCTGTCAAGTTTGGTTCAAATTGGCCCAATGGTTGTTTTTTAAAGAATTTTCTTAGGATTTCTCTAAGTCCGATAAGCCCCGCCCTGCCACGCCCTCATTTTTTGACGAATCAAAAATCCGCGAACAAGTTTTGAGAAGGGTCACTCAAGGAACATTCCTGCAAAGTTTGGTCAAAATTGGCCTGTTTGTTTTGGAGAAGAAGATGTTTGAAGAAATTGTTGACGGACGGACAGACAGACAGAAGGACAGACGGACGACGGACGGTGAGTGACCACAATAGCTCACCTTGAGCACTTTGTGCTCAGGTGAGCTAAAAACGATCACATATAAAGTTCAAAGCTAGGCTGGGGGCAGAATATCCCGCTAGGGTTGGTACAAAACTGATGTTAAAGCATTTCCTTCTTTTCATTTATTTACAATAATGATTTTCTGAACCTCTTATACTCGATTGGCCAATAGTCCATCGTTAAGTAGCTTTGAGATTTACCCATTTTCCAAAAGTACCATTTTAGAATGCCGGAACATAATGTTGCAAATACATCATAATTACAAAACAATGTTAGGAATGCTAAGTGCTGTACTTTAAACGGCCTTTATTTCGACTGCGTTTCTGCCCCGTCAAATTAATTAACTACGTGTACTAACGAAATGAAAGAAAGCAAGATTTGATTAACAGATCGAGTGAATCGTTGGGAAATAGGCTGGTTACAAACTTATTTATAACTAGTAACAAACATATTTAAAATATAATACAGACCGGTTTGTTGAAGTATTATGTGTATTCTAAAACGTGCAAATGGGGTTGAAAAACGCATTCCCTGTGACTATTTGCTTTATTTGTGTCAGATACCAGAATATATAATGATTGACAGGGAATGCCTTTCGAATATTGTCGATGTAAATTCAAAACCTGGTATGTCGTTTTTAAGATTTTCAAAGTACGAACTTGTATGCTCAGTAGAATTCCGCAGGTTTGGGGGATATTTACACTTATTAGTGTTAAAGACACATTATTTATTAACACTATTTCCGAATTTCAAGTTAAAGTGACATTTCGCAATGATTTTTACATAAATTTTACTTTTATTCTATCTGAAAGACCATGTTTTCTTATGAAAATTCTGAAAATTTCCAGCCAAAATATTGAACTGTTTACGAGAAATATATATTTTTGTGCTAAAATTAAACAAATTGTTGTGGACAACAGTTCTGATTTATACAGAATTTGTCATTTCTGTCTCAACTCTGAAGGCATATTTTCGCTTATACATAACAACTTAAAGAAACTGACAACATTTCAACGCATTAGAATAAACAATCTTTCCATCAAGATATACTTTTAAAAAATGAAATAAATGTGAAATGTCACTTTAAACCCTTTAGTTACGGAGAAGTTATTGAATTGTTTTCTTCCTCTTTAAAATTTTCCAGAAAACGAGATACGAGGTTTTGCATTTACACCGACGATAGGAATAAAACGAATTTCAAGGTAGCCCACCAATTATCAGATTTACACGACGTCGAAAGTAGGTCTTTTTGGGCTACGACGTAAACATTCGGTGATGGAACGTTCCACCGCCGAATGTTTACGACGTCGCACGAATAGGTTCGAATACGTAACTAATGTTAACGATGTCGCATGAAAAAATTCAAACGTCGCGTGAATCTCATTAGGGGTGTCCCACCTTAAATTCCTATTTTACAGAATTTGTTCGCCTACAAAATGGGACCAAAGGGGAAATCCCCATGGATAGAGTATAATGACGTCACATTGGGAGATTCCGAGCTCATTATGGCGTTTCTAAAAGAGAAATTCAACGTAGATTTAGACAAAGATCTCTCAAAGGAACAGAAGTCTGTGGGGCGAGCGTTACAGAGAATGGTGGATGAACATTTCTATTGGTAGGCATAAGTTTAATTTGTCCCATGGAGTAATTTGTGTTCAGAATCTTTTAGTATAAGCACAGGTTACAATTATAGAGTATAACACTAGAGAAATACATTCATTATTTCAAAAAATATTTTAATGGGGAACTTTAATGGCGCACTAGAATCTACGGAACGATTTTCGGCATTACCGTGCGTTTCGCCTGTATCACATCTTCGCTAGCCAAGGTTGAACCCACCTACGTTTGTATTCACCCTTGGCGGATTTAGTCCGATTTTCTTGAAATCGCGAAGCGCCGCCTAGCGGTTGTTCTGCTGGTTGTTTACGTCCATTATTGATGACGTCATTAACGCGCGTTGTCTTTCGCGTCATACGCCATGCGGATTATGTAAAATTAGCTGCTTTTTTGGTCGAATTGTCGAAAGTATAATAATTCGTCGATTAAAGTTAGGGAATTCCTGTCTATTGCAATGAAATTCTTATAAAAAATCGCCTATCTTCGCGTTTTTGAGTTGCAAATGCAATGCTTTTTCCCGCCCGTTGTCATGATTTGGTTACTCATAACAAATGTATCAGTCGACAATCTGATTGGTTCCAGTGAGACCTCGCTGGAACCAATGAAAATGCTTTCCAGGAGACCAAGAAAATCGGACTAAATACGCCAAGGGTGAATACAGGAACGACGTGACGTCGTAGATGTCACCCTTGGCTTGCGAAGATGCCTGTATCATAGCTGATTGTAAGTTTTGGGCCGAAAATGAATTAACCGACTCATACTTACTTCAACGAAGAATTTTAATCGAGGAAAGTGTAAGAGCAAGGCATGCGAGTTACAATTTACAATTCTGCCCAGGCACCAGAGTCAAGTTCTATAAACCCAATTTAAACCGACGATAACATATTTGAATTACTTCCCTTTCTTCGGTATAATTCTACTGGAAAGATGGTATTACGACAGGCAAGTCACAGGCAAGATTTTGTCCAAACTACCCTCACTGTTTAAATGGGAGATTGGTAACATTCGAAAATGTTGTAAGTATAGCTTATTGAAGCTGTAGTTACGACAATTTCGACCGTAATATTGAAGCTGTAGTTACGGCAATTTCGACCGTAACAAACGATTCATTGATATATTTTCTATGATAGTGTTACTTGAACGGTGGTGTTACCACAGACAAGACCTTATCCAAACTACCCTCGTTGTTTATGAAGGTGATTGGTGGACGAAACTTTACCAAAATGTTTGTTACGATCGAATTTGTCGTAACTACAGCTTTTTGAAGCTGTAGTTACAACATTTTTTTACCGTAACAAACATTTTTAATATACTTTGTAGGATAGTTTTACTTGAAAGATGGTGTTATCACAGACAAGACACTGGGAAGACTTTATCCAAACTACCCTCACTTTTCATTTGGGAGATAGGTAGACGAACGATGAACAAAGCTAACGCACACGGAATAGGGCGACATAGTCAAGAAGAGTTGGCGACCATGTTAGAGGAGGATTTGACGTCATTATCTGATTATTTAGGTATATTCAGTCTTTTTAGTATAGCTCACGCTAGATGTCTAAATATGCTCTGCCAGGTCATTAATTGTGACCCATAGGAACACATTTAGTTCTGTTGACCAAATTATTCGATTAAACTACGTTGACTTGTCAAAGAAGTCACCTTTTCAGTACTTTAGAATATATTTTCTTGTTTAAAGCGAACGTTGATCATTTGTAAACTGACATGTACACGTACCGCTCATTCCACGGTATAGAAAAGCAGGATAACATCAGCTTGATGGCATCAGTTTGAAGAATCGGTGAATGGTGCGACTTAATCCTAATTTAGAAATGAGATTGACTTCGTTTTATTATTTTCATGCGTTTATTGCAGGTGACAGGCCATATTTCTTCGGTGATGAACCAACAGAAGTAGATTGTTGTATATTTGGTCAACTGTCTCAGTTAAAATGGCATGTTCCTGACAGCGTTAAAGGGAAGAAAATATTAGAAGGTACATATAAATACTCTCTAGAGACAAGCCGGTTCTTATAATTGGTTTTCTATGGTTGAATCCTATTTGAATAGAGTGTAATTTTGAACTTTTGATTTTCACATACATGTGTTATTTACAGGGTATCTATCGTGCATAACCTAATTAAGCAACCTGTGATTTTTGCAATCGAAGTTTGAACGAATAGATAAAAGTGCTACTTATTGCAAGTATACCCAAAGCTTCAAATTTAGGTGTAATTTTGAAAAAAGGTGTTTTAAATTTTAAGAGGTAATAATTATTAGTAACTCCTTTTCATCATAAACCATTAGCAGCTTTTCCTCGGTAACGTAGGGGGCCTACGAAAATGCCGCAAATACTTCAAGCAGTATCTTAGGTTTTCTCCTACGTAACTTACATTTTAGTCTCTGTAAGAATAAGCATAATTTGCTTTTAAGCATGATTGTATATTTTTATTTCTTTAGAAAAATACAGCAATTTGAACGACTATTGTACCAGAATGAAAGACAAAGTGTGGCCAAATTGGGACGATTGTATAACACATGGATTTACAAAAACACCAACCGGATAACCAAACACCATTAATTGCAACCATCGCTAAAATATGCTTGAGTGCTTTTCCAGATTCGATCTGGCTTCGACGTATTTAGTGCAGAAGGCTTAGAAAATCATTGGTGGAAAGGAGGAAGATGCTGGTCACCAGCATTTCCCATTTTCCATCAATTCCGTATCGTGATGCATGTTATTCTATGATGAACTGTGTCCTGTAACTTTAACTTTGTTTCCCGCAACTCATTTGAATTTGTACAAGTGTAACATAATGTTGGTTGGGAAAGTGTTTACGCTACAACTTACCAAGCAAGTATAATAAACGACCATGTCACTGCTTTTCAACGAAAATCTCGTAACTTCAGCTTTAAATAAGCTGCAGTTACGAGATTTTTATTGAAAATCGAGGATGTGTTTCTGTTAATTTACAGTTTGGACATGCACGTTCGTGTATTGATTGTCCTATAAATGACTTTTAAGGTTTACAACCCATCATTAACTACAAAATATCGGGTGCATCTTCAGTCGACCTCCATAGAAACGAAAATTGATGACGGAATCTCTCGTTAATTTCCGGTGTCGTGGATGACGCCCGAAGATGCGCCAATGTTTTGGTATCTAATGATAGGGTTTAAGCTTTTACATAGGGCACATGAATCCAAATTTTTTAGGTGTTGTTTCTGTTCCTCTGTTATGTAGAATCAAACCTTTTAATGTCTTCCGAAAAGGCTTTGATTATTTTTTTGTTGAAAAAGAAAAGAATACCAGAGATGAAAAATACCCTTAGTTCGTCACAACAGAAACTGAATACTACAAATATTTTAGCGTTTGTTTATTTTCATTTTACAATTTGTTAATTTTGTTTTTAGTTTCTTTTTATGTACACTTTTATAATGTATGCCTAAAAAAAGACTGAAAGCGATTAATTAGTTCATATTTTGTCGCCTTAAATACCTACAAATTGGATTAGTCTAAAATGCGTTGTCTTGGAAAGGATTGAGATGCAAGTCTTTCGGCCGTGTCAATTTGGAAAATTCTTGCGACAAAAAAAAAGGATTTGATTGAGATTTGGGTACAATTTAGCACAGAAAATATTGATATTTAAAGAAAAATTGCTGTGTATCAGCATTCCCATTTTCTCCCGGTGTTTTCCATAGCCCTTTCTATTATGGGCGTCAAACTTTAGTCTTTGAAGGGAAAGTCTTGAACTCATTCGTTCATTCACTCTTTTTATATCGGAG
The DNA here is from genome assembly GCA_963680895.1 of Fragum sueziense. Classification (NCBI taxonomy): domain Eukaryota; kingdom Metazoa; phylum Mollusca; class Bivalvia; order Cardiida; family Cardiidae; genus Fragum; species Fragum sueziense. The sequence goes on along the minus strand of OY804608.1, from coordinate 21,026,009 downwards.
GCTCGGAAAGGGCGTTGTGGTAGTACTGGTAGGAGAAACGACATGAATCCATGGTTAGGTGCTCCAGCCGCCGCGATATGACCTTAGTTGTTGAACACGGCATAAAACCCCAATAATCTAATCTCTTTTTATATTCTGATAAAGGGAAATAATTACCGTTGAAGTAGTCGTGGTCGAACTGAGTTATTTCCCTTGGTAGAAGTAACCACGATCCATGATCGATAGAAGAGAAGTGCATACGATAACTCCTTTTCAAGTCGATTGATAAGTTCAAAACAATTAGGCCAGAATCTGGGGAATGACTTTTATAGTATTTGAGACCAACATGGATCCGGATCAACCTACATATCGTCGCTTTTCGACGAAAACCTCGTAACTGCAGCTTGTATTAAGCTGCAGTTACGGGGTTTTCGTTGAAAAGCAGCAATATACAGACAGTCTGATCTAGATCCATACTATTCTTTCATTATTCGCCATTACCCGTAGCAAGTCAAGGAGAGTAGGTAGGATCTTGTTCATATTGTGCATAGGACAAAATAATCAGGGTCCAAGGAAGCCTAAATTACGTACACATTTGCCTCTTTTCCAGATCCTGGCTTAATTATAAGCGCATTTGAAAACCGAAGATTTTTTTTTTAAATCTTTCCCGATTTGCAAAAGTTTGGACAGATACATGTATTTATTGAAAGGTCATAGACAACAAAATGGATGACGATTTAAAAGAATGGCCTACAGCAGATATTCGATAATAGGGACAAAATGTTGGAAAAAGCATTTTCTTCTTTTGTCTAAATATTTTTCCAAATTTTTCATATAAGTGTGTCAAAATTCGGACTTGTTTTTGGAAGGTTTTAGTTTTTTTTCCCAAAACCATCGGCTTGCGTGAACTGCTCAAAGAAAATCGATCATGATTACCAATATTTAACATTCTCCCAAACGGCAACATTTGAGTATAATTTGAAGACTATTGTAGACGCCACAATGGATGTTGATAAAGAAGGATTTTTATGCAAGATAAAGGCTAACAAATATTGAGGCAAAAGAAGAAAATGCTAGTTATAAGGCCTTTTCTAATAGGGACCTGGGACCCGTTTTACTAACGAACTTACGAACATTTTTAAAACAACAACAAAGCTGATTGGCCGAATAATTATTGTTATTATTTCTCGTTCAATCAGATGTGTTGTTACAAGGTTTTTGCAAAAATCTATGTTAGTAAAACGCGGCCCAGGGGCCCGTATTACTAACGATCGTACGTTTGATTTTTGCATAATTACTTGTAACAACAGCCCTGATTGGCTCAGTCGGATTTCTCGTGCAATCAGATGTGTTGTTACACAGTTTACACAAAAACTTGATCGTAAGATGTTTAGTAATACGGGGCCCAGATCTTGTTTGGGAAAGGGTGAAGATGGGTGCATAAACAATCATTTTGGCAATGGCAATGAATTTTGTGCTAAAATTAGAATAGCTTAACCGTTATTCAATAAATTTATTTATAAATCGCCGGTGTTGTTATAAAATGTCGTTACTACGGCTTGAATCAAGCCATAATTACGAGATTTATAACAACACCCACGAAATACCATTTGTTTGTCCGAAATTACGTCACTGTTAAGTGGAGAAATCGTTCCTTATTAGAGTTTTGCGTCTTACGTGGACTTCGACTGTGGACATCGGACGTGGACTTTTTATTGGGGGCCGTCTCAGCATTTTCATATAACGGTACAATATACTGGTTACGGTTTTAATGCAAAACAAAGCAAATGTCAGTTTAATGCATACCTTAAAACCCGATATTTTGTACTTGATGAATGTATTTCATTTTTAGCGAGCCGGGGTTTTAGGTCCATGGAGCTAATTAGTGCCACAGCCCTAGGGTCAGAATCGCGTCGGCGTGGCGAATTC